>CM071570.1:206284094-206531285 GCA_036426205.1 Ascaphus truei
TGCCTCCCTAGTTCTGTCCTATCCTGTCTTGTTTTGCAGTCTTCCTCATGTACCGAACCGGCTTTCTCTACGACTACCCGCACCTCTGGCACCCCGGACTTGGCGAACAGCACCCTCTACCATCCGTACCTCTCCTGCCCCGACCCGGAACCCCGGACCACTCTACTCTCAAGACGTGCCCTCGTGGCTGTGGGTGGCGTTATATTCTATCCCACCTCAGCACCACGGTCCCGCCTCATTTGTGGTGAGCTCGTCCTGACAGTCAGCAAATCAAAGGCAGTTGGCAAATAGGGTTGCCACCCATACATATTGTAGTAGTCAGGACCCCTCTTTCAAACGCTCCGTCAGCAATACATATATTATATGCAAGATGAGAGAGAAGAAATATATCAATTAAAATCATGGATGTATCACACAAATGGTGAAAATGGAGGTTTGCCAAACTGCTCACCGCCTCCCTTGGGTATTTGGCTGGCTCCCACTGCTCGGTGTCTGAAATCAGAACTCCCCTCTTTGCGCCCGTCAGGAAAGATGACGTCACGGCTGCAGGGCTGATGTGCTACAGATCGCCTCCAAGTCCAAAATAGGTCCACTCAATGCGTTTCGCCCAGCTAGCAAGAACTGTTGTCGGCTTTGTCAGGAGTCTGTGTAATGGTATACAGATGGCTCTTATATACCCTTTGCATGTGCTCAATCAAATAAATAATCAATTAAACAATTAAACAATCTAATCAGCTCTTATTGCACTCGGGATAAGTCTGGATACAAACTTAGGACATCTTGTATCTTTAAAAATTTAATGTAATGTAATCACTCATGATTTAAATAACAATACAATGCAATCCCCTCTATTGGGACGTAATGGGCTAAGTTGATGAAACTGGCCTGCAAATTGATCGATGTACATTTGATCAATGATGATGGAAGGGTAAGCGCTACCTTAGCTTAGTGTAATAATTGTTTATTTTCGGGGGCAATTGTCTGCACAATACATGTTCAGATATTATTCTATATATAGCATAAAGCCTCTAAAAATGGAGATTGGGTGAGGAGCTGATTTTAGGAAACAGGGGACAATGGGTGTATCAAAAATCTAATACAATATATGTATATAGGCTAATCACATTATATTCAGGGACATCGCAAATAGGTTTGTGTGAAAAAATATTTTTTCGTTTGTAAGTGTCTCATTTTCAATAAGATGTTAGAGGTGGAAATGGGTATAAGTTTGTTCTACATCTTACAATACAAGTTTGTTCTACATCTTACAATACATGCCCACTCAAGGATAAACTAATATATTCTGAGAACATTAGAAACGTGTGAAGTCTTTGATATTGAAACTTTTATGACTTGCAGGACAGACCATGTAGTTTATCTGCTGGAATGTTCCTGCAAGTTACAATACATAGGAAAAACTACTAGACCTATAAGAACTAGGATTATTGAGCACCTGAGTGGCATTAAGAAAAAACTAATAAAGCACAGCATACCAAAGCATTTCACAGAATTTCATGGTGGAGCACCGAATTGTCTGCATTTTAAGGCCATTGAACATGTGTTACCACACTGGAGGGGAGGTGATAGGGGATCAGAGTTACTCAAAAGGGAAACTTTTTGGATCCACCGCCTTAAGACGCTCACTCCAAGGCGTTTAAATGCTGAGATAGATCTTGCACCATTTTTGAGATAAACATATGATCCTTGTTCTAACTGAATTTCATCTTTTTCCCTTGTTTTCCCTCGCTTCTCATATCTCTCTTGCCTTCCAGATCATACATTTGCCCACTGTTTCGTGTGCTCTATATAATTCGAGTGATATGTTTTTTTCCATTATATCAACACCTTATTCTTTCTGATTTTATAATACAAGATAGTGTAAGATGTTTAATATTCCATGTAAATGAAATGTCATTATAGCGGTTTTCATTTTATAGCATCTGCTCATTTTTTAGGGTAGGTACATCCAGTCCCTCCCCTCCTGTACGTTCTAATGTTCTCAGAATTATATTAGTTATCTTTGTAACGGGCATGTACACAGGCGCACACTTATTTGAGTGCGGCTCATTCCGCAAGCCGGGATATGTCCCGGCTTGCGAGCCGCACTCCCTCAGCATGCCGCGCATCACACCGTGCGCGGTCACGCGTCATCGGGTGCCTGTGCCGCTGTACGCGTGCCCAGGGTGCATCCCGAGGAGCCCTGGTGTCGCGCGGATGTTAGGACGGCGGCGGGACGTTCCGGGGGACCCGGCGGACCCGGTGAGAGAGGGGGAAGCCCCGATCGGCGGGCCTCTCCTCCGAGGCTTCGGGCACGCCACGGCACCCTCCGGCGCGCGCCAGGTTACTCTGCTGCGGCCGAGAAAGGGCAAATGCTCGAATAAAACCGTCCCAGCAGATGATTGTAAGATGAAACAAACTTGTATTGTAAAGATGTGGAACAATCTTATACCCATTTCCCCTCTACATCTTATTGAAAATGAGACACTTACAAATGAAAAAATATTTTTTCACACAACCTATTTGGCGATGTCCTGAATATAAATGTGATTCCTATATACATATCAAATAGTATTAGATTTTTGATACACCCATTGTCCCCTTTTTCCTAAAATCAGCTCCTCACCCAATCTCCTTTTTTAGAGGCTTTATGCTATATATAGAATAATATCTGAACATGTATTGTGCAGACAATTGCCCCCAAAAATAAACAATTATTACACTAAGCTAAGGTGATGACCTCATTCATCATTTATCAAATGTAATCGATCAATGACATTTCATAACCTACATTGCCCAATAAGGGGATTGCATTGTATTGTTATTTAAATCATGAGTGATTACCCTCTGTTGGATGTGTTGCAACAAGTAGTAAGGATGAGATAAAAAAAAATAGATAATCTCACCAAGATGAATTTATGTTAATTAAAATTTGGCTGATGTTTCTGAACCCCACAAAACTGTATATATATCTGATACAATTTCATTGGATTTTTATATATATTTTCATATATGGAGTTCCCTATTATATAGACTGTACAAGGATAAGTCCCTTAAATCAATACCATACTATGTCACGGTGGTGACAGGATTCACCAATTCAAAATATAATTGTATAATGACTTTCTACAACCTATGTCGCCCAACAGGGGGACTGCATTGTATTGTATCATATATGATTACTCTCTTTTGGATGCGTAGCATCAAATACACTGTGTGAATTATTATGTATGTTCCTCCATGTGTCAGAATCATTGATTATGTCTCATTCAGAGTTATGTATAAATTTTTAAAGATACAAGATGTCCTATGTTTGTATCCAGACTTATCCCGAGTGCCATAAGAGCTGATTAGATTGTTTAATTGTTTAATTGATTATTTATTTGATTGAGCACATGCAAAGGGTATATAAGAGCCATCTGTATACCATTACACACACTCCTGACGAAGCTGACAACAGTTCTTGCTAGCTGGGCGAAACGCGTTGAGTGGACCTATTTTGGACTTGGAGGCGATCCGTAGCACACCAGCCCTGCAGCCGTGACGTCATCTTTCCTGACGGGCGCAGAGAGGGGAGTTCTGATTTCAGACACCGAGCAGTGGGAGCCAGCCAAATACCCAAGGGAGGCGGTGAGCAGTTCGGCAAACCTCCATTTTCACCATTTGTGTGATACATGCATGATTTTTATTGATATATTTCTTCTCTCTCATCTTGCATATAATACATGTATTGCTGACGGAGCGTTTGAAAAAGGGGTCCTGACTACTACGATCTGTATGGGTTGCAACCCTATTTGCCAACTGCCTTTGATTTGCTGACGTCCTGTGAGTAGATTAACCACATGAGCCAAGACACATTCTGAAATTCCATTGAATTCATTACGTCTGCACTTATTTGTGTACCATTTGGTTTCTTTTCCCAATATGCTCCCCCTGGATTGTTTGAGATACTGCTTTAACCGTTGGAACCTGTGATACAGGTCCCACCAGAGGGTTTGAGCTGGGTGTTTAAAAACATCATCTTTTTCATCACCTTAACACTTTTATTTATATTTTATCACAGTTTCTTTTAAGTTGTTTGCGCCTTTATCACTTTTTTCACAATATACTGTTGTTTTTTGGGTGAGTGGGCAGCACGCTTACACTATGGATATTTGCACAAACAATGTGAATGTGTTTTCCAAAAGATTACAAAGAAAGATTAATTTTGATAAAGTAGTAGATAAGGAAGAAATTCCAAATGATGAGAATGTAGAGAATTTGATCACTAATGAATTCACGAAATTAGAGAAATTGATGATTAGAGACACAAAGAAGTGTAGTGTTTTTACAGCAATATAAGGATTGTGATATAATCCCTAGAGGGTTAAGAGTGCTCAAGAAGCCATCATTTGATTTAGAGGATGAGGCATTTCTGGCCAGTTGGAATGAATTGTTAGACAGGTGCTCCCATGGGTTAATTGACTTAGTCATCAAACAACAGAAAGCTCATCTTAAACAATTAGACGAAGAAATAAATGAAATAAAAGAAAAATTAACCCCTTTTGAAAACACTAAAGAATTTAAAGAGAAAGATACACTGTTACAAAAGAAACTAGAAACTTTAGAAAGAGACACAGATAACAATAAAACTCAGAAACTATGTAGAGATGAGGAAGACTACAGAAAGGGAGAACAAAGAAGTTGGAACAAAAATAGGACTTTTAAGAAATATTACAAAAATTACTATAGAAAGAACACACATGGAGAGAGACATACTAATTATGACAAAAAAATCACATGGTGAGGTAGGAAGGGAGGAGAGACGTGATTACCAGTATAAGGATAGAATGGCTAGGGAAAATCCCCATTCACCTAGAAAAGAACCATATAGAGGTAATGATAGAGCTAATTATACCCCCATAAACCAAACAAAAAAAGACAATAGAGAGGAAGATAGGACACGGAAACAACAGAGTAGGACCAATTCACTAGACTCAAGAGAGAGAAAAGATAATAAAGAAAAGAAAGACCTGAAAAAACAAAACAGCACAGATTCTTCTTCTTTTTTAGGGGAGGGCCCTTCAACTTTGTGGGATCCAAACCACAAACAGCAACCACCAATAGAGAAGGGATCAAGTGGCAACTCCAAAAGAGGAAGACTCTCAGAGGAATGAGGGGTAGAATAAAACACAAGGGACTCCAAAAGGAGTGCCAAGTAAACACTGAGAATGTCTTCAACCTTAGCAAGATAACCCTATCAGAAACACAGAAAAGTGTATTATCTAAAGGTCTATCGTTTGCACCTATGAAGGGACACAGCAGTTTTGATCTTTAGATATGGACACACAAATCCAAAGGGGGGGGTGTAGATCCCCAATGGAGCAAGAAACCCAGGGCTGCACTCGTGAGAAAAATAAATGTGGACTATACAATATACTCTGGGTCAATAGCCCTGTGCTATGCAACGCAAAACAAAAAAGTTTTATTTAAATACTAGGGAAAGGAAATACAGGGGGGTATAGGATAAGGAGAAGAAGTGGGTTAAAATTAGGGTAGGTGGTGACCAGGGTGAGGAGATTCTCATATACCAGATATGTTGGATGCATACATTCTTGTATAGTATACATAAAACTAATGAAAATGCCTGATACAAGTCTCAAATAGCCAGAAGAGCCCAGCGGTGTATACTTGAAGGTAGCTACAATCAGCTATATTGTCCTTATTGTTACTAGGTTCCTAGTTTGACACAATTGAGCATAATCAAGCTCCGGTGTACCGAGCCATCTAGCAGCCACGCTGCAGACCGGGTAGTATTAGACACTGTCTCTGATTACATGCATGTTTTATGCTGACTGTATGACCCAACGTGTAGTGAGAGAGCACTAGGAGGGTGTATACAAATGGCTCCCTATTAAGAGGAGTGGCGGCAGATTTATATGCATCACGTTAACACCAGAGTTGTTTCTTTGTATATTTTATGCAGAGATACATGTCCTTTGTGCTCTTTTGTGTCAAGCTACGTTACATGATCCAACATGTAGTGAGAGAGCACTAGGAGGGTATATATAAACGGCTCCTTACCAAGAGGACTAGTGGCATATTTGCATGCGTCACGTTAACACCAGTATTGTTCCTTTGTATACTGATGCAGAGATACATGTACTTTGTGCTCATTTGTGTCAAGTTAAGAAATGAGGAACAACAAGGAGATTGTATATTGATACAGACATATATGTTGATTATGCTCAATTGTGTAGTCCAAATAATGCTCAATAATAATGCTCAAATAGTGTAGTCCAAATAATGACGACAATGTCCAATGGAAGGAAATCCAATCTTAGACTGCAGGCTCCACAGCAACGAATTACATGTATGATGCAAGGGAGAGAGAGAGAAAAATCATAGTGCAACAGAGTATTACCTGAACAAAAAACACAAAAGACAAGACAAACATAAGACAATGACAAGTAGGCTGACAAATATTAAAAGAGTAATTTAATAAACAACAATAAGATGGCCTGGAGCAGATAACGGATCCGGTGTGTCAAACCGGAATCCTACTTACAAGACGTCCAAACAATACAGGCAGGGATATGCTGTGTGTGTAATCCGGCGGCAGCTACTGATGGTCACGTGGCAATCGGGGGAGACTCCAAACACTTCCCTAGTTCTGCATCACCATATGCATCACCATGGGCTGGTTCTCCTGATGCCGTCCGTCGCTCCGTTACCGGAAACACGTCACTGAGGGCGGGACAAATCGCCGAAACTCCCTTCTCCTGCTTCTGTACTTTGTCGCGCTCTAGTATTACTCTGCTCTGCTCAAGGCAATCACTCTCACAAACTGCCCAACGCGTTTCGTGCGCATGCGCACTTCTTCCGGGGATGTTGAACACAGTCCAAGAATGCTTTAAGTACTGACAGCATGAACACCATTGGCTAAAGACTAAACCATTTGAATGAACCTGTATAAACCTTAATTGGTTAGAACCCCTGTCAGTCATGTTCTGTGTTTAAATGCAGCCTAACTAACATACAAAAACGTAAACAAAAACACAAACACTAACACATGCTACTCTACTTGCAATAAGATAACAAATGTAATCATATATTAACACTTATTGCTCTCATATCAGTGAGTCACAAAACATACAGATGAAATATATTATAATATATGCATGAAGTCACTTAAATATGACTGCTAATGATGGATGGAAATCTAATGACATATGTATTGTAAAAAAGAATGTAACAAATGGTTAAAAAATAAATATATTCAAAATATGTCAAATTTGAATATTAATTCAAAGAATATAAAATATTAAAATTTTCCGAAAAGTATTCATTTTAAAACATTATTTTATTTTAAAAAGACGCCTAGATCAAAATCAATATTAAGCCCATTAGGAGAGAGGGTCTTCAACTCGTAGATCCAGTAGGCTTCGCGCCTAATGATCTGATTGAGTTGATTTCCCCCCCTCCAACTGGCCTGCACAGTTTCTATAGCCTGGCATCTTAGTCCAACTGGATTTTGGTTATGGTGGATGCTAAAATGATGAGAAACACTATGTGTGGTTAAACCTCGCTTGATATTATAAATATGTTCATATACCCTTCTTTGGTAGCACCTACCTGTCCTGCCTACATATTGTAGGCCGCAGGGGCACTGTAATAGATATATCACAAAGGTGGTATGACAATTAATAGATGTTTTGATAGTATATATTTTTGAGGTAACGTTTGATCTATATGTTTTAGTATTGGAGCTAAATGTGCAAGCTGTGCACTTAGTACATTTAAAAAAGCCCTTGTTAGTATTGGCTACTTTAGATTTTGAATGGTCAAGAGGACAACTCGGAGCCAATCGAGTTTTAATATTGGAGGCTTTGGTGAAGATAATGTTAGGTCTATCTGGGAGACATTGTGCTAATGTATTATCACATAGAAGGATTGGCCAATGCTTATTTAAAATCTGGCGAATCTTCGGTGCCATCTCGTTGTATTGAGTAACAAAGGCCATACCACTGTTCTGCTCTTTACCCTTATGTGGATTTTTATTTGGATTTTTATTTTTGTTTTTATATTCCAAAAGGGTATCCCTCTCAATTTCATCCACTTTGAGAGATGCTTCTACTAGTAGGTTCTCTGGGTATTTTCTGTCACGAAATTTTTCTTTAAGCTCATCCGCCTGAATGGCAAACTCCTCTGGATTTGAGCAGTTGCGCTTCAGGCGGATGAGCTGTCCCTTAGGAATATTGCGAATCCAGCCAGGGTTATGTTGGCTGTCCGCCCTAAGGTAGTTGTTGGCCTGAACTGATTTAAAATATGTCTTAGTCTGTATTTGGTTGTTACTTATATATATACTAAGGTCAAGGAATTCTATGTGATCTTTGTGATGATTAAAAGTAAATGAAAGATCCCTATCGTTAAAGTTTAGATAATTAAAAAACGAATCTAGCTGTTCCTGGCTGCCCGACCAAACGAATAGGACATCATCTATAAAACGGCGCCAGAGCACCAGGTGTGCCCCAAGGGGACAGTTGTTCCAGATATAATCTTCTTCCCAACTGTCCATAAAGATGTTCGCATAACTTGGGGCAAACCTGGTGCCCATTGCCGTTCCACAGATCTGTAGAAAGAATCGTGAATTAAATTGAAAATAATTATTATGTACAACATGTTCCGTTGGTATATTTGACGACAAGTCTTAGCATTAGAGCACTATATGTTGGTATATGACTTTATTGTAAATTTTATTTAGTTGAATAGTATTTTTTTTTGTTAAATGTTTCAGTGTTCGTATCTTTGTTTATGTATTGCATGGTAGGTAGGCTGTACTTTACACAGAACATGACTGACAGAGGTTTAGACCAATCATGGCCTATATAGCGTCATTCGATAGGTGTCTATTCTTTACCAATGGGGTCAATCCTGTCAGTATTTAAAGATTCTATGGACTGTGTTCTATTAACCCCTGATGAAGTGCGCATGCGCACGAAACGCGTTGGGCAGTTTGAAGAGAGTGATCGCATTGGAGCAGAGCACTGCAGGAGCGTTTCCAGGCATACAGGCAGGAGAAGGGAGTTTTTTCTTCTTCTCTCCTTTGCTTCACACATGTAAATCCCTGCTGTGGAGCCTGAAGTCAAAGATTGGACTCTCCTCTATTGGACATTGTCGCAATTCTTGTGCTCTATATTTGTTCATACATTGGACTCTAAGGCGCCGGTTTGTATTGTTGTTTTTTGTTCTTGCACTAACTGGGTTAGTTTTACTTGGCAGCCATTCCCTGTAGTTTATAGGTTAGGGTGTATAATTATAATTATACACCATCTATATTGTGTAATTGTTGTATTATCCTTTACGCATTTTATTTTAGTCTTTTAGCGCTATTCACACCAACCTTTTTTTTTTGTAAATCCCCTTAATCAGATTCTTCTAATTGTTTTGTGTTTCTGATCAGGATGCAAACAATTGCACAGGGTGGAAATGGGATAATAGATATCTAATAGATATTAGATATAATCTAATAGATATATCACAAAGGTAGAGTGACAGTTTATGAATGTTTTGATAACATTCATATTCATACAGTATATATTTTGGAGGTAACGTTTGATGTAAAAGTCTTAGTGTTAAAGCTAAATGTGCAAGCTGTGCAATGGGTACACTTAAAAAAGCCCTTACTAGTAGTGGCTACTTTTGATATAGAATGATCGAGAGGGCAACTCGGAGCCAATCGGGTTTGCATATTTGAGGCTTTGGTAAAGATAATATTAGGTCTATCTGGAAGACATTGTGCTAATGTATTATCACACAGAAGGATTGGCCAATGTTTATTTAAAATCTGGCGGATCTTCGGTGCCATCTCGTTATATTGAGTAACAAAAGCCACCCCACAGTTCTGCTCTATATTTTTCTGTGGATTTTTATTCTTATATTCCAAGAGGGTATCCCTCTCAATTTCATCCACCTGAAGAGACGCCTCCTCAAGAAGACTCTCAGGGTATTTTCGATCACGGAATTTATCTTTAAGCTCATCAGCCTGGATTGCAAACTCCTCTGGGTTTGAGCAGTTGTGCTTCAGGCGGATGAGCTGTCCCTTTAGGAATATTACGAATCCAGCCAGGATTGTGCTGGCTGTCAGCCCTAAGGTAGTTGTTGGCCTGAACTGATTTAAAATATGTCTTGGTTTCTATTTGGTTGTTACTTATATAAATACTCAGGTCCAAAACTCTATGTGATCCTTATGGTGATTAAAAGTGAATGAAAGATCCCTATTGTTGCAATTTAAATAATTAAAAAACGATTCTAGCTGTTCCTGGCTACCAGACCAAACAAATATAACGTCATCTATGAAACGGCGCCAGAGCACCAGGTGTGCCCCGAGGGGACAGTTGTTCCAAATGTAATCTTCTTCCCAACTGTCCATAAAAAGATTGGCATTAATCGGGGCAAACCTGGTACCCATCGCCGTTCCACAGATCTGTAAAAAGAAACGTGAATTAAATTGAAAATAATTATGTGTTAAAATAAAATTAATACTATCTAATAAAAATGTTTTGCGTGCTGGAGAAATAGTGGAGTCTGATTCTAACTTACGTGATACAGCCTGACAACCATGGTGAATAGTAGTATACAGAGAGGTCACATCTGCAGTTACCCATGTATACTCAGGCTTCCATTCCAGATCTCTCAATATCTGCAGAATGTGCGTTGTATCACGCAAGTAGGACCTGACCTGATGGACCAAAGGTTGAAGGTGATGATCTATAAATAATGACAAATTAGAAGTGAGTGATGCTATACCTGAAATGATAGGTCTACCAGGGGGCTGTGTAATGCTTATATGTATTTTAGGGATGACACAAAAAATGGGTGTACGTGAAAACTGTGTGTTCAAAAACTCTGATTCTTGCTGGGATATTGCTCCCTCCTCAAGGCCTTTATTTAACATAGTTTTGAGTTCAATCTCAAACCGGCCTAAGGGATTAGTCACAAGTGGGAGGTAAGTGGCTGTATCTCCAAGTAATCTCATTGATTCTTGTAAATAGTATTGAGTATCCATCACCACTATACCCCCCCTTTGTCAGCAGGTTTTATAACGATCGATTTATTGTCTTCCAGTTGTTGTAATGCTGTTTTTTCTTGTATATTCAGATTGTCTCTATGGATTTTATATACTCTACTAGACTCCTCCAATTCTCTGGTGACTATTTCAACAAATGAGTTAACCAAATGGCCTTGTGCAAATTTAGGATAAAAAGTGGACTTGGGTTTAAAAAAAATATTTGATTGAATATTACTAGGCTCAATGTCATTAGATTTCTGATCCATCTGGTTAGAAATAGCATCCTTCATAAAATATTTCTTAAGTGTTAATTTACGTGCAAATTTATGGACATCAATATGAAGATTAAAACTGTTCGGACCACATATTGGTGCAAATGTGAAGCCCTTACCTAGCACTCTTTTCTCGACACAGGTAAGTGTATGTTGACTTATATTAAAGATGTTCTGATAGGTCTTATTATTCACTAACCTATTTCTATTAACACCTCCTCTTCTTCCCCGGTGCGTTTTTTCTTTTTTTGTGGTTCATGGGGGGCTGAGGTTCTATATGCGATTTTATTATTTCTACCTGTGGAAAGATGTGCTCCAGTTCCTTTCGCCATTCTAAAAAATAAAAACTCGTTTTAACTCCCTGCGTAGGTAATGGGGTGAATGATACACTATCAGGTTCGCTCTCAGACTTTATTTCTGATAGCACATGATATTTGTTATTGGCAAGGATAGCTTCATGTTTAGATGCTACCTGCGCATCATATATCTCTTTGGCTTGTTTTTGTTTTATATACTGATTTGTATCATGTTGGGGTAATACCCTTTGTGGTTGAGGAATTGGAACTGGGATAGGTATAAGGGGAAGTGTGTGTGGTTTTCTAGACCTATTATTATTATTGCTAGAAATAGGATGGCTCTTCAATTGGAAAAATCCCTAGTTGCAGAGAGTAGACAGTGGTGGGAGGTAACTACCCTAAGTAAATACTTGGAATCCCACGAGGACTTAGAGTCCAGAAAGTGCCAACAGTAGATACACAGAATCTACCATTCATGCAGGAATGGAATGATATTCTGGATCAGTGTTCTTTTTCACTGATGAAATTGCTGATACATCAACGTAAAAAGACACTGATCCAGTTAGACGATGAAATTGAAGATTTAAAAATACAACTTGACCCTTTTTTAAATAAAAAAGAACTTCAAGACATGGAACCTACAGTCAAAAAGAGACTAGACCAGATTGAACTGGAAATAGTAGGTACCAAACAGAGCAAGTTCTTTAGGGACAAGAATGACTATGATACTGGTCGCCAGAGAACCTGGAATAAAAAAAGCAAAGATGATCAGGTAAAAAAACCAGAATATCATAACAGCAATCAATATGTGGGGACCAAACGAAGTAGGACAGAGAAGAGCCATCCTATTTCTAGCAATAATAATAATAGGTCTAGAAAATCACACACACTTCCCCTTATACCTATCCCAGTTCCAATTCCTCAACCAAATAGAAACCAAGACATATTTTAAATCAGTTCAGGCCAACAACTACCTTAGGGCTGACAGCCAGCACAATCCTGGCTGGATTCGTAATATTCCAAAGGGACAGCTCATCCGCCTGAAGCGCAACTGCTCGTTCCCAGAGGAGTTTGCAATTCAGGCTGATGAGCTATTCACACCATCCTTTTTCTTGTGTGAAATGGGAGAAACACTTTTTACTAGCAACATGTGATGTTGCATCACTCTATACGATCATCGAACACTCAAAGGGATGTGAAGCAATTAGGCGGATTCTACAGGAAGATGAACGCTTACCCAATGCACAGACTGAATTTATTATCGAGAGCATTAGATTCATATTAGAACATAATTATTTTTGGTATTCACAAACTTTTTATTTACAGAAATGTGGGACGGCGATGGGGACGAGATTCGCGCCAAGCTACACCAATCTGTTTGTAGCAGTTTGGGAAAAAGATAACATCTGGTCAGAAGGAGAGCTTGGTGCGGATCTTGTCCTCTATCGCCGCTACATTGATGATATATTCTTTATTTGGAGGGGGGAGAGGACACCCTAATAGCGTTTTTGGACAAAATGAATGTCAACACTCATAATTTGAAATTCACCAGTGAATGGAGCAATAAACAAATCAATTTCTTAGATTTAATTATCTACATTGAAAATGAGACAATCAAGACAAAAACATACTTCAAAGACATAGATAAAAACAATTTTATTAGAAGAGATAGTTGCCATCTACCTAGGTGGATGGACAACGTGACATCAAGTCAATTCCCACGAATAAGGAGAAACTGTACCAATAAAGACCAATTCGATATACAATCTGAAAAAATCCAAGATAGATTTCTGGAAAAGAAATACAAAAGGGAGATAATTAATACAGCAAAGGAGAAGGCAGACAAACTTCAGAGAAGTGATTTACTAATACCTAAACAAAAAGACACGAATAAAAGCAATAAGTTTGATTTTGCATTCCTGACTAGATACAGTAGAGAAGCAGGGAAAATTAGGAGTATAATTACCAAACATTGGGACATCCTTAAAAACGACCCAGTTCTTGGCCCTAACATTCCAGAAAGACCAAATGTGATTTTCAGAAAAGCCAGCAATCTTAAGAACAAGTTAGCCCCCAGTGCACTTAGGGAAATCAAATCCAGTGATAATGCATGGCTAAACAAAAAAGTTTTTTTTGGTTGTACAAGCTGCAAGGCATGTCGGTTCAAGTCATCAAATTCAACAAAATTTGGTTCTAATGTCACAGGTGAAGTCTTTGATATTGAAACTTTTATGACTTGCAGGACAGACCATGTAGTTTATCTGCTGGAATGTTCCTGCAAGTTACAATACATAGGAAAAACTACTAGACCTATAAGATCTAGGATTATTGAGCACCTGAGTGGTATTAAGAGAAAACTAATAACTCACAGCATACCAAAGCATTTCACAGAATTTCATGGTGGAGAACCGACATGTCTGCATTTTATTGCCATTGAACATGTGTTACCACACTGGAGGGGAGGTGATAGGGGATCAGAGTTACTCAAAAGGGAAACCTTTTGGATCCACCGCCTTAAGACGCTCACTCCAAGGGGTTTAAATGCTGAGATAGATCTTGCACCATTTTTGAGATAAACATATGTTCCTTGCTCTAACTGAATTTCATCTTTTTCCCTTGTTTTCCCTCGCTTCTCATAACACACACACACACACACACACACACACACACACACACACAGACACACACACAGACACACACACACACACACACACATATATTGTTCTTCATGCAAGATCTATAACCTCAGCTGATATGACATGGAAATAATTGCATTGTCTCTTCACAGGTATGTTTTAGCCCACTGATGGATCTGCAACCCCCTGTTTTAAAATGAAATGTAGAAAATCAGGGCTCCACGGATTTGCTCAACAAACTAATTTATTGCCAATAGACTTGACGTTTCGACCACACAGGTATTTCTCAAGAGCAGAAATGGCAAGTCTATCGGCAATAAATTAGTTTGTTGAGCAAATCCGTGGAGCCCTGATTTTCTTCATTTGTTAACCCTGGATTGACACAGAGAATCCTGAACCAGGAGCACCAGTAGTTGTATCCCCTTTTGATTTTTTATTAGTGTGCAGCATTTATTTATCTTTCTACTTAATGAAATATCCTACCCAGCCGTTATTATTGATCTTTGGTATTTTTTGAATATCAAAAGGTTTTTTTTTTTTTTAACTGTGTGCTGCTAATTGTCCAGATGTAACAGGCAGATTTATTGTGTGGGCAGAGGGGGTCGAGGGGTATGGAGGGAGGGTCATGTGACTGCTTAGATGTACTGTATTAAAGTAACAACACATTAAGGGATGCATTGGCATCTTAGAGTGAGGCATCTTAAAGTGAGATTATATAGTTAGACTATAGTTTTACTAGAGGATGACTAAGGAAGACTACATCTCCTGCAACTCCACTACTCAAGACATCAAACCGTGAGCTACTCTGACCACACTATGATCCCATGCTTGTTAGCCTGCAACTTAACCCCACCCCCCTTTACACCTTATTTTATTGCACACAACTACCTTCACCCCACTCAACCCTCTGCTAACCCTGAATAGGCCCTAGCATTGCAATGCAGCAAAACATTTGACAAGGAAAAGACACACCTCTGCTGTTTAGTCTGCAAAGACTCACTTGGCTCACAGCAACGTCATGCAACATTACCTACCTCTGTTATAATGAAACTGGTATGTCCTTTAACTTTGTTCTTTCTCGTGGCCTTATGGAAATGTTACTCTCTATATCCACTACAAACACCTCCCTCCTGACCCACACCCAACATCACCATACACCCTGAATTACTCAAAAGCCTTGCACTATCTACTGAATGTTGGTGGAGAACCCTGAAAATCAGCACATCAACCACCACTTATTCTAATGGCAAACATCACAAATGTACAACTTGCAGAAACTACTCAAATTTGTACTGATACTGTTATACTCTCATTAGCAAGTGATATTGAACTTAACCCAGGCCACCCCCCCCCCCTTTTCAACTCTGTCCCATACATCTGGGAATACCCCCTTCAAATTCCAAAAAGGTCTATCTGTCGCTCCTTATAAATATCCAGAGCCTGCTGCCCAAACTGGATGAAATAAGGGCATGGTGCCTTATGCATAAACCCAAAGCCATCGTTCTCACAAAAACCTTAAAACCCCCAATGCAAATATCGCCATTCAGGGATACTCAATTTCTAGGAAAGAGAGGAGGAGGGGTGTTATTTTATATTGCAGACACCTTACAATTTACCCTGTTAAATTGCCCCTCAAAGCCCACCATCTTTTTAAATCCTAGTTGACAAAATCTGCCTCCCCTTTTCTAAACCTATTTTGGTTGCTGGCATCTACCGCCCCCCTAAAGCACCTCTACAGTCTCTGATATCACCAGTTTCTTGGCACCATTTCCTCTATGAATGAGAAGAGTGAGCTGCTAGTATTGTATTGTATTGTATGTCTTTATTTATATAGCGCCATTAGTGTACATAGCGCTTCACAGTAGTAATACATGTGGTTATCAAATTAATAACAGATAATATAAATAACAGATCATGGGAATAAGTGCTTTAGACATAAAAGTAACATTTCGGAAGAGGAGTCCCTGCCCTGAGGAGCTTACATTCTAATTGGTAGGTAGGGAGAACGTACAGAGACAGTAGGAGGGAGTTCTGGTAAGTGCGTCTGCAGGGGGCCAATCTTTATGTATCCTGTGTTCAGAATATCCACAGTGCTATTCATATGCTTCTTTAAGCAAGTGTGTCTTAAGGTGGGTCTTAAAGGTGGATAGAGAGGGTGCTAGTCGGGTACTGAGGGGAAGGGCATTCCAGAGGTGTGGGGCAGTCAGTGAAAAAGGTTTAAGGCGGGAGAGGGCTTTAGATACAAAGGGGGTAGAAAGTAGACATCCTTGAGCAGAACGCAAGAGTCGGGATGGTGCATAGCGAGAAATTAGGGATGAGATGTAAGGAGGAGCAGAAGAGTGTAAAGCTTTAAAAGTGAGGAGAAGAATGGAGTGTGAGATGCGGGATTTGATCGGAAGCCAGGAGAGGGATTTCATGAGGGGAGATGCTGAGACAGATCTAGGAAAGAGTAGAGTGATTCTGGCAGCAGCATTTAGGATAGATTGTAGGGGAGACAGGTGAGAGGCAGGAAGGCCAGACAGCAGGAGGTTACAGTAATCAAGACGGGAGAGAATGAGGGCCTGAGTCAGAGTTTTAGCAGTCGAACAACAGAGGAAAGGGCGTATCTTAGTTATATTGCGGAGGAAAAAGCGACAAGTTTTAGAAATGTTTTGAATGTGAGGGGCGAATGTGAGAGAGGAGTCGAGTGTGACCCCTAGGCAGCGTGCTTGGGCTACTGGGTGAATGATTGTAGTTCCAACAGTAATGTGGAAGGAGGTAGTAGGGCCAGGTTTGGGAGGAAGTATGAGGAGCTCTGTTTTAGCCATGTTGAGTTTAAGGCGTCGGAGGGCCATCCAGGATGATATAGCAGAGAGACATTCAGAAACTTTGGTTTGTACAGCAGGTGTAAGGTCAGGTGTTGAAAAGTATATTTGTGTGTCGTCGGCATAGAGGTGATAATTAAACCCAAAAGATGTTATTAGGTCACCTAGAGAGAGTGTGTACAGAGAAAAGAGAAGAGGTCCCAGGACAGAGCCCTGGGGTACCCCCACAGAGAGATCAATAGAGGAGGAGGAGGTGTTAGCAGAAGAGACACTAAAAGTACGATGGGAGAGGTAGGATGAGATCCAGGATAGAGCTTTGTTCCGAATACCTAGAGTATGGAGAATGTGGAGGAGAAGAGGGTGGTCCACGGTGTCAAATGCTGCAGAGAGGTCGAGTAATATGAGCAGAGTGTAATGACCTCTGTCTTTGGCAGCATGGAGGTCGTCAGTTATTTTGGTGAGGGCTGTTTCGGTGGAGTGAGCAGTGCGGAAGCCAGATTGTAGAGGGTCTAGGAGAGAATAGGTGTTGAGAAAATGGAGCAAGCGAGAGAATACAAGACGTTCAAGTAGTTTAGAGGCAAAAGGCAGGAGGGAGACAGGTCGATAGTTAGAAAGACAGGTAGGGTCAAGCTTGCTGTTTTTGAGTAATGGTATGACTGTTGCATGTTTGAAGGAGGATGGAAAGGTTCCAGAGCAGAGGGAGGAGTTAAAAATGTGTGTAAGCGTAGGGATTATAGTAGGAGCTAGAGGTTTTAGGAGATGGGAGGGAATGGGGTCAAGAGGGCAAGTGGTAGAGGGAGAAGAGGAGATCAACAGCGACACATCCTCCTCTGAGACAGTGGAAAAAGACTCAAGGAAGGCAGGAGGAGAGTTCGGAAGAGGTGTAGGATGGGGGGAAGAAACAGAGGGGATGTTCTGCCGTATGGATTCCACCTTTTCCTTAAAATAGTCAGCAAAGTCCTGAGCGGAGATGGAGGAAGGAGAGGCAGCTGAGGGTGGTTTGAGTAGAGTATCAAAGACAGAGAACAGTCGGCGTGGGTTAGACTTGTGCATGTTGATTAGTGCAGAAAAGTAGGCTTGTTTAGCTTGCGAGAGGGCAGAGTTGAAACAGGATAGCATAAATTTGTAGTGAAGGAAGTCTGCGAGAGTGTGAGACTTCCTCCAGAGGCGTTCAGAGGAACGAGTGGAGGAATGCAGCATGTGCGTGTGGGAATTTAGCCAGGGTCTAGGGTTAGAAGGGCGAGGGCGGCAGAGAGAAAGCGGGGCATGTAGATCAAGAGACGAGGACAAGACAGAGTTGTACTTTCTGACCAGGTTGTCAGGGTCTGTAGCAGAGCTGAGAGAGGAGAGGGAGGAGTTTAAAGTGGACTCAAAGTCAGGTAAGTGAATAGAGCGCAGGTTTCTGCAGAACCGGGGGGTAGATGGAGGTGGAGAAGGGGAGAAGCGAGATAAAGAGAATGAGATGATATGATGATCAGAGAGAGGAAAAGGGGAAATGGAGAAATCAGAGAGAGAGAAGTTTTTAGTGAAAACCAGGTCTAAGTAGTGGCCATCCTTGTGGGTGCTGGCTGCAGTCCACTGTTGAAGGCCAAAAGAAGAGGTAAGAGAAAGAAAGCGGGAAGCCCAAGAGAGAGAGGGGTCATCAATGTGCAATTGAAGTCCCCAAGGAGAAGAACAGGGGAGTCTGAGGAGAGAAAGAAAGAGAGCCAGGATTCAAAGTGAGAGAGAAAGGCAGAAGGGGGATGAGTAGAGGTAGGTGGGCGATAGATGACCGCCACATGAACAGGGAGAGGAGAGAAGATCTGGACAGTGTGAGCCTCAAAGGAGGGAAAAGCAAGAGAGGGGGGAATAGGAAGGGTTCGGTAACGGCAGAGAGAGGAGAGCAGGAGCCCCACGCCTCCACCCCTGCCACCAGGGCGTGGAGTGTGGGAGAAGGAAAGGCCACCATAGGAGAGGGCAGCTTCCAGAGCAGAGTCAGACTGAGTGAGCCAGGTCTCAGTTATAGCAAATAGGAGCAGAGAGTGAGAGAGAAAGAAGTCATGTACAGAGAGGAACTTGTTAGAGAGGGAGAGAGCATTCCAAAGGGCACAGGAGAAAGGGAGAGAGGAGGGAGGGTGGCAGGGGATGGGTATGAGGTTGGAGGGGTTGACACCAGAAGGAGTAGAAGTTGCATGTGGGAGGCGAGGACGAGAGCAAGTTGAAATAAGACAGGGACCAGGATTGGGAGAGATATCCCCAGAAGCAAGGAGGAGAAGCATGGATAGAAAGAGGATGTGTGAGGAGGATTTGTAGGGGTGTTTTTTAGTGCAGGGGATATAGCTGTATGGTGTGAGAGGACGCAGATAAGAAAGGAGTTCATGTGAACTGAGAAGTGGGGAAGGAAGGAGAGATGGAGATATATGAATAGAGTTTGAGACATACTGAGGCTGGTAAAAAGAAGTGCATAATTTGAGAAGAAGTGAAGTCACAGCAAATATAAATGGTAAACGCAGCATCACAGCAGTAATGATGCAGTCTGGTATTGATGATATCCTCCTTTCCAGCGTAGTTCAAATGCAGGAATCAGGGCCAGATGGGGTGTCCACTTCTTCCTCACTTCTTTTAAACTTCCTTTTAAACTTCAGTTGTTCAATAGTCATGCCACTTATAATGGGCTACTTGGATATGGGCTGCAAGCAGACTAGCTGTTCTGACTGGGTTTATATAGGCCTAAAAAGTCACCTGACAATGTTGTTCTGTCTGTTTAATTAGCACATCTGAGGCACATTCAAACAAATGGTTTTCTACACAGGGTGTTCCCTGCCTAGGTGGCAACACTTAATTTGATTAGGGGTAGACAGAAAACAGCATTCAAATATGGATTTTACCTAGCATTGGATCACTTGCATATACTATATAATACACACAGCAGAGGATTTAGAGATGGATTTTTCTTGGGGATTTCAACAACAATTGGCTTGATCCTATAAACCACAAAATCCAGATACAACTCAAGTCACCATAGTGAACGCAACTTATTTTCCAACCCCCACGGACAAACCTGAAATCACAGAACCATTCTTGCTAGACTGGATTCTCTCCTCAAATCCCAGCTGAATCCAATCCTCTGGCATTCTTCCTGACATTTTCAGTGACCATGCAAAAGTGTACTGTGTAAGGAAAATTAAACCACCCCAATCAAGCCCTAAAGTTCTCCTCACTAGAAAATGTAGAAACTTTAACCCACAACAGTTTATGGCTGACCTTACCAACTGCCGTTGGTACAGAATAAACTTAATTCCTGACCCTGTTTCTGCACTCAACTATTTGCAATCTGAGTTCTTATAACTCTGTGATACCCATGCTCCACTACGCAGAATAAGAGTACGGGGGGCCCATCATCGGTGGGCGGCAAACAGCCAGCACTGATGCCACACTCTGTTTGAAATACAGTACTCCTTAAGCATATTAACATGACAAGTTCTATTTCTACCTGTCTCTCCATCTAACTGCACAATATAGTTGCACTCATTCATCTTCCTGAGACCCGTGTATGGTCCAGACCAGGCAGCCATTCATTTGTTCTGCCGAGTGGGCTTCAGAACAAGTACCTGCTGTCCTGGGATGAATGATTTGCTACGAGCATTTTTATCAAGCATGGGGCCTATGCTGTAAACGGAGCAAATGCACTATCGGCAGGGGTTTGAACTCACCATGTTTTTGCCAATTTGCTTTCACGGTATGCAGGAAGGACCGAATATCTGTGAGAGCACCCGGAGCAAACATGGCCAGTTGCCGGTGGCGAGATGACCTGCTTGCCGATAAGGGCTCCCCTGACGAGATCTGTCTGCTGCCGCAGATAGTTCCGCCTCTCTCAGCGCAAATCTCGGCGTATAAAAAATATTTTTATATGTACATTTTATTAATAGTGTAGATGTGCAGGGGGTCTCCGGAGCTGAACCACATTGGTTTCAGCCTCGGGGACCCCCTACTTCATGAGATACATGCCCCGTTATGGCCACCATAGGAATTCCATAGCTCTCACATCTGGCAACAATCCTGGAATGGTCCCATGACCGTTGCCGACCTGACCTGCTGTCCATCTTTACCCTGTGGCACTAAACTAAGTGACAGAGAGAACCTGCACTTTTTCTGCTTTGTGTAACATGTGTAAGTCACTACTTGTTTTGAGAGCTCGCAATCTATGTGCTTCTCTTTATGTTAGAAGACCCCGCAGGATTTTAAAACATAAAGCTCAATGATCCCACACGCTGCCCCCAGTAAATAAGCCTGTCATGGAAGACCAGACAATTACACCTTTATACCAGGATCATTTCACAGAGCAAAACGAGCTAATAAAATAAGTTGTAAATTTATTCACAGAAAAAGGCAAACACACAATGTTACACAATTTACAGTAAAATACACACTTACTTGGGAATTTGGGGTTGAAAACAAACTATACTTTCCTAGGTGTAGGGGCTTATCACCAAAGCTTACCCTAGAAGTCTTACAACTGCAACCACCATGCAGTCCCAAACGCCACAGCTCCCTCTCTCTCTCCAATGGGCCGAAATTCACTTGCAGCTTAGAATCTTTGAAAACTTTGAGAACTTAGAAATCTGAAAAATCGGAGCTGTGTAAGGGTTTTTAAAACATCTCAGGTTCTTCCACAAAACACTTATAGCCCAATCAAAAAGCCTGAAAAATTTCTCAGCAGCTAATCAGAGCAGGGCTGGTAGGACGTACAGGGTTACCTGAAAATCTGAATGAACCCAGGGGCATGGGAAATGAGCATCTCTGGCCCCTTGTTGTATTGTATTGTATGTCTTTATTTATATAGCGCCATTAATGTACATAGCGCTTCACAGTAGTAATACATGTGGTAATCGAATAAATAACAGATAATATAAATAACAGATCATGGGAATAAGTGCTTTAGACATAAACATAACATTAAGGAAGAGGAATCCCTGCCCCGAGGAGCTTCCCTTAATGCTCCCCACGGTGATAGGCCCTGACCAGTCTGGTAGCCAAATGGACATGCACATTGCATCCATTGATCTGAGGATGTGGATATTAAATCCCGCCCTCCTGTCCTAATGGTTGTCACATTTTGGACATCCCCTGGGCTTTTATCCCCAGATGTCCTGATAGACCTCCTGGCACCACTTGGTAGCCCAGAGGCCTGCCAGTGCATTAGTTCTGAGAGTCCCAGCTCATTTCTGTGCACAAGCATATGTTTTAAAACACACAGTTTAATAAAATATACTTTACACTTTTATGCTGCTAAAATGTCTGTCTTTTTTGATGATGAGGGATAGAATGAGAACTTGTACTTTTTAGTCCCACTAGCCATATGCCTCACACTCTGCAAAACCTGACTTTAGACTTTAACCTTACCCACAGTCTTATATATAACTGGAGCACCCCCTGAACCCCTGGGCATCCCCATTAAGCTAGGGCCCACTTGACAGTTTCAGGGACACCTCACATCCCTATGCCCTTTTTACTTTTCTGGTCTGTGCTGAAGCAGGGAACTTGGCATAACTGTTTTCACGGGAGGATTTTGACCAGAGGTCTGTGCCTATAATGTCCCCAAAATCCCCCTTGAAACTTATAGCCTGTGAATCTCCACTGGTTTGCACTCCTGGAAAGGTAAAACACATACATTCTTTATTCTTGCACAATCACATACATTTTATGTGTAACCAATGGGAACAAGAGCTGACACTAAACCCACAAATATGGTTCAGAGGTAACCAGCCAGGCATAATACCTTTTATTGATGGCCTGGTTACCCCTTCATCGTCACATGTAGTATATCAAGGATCGGTACTGGGACCCCTGCGTTTTAACTTGTTTATTAATGACCTTGAGGTTGGCATAAAGATCAACGTCTCCATCTTTGTTGATGATTGTGTAAGGTAATAGAATCAGAGCCGGATGTAATTTCTCTCCAGAAGGACGGGAATAGACTGGAATCTTGGACAAGTAAAGGGCAGATGAGATTTAAGTCAGATAAAGGTAAGGTTATATATTTGGGAAACAAGAATACACAGGCAACTTTCAAATTAATTGTGGATACATTAGGAGAATACTTGATTTAGGAGTGCTTGTAGACATCAGGCTTCGCAATAATGTCAAAATGCATGCAGTAGCTGCAAAAGTAACAAGATCTTATCTTGCATTAAACAGGGAAAGGATGAAAGGGAATAAAACATAATTATCCACTCTATAAAGCATTAGTAAGATCACACCTTGAATATGGAGTACAGTTTTGAGCAACGCTCCATAAAACGACACAGGGTCATACCTTAAGTTTGGAGGAAAGGAGATTTCACCAGCAACAAAGGAAAGGGTTATTTACAGTAAGGACAGTTAAATGTGGAATTCATTACCCATTGAGACTGTGATGGTAGTATCTTAAATGTAGATATAAAATGTAGAAATAAATATCTTCAAATAAAGGTTTAACATATTTTTAGAAAGGAAAAGTACACAGGGATATACCAAATAAGGAAACATGGAACGGATGTTGATCCATGGAGTAATCTGATTGCCAATATTTGGAGTCAGGAAGGATTTTTCTTCTCCTTATGAGATAGCATTAGATTATATTTAACTGGGGTATTTTGTTTGCATATATACAAATATATGATAAGTATCTGTCATCAAAATTTAGCATAGATTAAACTTGATGGACATATGTCTTTTTCATCCACATCTATTATGTAACTATGTAACCAAAGAAGACAAAAAAATCTATCCTATCAGAAATATACACTCATTAGTGATAAGGACACCCCAAAGCATAGAGAGAAGGTTTTCTGGAAATACAAAATATGAAACAGCTAAGGGGAATCCAGAAAATACACGTCTATAAAGTACATTCCAAGGCCTTAAGGGATATGCCGTTTAAAATCTCACATTGAGACTACATAGCTTTCACAACGCAGTTCAAATCAAGAGAGAAAGACTCCACAAAATGCAGTGTTAGGAAAAAAATAGTGATCTTAAACACTGTCTCTTTACATACTGTATAATCGATTCTGGAATCTAGTGTTGGCATTCATCAACACAATAGTAAGGCTCATGGGAGAAAGACCCAAATCCCACTAATTTTCGCTAATAAAGAAACATGGATAACCAAAGGTAAAACTAATAGGAATGCATTGTGACCACAGAATTATTTGTACTGGCAGCTAGAAAAGTAATCATGATTAATTAGTGTCACCCAACCAGCCTTCAATGGAAACCTTACACTTACTACTGTACAAGCTGATGACAATAGACATGATAGAAACGAACCTAAACATGTTTAGGAATGATGACAGAAGTCTTTTTAACCAGATGGAATTGGTTCATTGATGCCAAGACCATGCATTTGAAAAGCTGCACCATGTCAAATCTCTTGGTGTTGACATGGGTGCCCAACTGCCCATTTAACACATACAGATACAGATGAACATGTACCTATCATGGATATTTAGATATATGTACAGTAATTCCAGGTATAAATCCTAAAATGAATTATGTTGGTAACCTACCAACATAATTAATGAAGACAGAGAAATGTTTGTTATTGTGAATGTTGAACCGTTGATACGGTTTATATATATTCGAAAATTGATAACGATCAAAGCAAAGTGTAGGAAATGGAGAATAAAATTAGGAGACCTTCTTAAGGAGATGTAGAACTAAACCTGGAAAGACTAAATACAGAACAAGAAAACAATGATTGAATAAGAAATCATGTTTTATTGTATACAATGTAAACAACAATTGAAATCATGTATATGTTGTACTTTTCTCCAATTAAGATATAATAGAAATATATATATATAAAATAAAAAAACAATAGACAATACCGTTCTGTGGCTAACAAAATCTTTTATTGTGCAAGCTTTCGAGAGACTAAGCCCAGCCGGCATTGACCTAGCACTCTGACAAGGTTTGAGAGACTGAGCCTAGCCTGCACCCACGCAGCACCCTGACCAGGTATGAGAGACTGATCCCAGCCTGCACCGACCCAGCACCCTGACACGGTCACACCCTTGAAGAAGTCGGCGTAACAGCTGACAAAACACATAGGTTACGTCACTGTGTCTACCAGCTGCTTGTGGGAGGAGGGCCGAGCAACGTGAGAGGAGTGGCGAGCAGTGGTTTGACTCATATCGGCATTTGAGTGGAAGGCGTCAGCTCATGTGCGGCTGTATTTAACATCTAACAGTGACAGCAGTGAACATCTACCTGCTGCATCGACCTTTGGATCGGAGAGATTTGGCTGTCGTGAGGGGGGTATACAGGACAGTGTCTCTAGTGTTACCTGGATCAGCATCACGTGATACTTGCATCACGGATTTGCAGGCGCAGCTGACGGAGGGACGCAGAAACCTCTTGGGGTTCATCGTGGATACACTCATCTGGTGAGACCGTTCCCTTACCCCCTCTGTCTTTACCCTTTGGATCCAATATACAGGAAACATCTTACAGCCTGTCACTGCTATTATACATCCATTCTTGATCTACTGTACATCAGAGTCACTCCGCTCCCCATTTATTGCTCTATTTACATCCAATACCGTGCAATTGAGTGCTTCATTATTCATAAGTGCTACTCCCTCCCAATAGATCTATTGGACATTTTTTTGGACACAGTTTTTGGACATTTATATTTTCTCCATTTATTCAATCCATTTGTATTAACCCATTGTTATTTATGCTTTATCTGTATTTGTATATCTGTTTGTCCAGCAACCAAGCTTTTTTTTGCCTTTATTCAATTTTTTTTATTTTTAACAGCTATATAGGATTGCGTTTTTTTCTATTCCCAATTTTTTAGGATAGGCATATCTTTTTAGAGCTGCATCCTAATGGCTCATTTCCTTTTGACCAGTGCCTGATATTCTTTATACACTAATATTAATTTTATTTATCACTTAATAATTTTCACCTAGTGCTAGTCCTAGCGCTGATTTGTTTTTGTTTTATATATATATATATATACTATTGCCAAAGTAAAACTTATATACATTTGTTTATATATAAAGCCTAAATGTGATGACTATTGTTTCAATGCTGCTACCAGTAAGGATTTAGGCACAGATGTGATTCAGAATGGCTATACTCTAACTCCAACTTTACTAACTGAGGGTTAAGTTAACTTATTCAAGAACAAGTCAACAGTAATACATTACACATAGGCAATCAGTCCCAGGTCTGTCAGCCCATGGACACTGTCCTTAGGGCGCAGTCTACCTGAGCCCTAAAGTCCAGGAGGCTTGAGTGCTGGTGGTTTCCAGGGTTTCTTGCTTATCAGTTCCTTAGGTCCCGTAAAGCCTCTAGCTCTGTCAACTGGATCTACCATGATCTAGCTGCCTTAAGGCAGATAGCTCAGATACTTCCGTCTTACCAGCAATCCACCTAAAGGCTACTTACAGTACACTGGAACTTCTAGTTATAACTTACCTATCAGCCACTCACCGTAGGTGGAGCTATTCCCAATGGCTTCAGGTTTGTGTATCTGTACATGTAGATACAAGCAAGATAAGGATCAGCAAAGGCGTGTTACAGGGAGATACCATTTCACTAAACCTTTTCACAGCAACACTTGAAGAACTAATTGAATTGGGAAGAATAAGGAATCAAAATCAATGGTGAATATTTGAGTCACATACGGTTTGCAGACAGCAATGTTATTGTTGCCACAATTACAGAAGATCTCAAGCAACAAATCAGAGAACTTGCCACAGTGAATCTCAGAAAGAAGTGATGTTCAACAAATTTGTCAATTTCACAAAGATTAAACTAAATGTAGTAGAAATAGAAGAAGTAAAAAAAAAAACTGTATCTACCTTGGCCAGCAAGTACAGTATCAAAGTATGGGAACCTTTCAAATGAAATCAATGAGAATGAAGATGAGAGGGAGCACATTTGTAAGAAACATGATAATATTTAAATGACACTTTCCAGTGTTCCTCAATAGGATGGTGTTCAACCAGCGTATTCTGCCTATGCAGACTTGAATCCCAAATGTGAAGATATTTCTGAAGCTTCAGACAACAAAGTAGTATGGAGAAAAGAATGCTGGGTATAGCACATAGAGACAGGAAAAACAATACATGGGTTAAATTGCAAACAAAAGTCAATAACAGAATCACATAAATTAAGACATCTGGAAGCATGACGGAAAAATTGCAGAAAGAAATAACCAAAGTGGCAGAAACCTGGATACTAGATCCTGTCCTACATAATTTGGCTAATTGGGCTCACGAAACCGCTGGACATAGAGACACACAGGCCACATATGAATGGGCCAAACGGCGGGGTTACCTATAACCCTGGATATATTAAAAACTGTAAAGAATCAATGTCCTGTGTGTGGTGTTCTCAAGCAATGGCTGCTGGAGAAATAAAGTCCAAGGGGATTTGCGAAAGGGCTCTGGCCCAGGCCAGGTCTGGCAAATAGACTTTATAGGCCCACTGCCAAAAGGCCGTGGAGGATTACTCTACTGCTGCACAGTTGTGGATACATTCTCAGCACTTATAAAGGCATTGCCCAGCAGGAAAACGGATCCGGCCGCAACTCTGCGAACGCTACAGCAGATTGTGACTGCATACAGTATGCCCCAAGAAATTCAATCAGATCAAGGGACCCATTTTACCGGCCAAGTTGTGCAAGCATGGGTCAAGGACTGTGGGGTACAGTGGACATTGCATATTCCATATCATCCACAGGCGGCTGGTTTGGTGGAGCGGAGTAATAGGTTATTAAAAGAGCAAATTCGTAAACGCACCATGACACAGAAACTAAGGGGGTGGGATGGAGTTCTTACACAGGCATTACTGTTATTGAACACATGCCCAATAGGGTCAAGAAGTACCCCATATGAAAGAATGTTGGGACAGGGGGAAGCCATACCCCATTCACAGTTATGTCTAATGTTCGAGGGCCAAACCCCCAGGCGCTTGGGCCACAACTGGTATGAAGTTAGCACCCCTTCAGGGGTAACAGCTAAATATAGAGGAGAACAAGTCAGTGTGTCGCTAGGCATTTATGGGGAATTTCAGTAGGGGAGTTCTGTGTTTTTCTATCTCTCACCCTTGCTAAAAGACACAGGGTGGGCGGTGGTGGGCGATGGAGTCTGGTTGATTGCCTGTGTGCAATTAACCAGCACTCTGCTGTATTTAGAGGCAGTGTCTCTCCAACAGTGATAAGTCCCTCTTACATACCTCCCCTGCTCGTGGGAAACTCAGGCTTACCACGGCAAAATCCCATCCTTCCACTCTCCCTCAAGATATATCTGCGGCTCAAATGAGAGTGGATAGAGTATGAGAAACCTCAGTCCCACTGGGATTGGAGTCCTTTATCCAAGTTATTATTGTCTTCTTCAGAAGTAGCTTGAGATGAGCACTCCTCAGTCGTTTAAGGAGGACTTTTTCCAACTACAGTCGTTCTACTGACCACGTGGTCATGAGATTTCCCCCTGCGTCAGGCGATCCTCTCTTTGTAGGCAGACTGTATGGCGACAGTCGCAGAACTTTTATGCAAATAGCTTTCTCTCGCCATCTTTTCCATGGACTCCAATTTAGCACTAAATGTCCATTCCTTGTAACCCTTGTTCAGGTCATGCAAAGCCTCTGTCAACTTAGTTTTGAATTCTGTCTGATGTCCGGAATCTATTTCTACTATCCTAGACTCGTGCTATTTCATGGTATCACTTACAGAGCATTCAAGAATAGCTATTTGAGTTTTCAGCTCTTGAATCTGTCCTTCTGCACTTCTTTTTCCACTCAATGCAGCTGCCAGTTCAGCTTCTTTGGAATTGAGTTGCGATTCCACATCTCCGAGTTGACTCAGAGTAAGGCTTAAATCTGTTTCCTTCTCTCTATTTCTGATCTGTAGCTGCTGGTGCTCCTCCTGGATGTTATCCAGCTCCTGCCATAGCCGGACCCTTTCATTGTCCATGTAATCAAGCAATTTACAGGCATCTGCCACCTTGGACACATAGTGCAGTGTTGGGTTGTCCCCGTGACGAGAGGACACCTCTTTACTCTCTTCCTTTTTGGCGAGCTGTATCTTGAGCTCAGCAATATGTGCCTGCAGAGCTGCAAGTTGCTGGGATGTGTGTTTAGCTGCCAGCTTAAGCTCTTCCCCTTCTAGGCTTTGCTGCCACAGCAGCGAGAAATCCCTGTTTCTTGAGTGCATCCTGCAATTCTCCTCTCAGGGTCTAGATCACATCACTGTGCTTTCTCTGAGCTTGCTTCCATGTCTCCTTCATTATAATGTGGAGCACTGTGAATTTCTTGGCTAGGGCCGCAGGTGCTTGCTTCAGTTTCTGGACCTTCTTGTGCTCCTTCTGTACCAGGTCACCTGGCCTCTAAGCTTGGCCTCCAGCGAAGCTCTCTTGTTGTTCAGGGTAGCCTTCAGTTACTCATGCTTTACTGCGGGGACACAATGGGTAATCAGACATTTCTGCAGCGCTTGTACTTCTTAGCAGCCTGCAGATTTTCTTCCTGCAGAGTTCGCTGCTTCTCCTCGACATTCTGGAGATGCATACACAGACCTTGCAATTGGTTCTGCAGTCGGTGTACTGCTTGTGTGTGCTGCTCCAATTCTTCAAACTTTCATCTTCCAAAAGTTTCTTCATTTTTTGTAGCTCGTGCAGCTTTTCCTTCTTCTCATTGACGTGGTTAGTCAAATCAGAATTTTCTTCTTTCAGCCTTGCATTTTCTCTTTTTACAGACGCTATCAATTTGAGGGTCTCTTCATAGTCCTCTTTCTACTTCCGCACTTCTGAGTTGAGATTGCCGGTCTCTTGGTGTGAGACTTCTATCTCTTGGTTGAGGGTGTGAAGCTCCTTCTGAGAAACTTTAAGATCCATACTAAGACTGTAGACAGCATTTTGAGAGATGTTCAGCTCATCAGCGAGACTGAGAATTTCCTTTTTAGAGACTTCCAGTTCTGTGCGCAACTGCTGATGTCTTGGTGTGAGGCATCCAGTGCTATGTGGAGAGTATGAACCTCATTCTGCGATATGTCCACCTCTGTCTGAACACTGTTGACCTCATGGTGTGAGGTATTCAGTTCTATGCGGAGATTGTGAACCTTTCTGAGAGACTTCCACCTCTCTATGGCAATTGCGAACCTCTTGCTGAGAGAGACTAATCTCTTTCAGTGCCTCCTCATACTTCTGTTCCAGATTAGCACTCATTCTATCAGATTTGCTCTGTTTTTCCACATGTTGGCATTAGTAGCGTTCTCAGTATCTAGCGCAGTCTTTAGATCCTCTAATTCGGTCCTGGCCAAAGAGTAAATTGTCAGCACAGTCTTCTGTAGCTCAGCATTATGTTCTCTCTTCATTTTTAATTGCTCGCAGACATGCTTGGCAGTTTGCAGGGCATCTTCACGGTTGGTCAAGGGATCGTCACTCACTGAATTCGGCTCCGCTTTGGTGTGGTTGGTTTAGGGTTTCTCACTGTGAGCACCAGACAGACACTTCTTTGGGATACACGACTTCTGTCTTTGGCCCTTCTGATATTTGGTCATCCGCGGGATGAATTCTCCATTTCATCTAGACTGCAGGGCATCTTGGACCCCTTTTCCTCCGAGGGATCTGTGGAAGTGTCTGATCCATCCATGGTAATTGGAGAACCTCTTTTCTTTTTCTGTCGTTTTGCTTTGGATGACTCCGATCAATCAGGGGTACTGGGATCTCCTTCTAGGTTTGAAACTTCAGCAGCTTCACAGCATCCACCATGCTTTTCTTGCAATTACATTTGCTGGCCGGAATTTTCGGGGTCATAGAGACCTGTTTGTTCGGTGCGTACCGAGTTTAGGCACCTCCGACATTCTATGGGTTTTTTGTGTTTGCGTCTTGTTTCAGGTTCCCCATAAGAGACATCTTCATCCTTATCCTCATAGGACCGGAAGCACCACTCTTCTGTGGGGTAGGGTTCATTACAGGAACACCGCATCTTGTCCTCCATTTTGGTGGTATCAGGTGTATTTTCTTCCTGACATCGGGAGGCACTATTGCAGGTGTTTTCACTGTATTCGCTAGAACCCCATCTGGTAGTCCCCCATCTGGTGAAGAGACTTTGCTTTTTTAAAACCAGAGACAGAACATGAAACATAGACAGAGCTCAGTGCACATCCAGTAAAACTTATACACGGTACAGTGCCTAAATATATATGTATAGATATCTATTAAATAAAATGGTCTTTTAGTTTAACATTTTGGCCAAAGTGTTGTAAGCCCCGGAGCCACTACACGGCAGACCACATCTCAAGGGTCCCTAACACTAATATAAATTCTTAATAACCTGTGCATTACCAGGAAGAATGATTTATAATAAATCTGTTAAAATTAGTTCCATAATTCTAAGTCTGATTGAAGCTTTTATTAACCTGTACATTACCAGGAAAAGCACTCTGTATTAGATTTTTCACAATCATCCTGCAAGCAAGGAAGTTTCCCTGAGAGTGGGAGATGCAATGGAGTGAGCTCTTAACCATTCAAATGTGGGAGGGGGTGAGCTTCAACAAGGTGGGAGGAGCCACCCTCCAATCAGCCAAGACCAGCTGAACAAGAATTGAAAAACATATACAGGACCCCTACAAGCTCATATTAAACCCCCAAAATAACCACAACATATATATAAGCATATAGGTGTCACAGAGGAGTGCTATTGAGCATGGCAATATATATTTAAAACCAGAGACAGAACATGAAACACAGACAGAGCTATATGTTATGGTTATTTTGGGGGTTTAATATGAGCTTGTAGGGGTCCTATATGAAGAGACTTTGCTTGCAGAGTTTGTAGCTCTCACATGTGTCTCTGTAGACTTTTTCTTCTTCTTTACTTTGGTATGTTTTGAAACATTAGCAATACTGTGCACACATTCTTTCTCATCAGTTATACAGGATGTGCACTTACTAAGTAAAACTTCTGTACCTTCCTTGCTGCTGCAGTTCACTGGCTCGTTGAAAAAAATATTCTTCTTGCTGTTGCCCTTTTTTTGGGGTCACGTAGGGATCATTTTCATCATCCGAAAAAAGGCCTGAAGGGACACTGCTCCATGTGCATTAGCTCTTTACACCAGGAACACTTTTTCCCTCCCATTCTTGCAGAGTCTGTATTTGAATTCAGCTGGGTGGCCATTTTAAAATCTCATGGTTTTTTTTCCTTTTCTTTTACAAGTGGTGGGGTAGACTCTAGTCACAGCATCAGTCCCTTGTGTGGGTCACCATCTGTCACAGTTATCCCAGTAAAACTGTGGCATTGTGGCTTTCTCCAGTGCAGTGTAGTTTTCCTGCCTGGATGTGTAGCCCTTTAATTCTGGTCACTTCTGCACATGTTTTGTTGCTCAGACTGTTGCAGGAACTTATGAAGGCAAAAGCACACAAATGTTTACAAGCAGTCCCCGAGGCCTCTTTGAACTTCAAGGGCCATCTCTCATCTCAACTTTTGACACATATGTAAGAAATGTGTGCAGAGGTATGCATGGAAACCGTTTAAAAGGTGAAATTAAAATAAGGCTTTATTGCCCTTTCCTTTAAACAATATTGCAAACAAAAATATACATAAAACAATATACACCTATCCCTGTGTAAGGGCTAACTGACTTCCCCAGTCCCTCTCTGCAAGGCTGGGGGAGTGTTACGCTTGTGCTGCCCGCAGACTAGACCCGTCCCTTGTACTGAAGGTGGGATGAACAGAACCACGCACCCACAGCAGAGAGATTGCGTCCGCACTGTGGTAGTAGCGTAGCCGGCCAGATAGCGAAAGCTGTAGTAAAGTATGTACTTGCCTGGTCCGGGGTAGAAGAGTGCCGTAGTGAGTTCCGTAGCTGAGGATCGAGGATTGGAGACGTCCGGAAGGTTGTGGTATTAAAGCTGAGTCTAAGGGTCTTAGAGGTCAACGTGGTAAGGAGGAAGCCGGGGTGGAGATCCAGAGAGAGTAGTCACAAAGCTGGGCCAGAACCTGAAGGGACTATAAAGTAAGAGCACAGCACAGGATCTACAACTGATAGGTAGGAGACTATGCAGAGCAATGAGCCAAAGGAAGGACTGGGGTTATAAAGGTAGGTGGTCCAATAGATGCAGGGGCAGAGCAGGGGTGTGCCGTGCGGCACTCTGTGGTTGGACGTTGTTGTATTTGGTTTTAGAGAGCAGTTGTGCTGGAGGGCGTGAGTGAGGACAGTGCAGATGCCGGGGGGATGGCCAAAAGCCGAGTGCAGTGAATAAATTATAGCCGGAGATGCATGCTCTGTAAGACCAGGTTGCACGCGTCCAGGCAAGATGGCGGCTGCCTGCGTTTGTGTCGGAGGCAGGCAAGCGGCACCATGGCAGGGATAACGCCGAAGGGGAATGCGGCGGTTGCTGCGGACCCCGCGGGAGACAAGGGGTGGTCACGTCATGGATGGACGTAACCCCTGACTCCTTACAGGGAGAAATGCCCCTTACCCACTTATCACCTCAAAGTCTCAGTGGTACCTTAACGCAAGTGGCCCTTCAGGTCAGTGGAGTCTGGGTAGGTGTCTGCTTGAGGGTCCAGGCATAGAGCTCTGGTCCCCTTTTGACTTGCTCTCAGAACACAGCCCTCTTTTTCCTTATGTCAGCTCCCTTGAGAGCTAAGGAATCTCCTTCCTGTATCTCAGACAAGGCTTTTTCTATAAGTCCTAATCAGCCAGGTGGAGTCTGGTTGATTGCATGTGTGCAATTAACCAACACACTGCTGGATTTAGGGGCAGTTTATCTCCAACAGTGATAAGTTCCTTTTACAGGGACCCACAGTGCTAATCCTTCACTTAATGGCCCATCCTGCAAGGAAAGAATACAACTACTCGTTTCTCTTAATGCCGCTGGAAGAAATCGCACTCTCACAGACTTCCTTCACTACAAATTTATGCTATCCTGTTTCAACTCTTGCCTCTCTGAGGCTAAACAAACCTATTTTTCTTCAATAATAAACATGCAGGAGTCTAACCCACGCAGACTCTTCTCTGTCTTTGACTCCCTGCAAAGACAACCCTCGAATGCCTGTTCTTCTTCCTCCATCTCACTTAAGGACTTTGCTGACAAATTCATAGAAAAGGTGGAATCCATACATCAGAACATCCCCTCTGTTTCCTCCTCCCACACTACACCTTTTCCTAACTCTCACCCTGCCTTCCTTGACTCTTTTTTCGCTGTCACAGAGGAGGATGTGCCATTGCTGATCTCCTCATCTCCCTCTACCACTTGCCCTCTTGACCTCATTCCCTTCCATCTCCTAAAACCTCTTGCTCCTACTATAATCCCTATGCTCACACACATTTTTATCCTTCCTCTTCTCTGGTACCTTTTCCTCCTCCTTCAAACATGCAACATTCATACCATTACTAAAAAAACAGCAAGCTTGACCCTACCTGTCTTTCTAACTATCGGCCTGTCTCCCTCCTGCCTGTTGCCTCTAAACTCCTTCAACCTCTTGTATTCTCTATCTTGCTCCATTTTCTCAACACCTATTTTCACCTAGACCCTCTACAATCTAGCTTCCGCACTGCTCACTCCACTGAAACAGCCCTCACTAAATTATCTAATGAAAAATATGCTGCCAAAGACAGAGGTCATTACACTTTGCTCATATTACTCGACCTCTCTGCAGCATTTGATACTGTGGACAACCCTCTTCTCCTTCACATTCTCCATACTCTTGATATTCGTAACACAGCTCTATCCTGGATCTCCTCACCCTCCCAATGTATTTTGTGTCTCTTTTTCTAACACCTCCTCTTTCTCTATTAATCTCTTTGTGGCGATACCATTCTGTAGGTGACCTAATCACATCTCTTGGGTTCAAATATCACCTCTATGCTGACAACACAAATTTACTTTTCAACCCCTGACCTTACACCTGCTGTACAGACTAAAGTTTCTGAATGTCTCCCTGCTATTTCATCCTGGATGGCCCTCCACTGACTAAAACTTAACATGTCAAAAACAGAGCTCTGTTGGAAGTACTGTCAAACACCCAGTAGCACAAGCACACTGCCTAAGGTCAAACTCGACTCCTCTCTCACATTCTCCTCTTATATTCAAAAGGTATCAAAAACCTGTCACTTTTTCCTCCGCAATATTACAAAGATACATCCTTTCCTCTGTTGCTTGACTGCTAAAACTCTGACACAAGCGCTCGTTCTCTCCTGTCTCAATTACTGTAACCTCCTGCTGTCTGGCCTTGCTGCCTCTCACCTGTCTCCCCTACCATCTATCCAAAACACTGCTTCCTAAATCTGACTTAGCGTCTCCCCTGCAGAAATCCCTCTCCTGTAAAATCCTGCATAACACTCAATTCTCCTCCTCACTTTTAAAGCTTTACACTCTTCTGCCCCTCCTTACATCTCAGCCCTAATTTCTCACTATGCACCATCACGACTCTTGTGTTCAGCTCTAGGATATCTTCTCTCTACCTCCATTGTATCTAAAGCCCTCTTCCGCCTAAACCTTTCCCACTGACTGCCCCACACCTCTGGAATGTTCTTCCCCTCAATATCAGATTAGCACCCTCTCTATCCAACTTTAAGATCCACCTTAAAACACACCTGCTTAATGAAGCATATGAGTAGCTCCATGGCTGATACTATACACCTCATACAGGCATACCCCGGTTTAAGGACACTAGCGAGTAAGGACATATCACCCAATAGGCAAACGGCAGCCCGCGCATGCACCTTCAGCATGTCCTGAACAGCAATACCGGCTCCCTACCTGTACCGAAGCTGTGCGCAAGCGGGGAGACTATAGAGCCTGTTACAAATGTGTTATTTACATCAGTTATGCATGTACAGTATATGATGACTGCAGTACAGTACATTCATCGATAATTGGAAAAAAGGTAATGCTTCAATTTAAGTACATTTTTGCTTTACATACATTCTCTGGACCCATTGCGTACGTTAATGCGGGGTATGCCTGTACATAAAGCTTGGCCCCTTGCAGATGCACTTACCAGAACGCCCTCCTACTGTCTCTGTACATTCATCCTATCTACCAATTAGATTATAAACTCTCCGGAGCAGAGACTCCTTTTCCTAAATGTGTTACTTTATGTCTGAAGCACTTATTCCCATGATCTGTTATTTGAATTATTTGTTATTTATATGATTGTCACATGTATTACTACGGTGAAGTGCTACTGTAGTGCCGACGATTATTCTAAAACAAACCTGGGGCAATCTCCAAAAAGACCCAGGTACATGCTGGGTATATTCTGGGTATATGCTGGGTACATGCTGCAACATTTCACACATTTCTGCAGACAGACTAATGGCCCATCGGATTAACAGCGGGGGTCCCTGGGGTCAAACTGAATGGGACTGCCAGGAACCCCTGCTGTGTTAATCCGATGGGCCATTAGCCTCTGCAGAAATGTCACTGAAATGTACCCAGCATGTACTCAGCATGTACCTGGCTAGTTTAAGGCAAGTTTTAGAATACTCGTTGGCTCGTCTGTATGTACATTTATGGTGCTATATAAATAAAGACATACATGCATACATACATACAAACATACATACATACATACGTACATACGTACGTACGTACAAACATACTCACCTGTCAGATGCACTGTGTAGCATGTTTGCAGTCACCTCTGCCTGCCGTCTGGATCTGTGTCCCCCACTCGCTGAAGGTAAGAGGTGCAGGCTGTATTTCCTCTCCCTGGATGATGTAGATGCCCTTATATGTGGCACTACATGATGATGAGGAGGTTATATGGCCATGTACAGTGGCGGCCAGCATAAATCTAATGCGGCTGCCTCAGCGTAATTTCGCCGCTCCCCGTTCAAACGCGGCCTTTTTTTTTTTTTTTTGGCGCCGCAGGCGCCTCCATTGTTCAGCGCATTAGCGCTGAATGGAGAATCGGGGCCACGCGCGGGAAAATTGAAATAGCAGCGAAAAATGCGGTCAAGCTTTAGATTAAGCTTATCCGTAGCAATATGGTCATCTACATCATCAAGGGAGCTGAACAGTGTCCCCCTGTTCTGTTCAACCCCTTGAAGATGTAGATAAACAAATGTTAGCCACCTCATGATGTAGAGCACCATATCAGGGCTTCCACATTATCCAGGGAGATGGAAATAAAACCCTGTTTACCTGGGGCAATGGCACTGCTTTATAAATTATTTATTTTCATATTTTTACAGACACTTTAGAGGTTAATTAGCCCCACTTATTTCCATTATCAAAGTTTGTTTGTATATGAGTTACTGTAGTGAGCTGCTATTTAGTTCCTTTTTTCTTCTCATCAAACTTCTTGGAATATCTCTAGGGATGCAATTGTTTCATTTGTTTTTTAATACATGCCTTGAAATTCTTTTTTTCCCTTTTTGGTGAGAATATTCTCGATGTAAAGAAATTCTACTACAGCCGCAGTAGTGATCACCCCCGAGAATTCAGGTAAGCTCCTCTAATACATTAATATACTGTAAGTGTCTACATATACACATGCTGAACACAGTTCTGGAAACCAATGAGTTAGGGCATGTGTACTTTATATATAATCTAATTGTGTGATGTGAACTACAACTACTACTGTATATGCGATATTCACGTTTTGTGAAATAAAGATAAAAGGTGAAATGTGACAGAGACAATGATATATCCGTCTTTCCAATATTTTATCATGTTTGAGATTTAGATACAGAATATTATACTCCATTGATGTTATTTGGTTACATATCATATAATTCTGCATATTACATATTTATGTAGCCAGGTCCCCTCTGGCTCCCTGGTCCTCAGTTTCTCCCTCCCCTAACTGCGCCATGGTTGCCGGTGGCGACGGGCTGGCCAGCAGCTCCCTTTGCAGGGCACCGCCATGTTTAATGTACTCGCGCATGCGCAGAGGCTTGTGCATGCACAGAAGCGACCCGACGGCCATGTTGAGGTTGGCGCGAGATTGCGCATGCGCAGCAAGTGCAAGAGAACCCGCGGCGGCCATTAAAAACTTGCGCATGCGCAGCAGAAATAGCGCACTTGGCCCCAATGATAAAGAGCTCCACAGGAGAATGCAAGACCCAGCAGCCACTGGGGCTGCCATACATTGGCTCAGCAGCCAATTGCATGGTAGAGCTTCCCCTGAGGAGAAAGATACATTTTGCACGCTGAGGTTTGCAGATCAGTTGGAGCTGGGACACAGAGAGTGGAGGGTGTGTATATGCAGGGAGGCAAGAAGCCCCTGCACTAGGCCAGAGATCTTCCCTTAGGCCCCAGCTAGGCCCAACTCACCCTCAGCTTGTGGCTGCTACAGGGATGCCCCCTAGGATAAGGACAGGGTCCTGTAGAGCCAGCTTCAGTGAGGGTCACAGCCAGGAAGCGTGTATATCCTGGCCACTGCTGTTTCGGTGAATTACCCTCTGTAGCATCAGGGGCAGAGACATTCTAACGGTGGATCACTCCAGACGGGAGCTACCCAACATTGAAGCGGAGGCATCTTGGATCTTCTTCTCCATCAAGGGGTCATTTAAAGTACAGCTCATCTGCGCACCCGGGTGTGGACACACCCGGCAAGTACCTTCACCATACACCAAGTGCACCAACACTCATCTCAATATAGTGGGCAGCGCTGTCTCACACTGGGATGGGTGGGGGACACGTGGGTATAGGGTATGAGGTTACGGCCCAGTGAGGTCAGTGTTACAAGGTGACACTAATGTAATGTTGGTATATTGTGTTCTGTTCTTATTCTGCATATAGTAAACTCTTTAACCATAACCTGGTGTATGTGGTTACTGTATGTGTGTCCTGTGTTAGGGGTATTCTACATTCTAGGATCCTACACAGGTGGAGGTGCTATTATATTGTGAAAATCGTTTCAGGATACACCCAGGGTTCCCATCAGCAGAGGCTCAGGCCTCCTGTGAGCCTGACAGGTATTGCACCACACCTGGTAATGCATGTAAATTTCCCCACATGGTCCCTGTCTGCGATGGGGGGGGGGGGGGGGGGGGAGTGTGTTACATTTACAAAAATATTTAAATTAATTCAATACAGTGTGTCAATTTTCACGTGCTTTAACCTGTCTTTGTTTTTTTATTTACCAAGAGTTAATCCCAGAAGGGGTTTTATCTGGATACACACATTGCTAGGAGAGAAAAGAAGAAATAACTAAGTATTGGTTTATTTTTTTTATTTTTCTAGTTGTAGGCTGGTTTTGTTTTCTAAAAGTAAGTAAGTTTTAAGATTTTAAAAGTAGTTGAAAAAATCTTGTGTACGCTGTAAAACATGTTTTTTTTTCCAATAAATTACACAAACAATAGTACTATTGAACAAGGAATAGTGGGAGATTTGTACACAGTTTTACTTGCTCTTTCATTGTCAAATATTGTATAAATGTATGTGCAGACAGGTAACTATTAAATACCTTTGAATCTTAAGACACTGGGAATATGTATTAAAATGTTCAATATGCTCCGAAAAAACATATTTTCATGCGTGTCAATTTTCTAGCATCAATGTATGAAACTTTCAAATCTTGCTTTTTACCTTTATATCTCTTTGAAATAGATGCTAAGACCAACTAAGCATGGCAGATTTATTTGATGCAAAGAGAGAGGAAATCTGCATCTTTTGATACATCTCATCCGATTGTGCTGACTCAATGCACCCCTAACCCTTCCTAAAACCACTTCCCAAAATGCTCATGGTGCAAATAAAGCAAATTGGGGCAAAAAATGGAGCAAAGCAATTACTAGTTATGGAGCAATGCTACATTTTCTGACTGTAAGTCAAGTTACAAAAACAAGAAGCTACAGTATAAAATGCATTAATGTGATTTCAAGTATATGAGTAAAATATACTTAAAACATAAAGGGTAACATAGAAAAAAACTTAAATATTATGCGTATGCATATCAAAGTCCTTTTTTTAAAAATAAAATGCAAACTAGTCCTGAACCTGTGATGATTCTGTCACCTGTGTTTTTGCTCAAAGCCTGGATGACTAGCAGAGATTAGATTTAATTGACTGCGGATTTAAACTGATCCTTAGGTAAAAGGAATTACTTTTGAAATTGTGACTGAAAATTATATTTGGTTGAATGATTAAAGAACCTGGTAGAATTAATGTTTAAGAATTACTTAGTTTAGTGTTTTTGATGTTGCATACTTTCATTAAAAAGCAAGAGACATGTTTCATTTATTGGGCTACAGGACAGATAATTATCATTAAAAAGTTACAGAACTGTCAGATGTCTACTGTAGATTGTTGAAAATTACGTACAAAATTGATTCGTAGTAATAAGAATAGACAATTATATTAGATGATTCATCTCATGTTGGACCTTATTTGTAAAAGTTTTTTTTGCAGCTGTTGAGATTAAGGGACTTATTGGTGTGTTCATCTTTTTAATCTTCAAATTACAATTACACACACGAAGTACTGTACAGGAATGAAAGACAGGTTGCATTGCAATTAGCATTTTAGGACAATAACTCGCGATCGCCCACTTGAGGTTCTCGACGGTATTGCAGACTACGCTAAAAAGCAATTTTCTGCAATCGATCAAAACATTAGTAAAATCGCACCTTACCGCGTGAAAATTTCAATAAAGCACGCATCAAGACCGGGTGTGCCAAGGAATTCAACGGGCAAAATGGTTGGATAACGGCCGCTGCATCTGTACATTTCTTCATAACTCACTTATGAAGACCTTTTCACCCAAAATACCTACTGCTTTCTGTAAGCCTCAATATGTGGGCGAGAAAGACATAAATCGTCCAATTTTGCAGCCGTCAAAAACAAATCGCCGGTGAGCGGTGATAAGCCACTTATCTGCATGTTCTGAACCACATGCAATTCTAGTAATCTCGATTAGTTTATCGAGGCTAATTGTGGCTCTAGAATGGTGAGTTTCTCCCCAAATCCTCACGCCAGGAAAAGTTGGTGTGAGGCTGGGGAGAACCTACAGAGAAGGACGCAAAAGAGGACTTAGAAAAAAAATTCCTGCATCAGATTGATGCCGGGAGTCTCTGGAGCTGATACCCATTAATATCAACACCAGAAACCCCCTGCATGAATCCCATGCAATAAAAATGCATTTACAGGAAACTTCAATTCCTTAGCGGCTAACAGTGCCATGTTTATTGTGGGTAGTGGGGGTCGGTGAAAGTGGTATTTGGCCTTGGTGGGTGTTAGGCCTTGCAGGGGGGGGGGTTGCAGAATGAGTTAACCCATTCATTACCTTAGCAGTTAATACTTTAAGGGATAATATCACATACTTTAAAATAATTTAACATATCACTTGGTACATGAACCAATGGGATTGTCTTCAATCCCATTGGCTGTAATACCATTAGATATGTGGTTCCAAGGATGTGATGTACCTCCTTGGAGATGACGTCACATCCTTAAAAAAAAAAGAGGCGGCACATGATACAGCATCCAATCGGATTGGAGCTGTCCCATCTGACCCTAAAATGTGACTTTCCAGGCCCTATATAAAGCCTGTTCCGTTTCATTTTAACTCAAGAAGACGACGAGACCACATCCGTTGTGGATTTAACATGGGGTACTTTGGATTGAAAGAAAGAAGGTTAAAGAAAAGAAGAAAATAATGACAGATGAAGATAGAAGAAGGTGAAAGAAGATCAAAGAAAGAAGATTTTTTTTTTTTACCTGATACTGTTCTTCAAGGAGTATGGAGACGGATTGCGGGTGATGACGTCGCAGGTCGAGAGCTTGCAAATATGCTCCGGATTCGGAGGGTGAAGACTATTAAAGGTAAGTAAAATATTGAATGTACAGTATGTAAATTTCTTTTTTCAAGTTTTTGATTGTATTTATGTATTTTTATGTTTTTCATTGCCCATTGACTGCTAATGTAGTAATCTGTGCCCATGGTACAGATAAATACAGTGACAGGCAATGCATTTTTTTTGCAAATGCTTGTTTACAGTTGATTGTTATTTTTTCTGCCTCCTTAAGTCCACTACAATGTAACTACAAGACACATGCCTGTGAAATTCTCCAAGAACTAGATTGGCTATCCCTTGAGTCAAGACACAAAGTAAATGTTTCTTGTCTTCAAATATTTCTGATGAAGCTACTGCTATCTGAACAATCTCATCACCACTAACACTCACAGTACCTATCACCTGAGATCTACTCCAAAAGACTGTTAACGGTCCTGTGATTCAATAAATAATTTTATCGCTCCTCCTCTTACCATGCACCAATTAAATTGGGTAATGAAGCAGCAGACCATATTACTATGGACTTCACAAATACAAGCAATTCAAGTTAAAAAAAATACACAAACAAAAATTGCGTAATCAAAAAATACAACACAACAGTTTGAGTATCTTCCTCGTTACTTCATATCAGATATTTGTTGATGCATCAAACTCTGCTAAAACAGAGTTAATATGACACCCCGTTAAAAAAAAAAATATTTTTAGAACTGTATTCAACACATTATGCAATACTATTTATATAGTTCTAGTAGAGTCCCTTAGTTAATATTCAGAATGTATTTGAACGCCAAACATTCCTAGTTACTGTATGTTGTAATCACTGTTTGATAATAAATTATGTGAACTGAAATGGAAAACATTGCATAAAGGTGTCTTGTTATGGGAATTACTTGAGTCATTAAATCTCAATGGTTAGAAATTATCTGAACCTATACTAGAGTCATTGCAGATCCAACATGCCAACTGCATCCAATCTATCATGTTGATTTGCACTTGACTTTGAAAATTCCAAATCAATTCTTTCTTGGTAACAAATTATGTTTCAAGAAATACTATTGTGATCTGTTTGACTGATTTATTGAAAAAAATATATGTTTTAAAGTGTGTAGCAATAAAATGCAGGTAATAAGACAATACAAATGACACTTGCTAATGTTCTGAGCATTTAGAGACTATTTTGCAGTTTTCTTCTAATAGATAATCTAAGTTAAAGAAACTCATTAACTGAAAGACATTAACAGCTGTTATTTGAAATGAGGTTTGGGCACGCTACATTGCTAGAGCATTTTAAGGGATAAATATGCCCTAGCAGGTAACATGATCAAGTCATGACTCATGAGCAACAGGACTACCTGTTGTTGTAACATTGTACAGTACCGGTGTAAAAATCATATTAAATGTTAGTGCTCAAATCACAGATCATGAGCAAATAAATACAATGTCAGCTCATGAATAAATAAAAAGTTATAAAAACATATAATTTAATAGTCGATAAGAACCACCCGGCCCTCATAGTTTTTCCATTTCCCTATCTGTTGTAAAACCTCAGACCCTATTTGATCCTTGGCTTTCTTTTACAGATATTTTTTAGGATAGCTCTGTGACTATCCTAAGCATTGTTTTATTCCCCTACTACTGTATATTAGTCTCTACCACTGCTGGCGGGATGTTTTGGATAGTGTTCTTTGTTGGGCTTGTGGTAATTGGGACATACCGACTATCAAACACTGACACGCCTTAATAAATCCCATACTTAAATTAATTGTGGAACTATGCAACTCTTTGCCATTTTAGGGTTTGCCTGATTGAAAAATGTTTTTATCTTTAATTGGGCCATTTTTTATAAGTCTGGCTCCTCTCTCTTCTCTCTACACCACGGGATGTGGCCTCTTGCATGACTTTCATCTTCTGAGAAATTCCAAGTCTTTTTTACAGTAGGGCTCTGACATCATAAACCGATCACATGGTACATCAACCAATCAGGTTGCTTGATGTACAACATGGTTCCTCATTTTTGCTTGAGAATGAATTCTCAGGCAAAAATGAGAGAATTACATGTCTCACATTTTAATCTGGTCTGTAACTGTTTCATAAGCCTATAATATACATCTTCTTTAATTGTGCATGCAATGTATTGTACAGTAGAGGCAACGCTTATTCTAACATTTGCCTTAAACTAGCCGGGTTACATTCAGGGTATGTGCTGGGTATGTTCTGGGCTAGTTTGAGGCACGTTTAAGGCATTTCTGCATTGACTAACGACCCATAGGATTAACACAGCAGGGATCCCTGGCAGTCCAATTCAGTTTGAATGGGACTGCCAGGGACCCCCGCTGTTAATCTGATAGGCCATTAATCAATGCAAAAATGCTGAGGCTAGTTTAAGGAAATGTATTCAGAATGTACCTGGGTCTTTTGGGGAATTGCCACTGGTTTTTGTTAGAATAATCGCTGCCTCTACTGTATATAATGTATACCCTGTTCATTTATGTAACTGTATTTGTAACCATTTATTATTTGTCATTTTAACTCTATGCCCAGGACATACTTGAAAACGAGAGGTAACTCTCAATGTATTACTTCCTGGTAAAACATTTTATAAATAAATAAATAAATCTCAAACATCAAATGGCATAAAACATTGTGGAAATTAAAAGATCTGCACTTACAGTAGGCAAGCACTTAAAGTGTTTTATGTTTACTTTACTTATATTATGCATATTTATTTACAGGACTAGATAGGATGCCTGTCATCTGCTTAATTGATATATATGGGGAGATGCTAAAGGGTAGGGCTATAAAGATACACTAGACAAGAAACAGAATGATTCTGAATGATTGGTGATAGTCTTAATAATCTTTATTATAGTCTACACAGAAGAGAAAGAACTCAGCTTAATTAGCACTCCCTCACCTGTAGTATGTAGAATAGTTAAGTTAAAAATAATATTTAATGAAATCTAGGTTAAAATAAAGTGTACAAAAAGCATGGACTACTAACTCACAAACTGATTGCCAGATAGATGTTGTCACCTGGATTGCAGGTACCAGTGAAGTGGTGCAATTCCACCCCGTGAATGGACGCTGACTAAATTGTCAATTTAAAATCAGTCAATGATACCAACGTAACTCCACCCTGTCCAAGGATAGGGTGAAAAGGGGAAAGTCCTCCAGCGCATAGACCTTGTCCATCAACCCAACCAGGTGTACACGAGGAAAGATAAACACAGAAGGAAGGAGTATTGGTAAACTGACAAATATGGTTGTGCTATTAACAACTCTTAAGTTAATGGCATAGACTATACTGTGATCTAGCCAAACCACTCTACACCTTATGACTGCTTGCAAATATCCAAATCACTACTTAAAAAGGGCAACATACACTTACATGTGTTGATCACACTGGAGATGGGGATGTACCCTTCAACAGCAACCAGTGGAGTACTTAAAAAAGGTAGAAAAAGGGAACATGGCATAATAAATTTTTAATAACAATAGAAAAAATAAAAATGGATGCACTCTAAAACAGCTTATTCACAAATGCATAAGTGAATAGCTCCCCAGCCTAATGTTACTCCACTGGAAACCAGCACACCCACATCTGTCCCTTTTGTCATTGACTGCCAAGATTTCTTTGGGGTGTCCTTCATAGCTGCTCCTGCATCTCTCTGTCTCTTCTGCTTCCTTGTGGCTTTCCGGGCACAGTCTGGTTCCAGCCCTTTGATACCGTTCCTACCAGGGTCCGGTTTGTGCAGGGAAACAGGGGTCTGCTAGGGTGCTCGCTGATTGGTTAATCAGCTGGTGTGGTGGGGTATGGTGGCCAGCTGTGATCAAATATCAACAAACGCATTTTGCATAACGCTTCTTCAGTGATGAAGCACTATGCGAAATGCGTTTGATGAACTTTGATCATAGCCGGCCACTGTACTTCTCCACACCGGCAGATTGACCAATCAGCGAGCACCTTAACAGACCCCTGTTTCCCTGCACAAACCAGACCCTGGTAGGAATGGTACTGAAGGGCTGGAACCAGGCTCCGCATGAGCCAGGAAAGCCACCGGGAAGCAAAAGAGACAGAGAGATGCAGGAGCAGCTGTGAAGGACACCCCAAAGAAATCCTGCAAGTCGATGACAAAGGGACAGACGTGGGTGTGCTGGGTTCGAGTGGAGTAACATCAGGCTGGAGAGCTATTCACTTATGCATTCGTGAATAAGCTGTTTGTGAGTGCATCCATTTTTATTTTTTCTATTGTTATTAAAATTTTATTATGCCATGTTCCCTTTTTCTACCTAAGTACTCCACTGGTTGCTGTTGAAGGGTGCACCCCATCTAAAGTGTGATCAACACATGTAAGTGTATGTTGCCCTTTTCAGTAGTGATTTGGATATCTGCAAGGTGTAGAGTGGTTTGGCTAGATCACAGTCTATGATAGTCTATGCCATTAACTTAAGAGTTGTTAATAGCACAACCATATTTGTCAGTTTACCAATACTCCTTTCTTCTGTGTTTATCTTTGCCCATGTACACCTGGTTGGGTTGATGGACTGAGTCTATGCACTGGAGGACTTTCCCTTTTTCACACAAGCTACATTTTGGAGGAGTTGTAATACCTCCTTGGACTCTAGCAGCAGGACACGGTGGACATTGTAATATCTTTTATATTATCATTTATTGTACCTTGGTGATTCGCTGGCACTACTATTTCTCTGTTTTTTCTGTCCAAGGATAGTGCCTTAGTTCATCAGAAAAAACATAAGCAATATTCAAGTTGATTGATATCAGGGTCGAGGTTATTCCCCATCAGTTTAAAACTGACATATATAGTTGTAGTACAAAGTAACCATGTTAACACATATCATAGTTCTAATGAATTGTGAACACGTAACCACATGAGGTGATAATTGGTTACTACATTTTGGTATAACTATATGGTGGATAAGTGCCAGTTTAGAAATAAACTCGCTTGTAGTATTGATAAACAGTCTCTCTATGTTTATATACTTAGATACAATTGTTGCAACTTGTCATGCTGCTTAGATTGATCAGATGTATCAAACTTTAGTACCTAGCAAATCTCCAGTTGTATTGCACCTTGGCAGAAATTGGTCAATAGAGACACACAAATAAAAATCCAGATAATTATATCAGATAAAGTGCTGAATTGGTTCATAACAAATCGTATGATGTGGTATAAGTATCCACTAATCCACACTCACAGCATTCAAATAATTGCAGGCTTTTGTAGTATCTTGCAAATTGAGTGCCATTACCTTGCCATTTTACCCAGTTTAGTATATTCCGGGAAATTAGTGCTGGCTGCTAAGGCCATCTGCATATGTGGTGTTCTCAACCACTAACCTCAAAATCGCAACCTTTATACTTGAATCTAGTGGCTAAATGTTTGCGTGGATTCAGAGTGATACTGCCTGTTACATTAGTCAGCTTCTACCAACAATCGTTTTGCACCTGTGAGCTTTCTTAAGACTGATAGGGGATTACTTGCCCTTCCCTCCCCCCCATCCCCTCCCCCCTTTCCCACCAGGTGTATCTAATCTTTATTATAACAAATAAATATAGGGCATTAAAATAACATACACGGACACAAATAGGATCCAAAATAGAAGTAACACAATGCAAACATTGTGATCCTAACATGAAAAGAATAGAAAATATTAGTATATTGCACATATTCCTGATAAGCCCCTTTAGAGAAAGGGGTCTATAGAGGATTGATGGGGTGGGGGGGTGTTGATTAAACCACAAGGCTCCCTGACATTGCCTTGAGAAAGCATTGTATACGCAAAACACATGCGTCGGCACCTCCTACCAACATGCACGTGCAGGCTCGACTCTTATACTGCACTTACTGACTCGCATAGCGAGAAGCTGCAGCATCCTGCTCCTGCACTATACAGGCTATCTGCAGTGACCAGTGCAGTGTATGTTATTGTAATGCCCTATATTTGAATATTCAAGTAATAATAAAGATTAATAAGACTATCACCAATTATTCAGAAGGGAAGCAGAACTCTACAATTGGGTTTTTGTTTCTTTTCTAGTGCTTATTTATTTACAGTTTACCCTCTTTAAAATAAGTCATAAATATTTTAAGTATAGTGTGTTCCAGGTATGTTTTCACATTGTGAAAGGAAGTGGAAATTTCTGGGACAAAAGTGTTGACAGTCTTGTAGTTCATAGTGCTTTACAAAATAGACATTAAAATACTGTACATAAAACACACAAGCATACAATAGGAAAATTAATGATGATCAGAGCTGAAGAATGAAATATTCTCATGATTATTCATTTTAAAATTCCATGACCTTTGATACACAGGTCTGAGACCAGGTCCGAGACCAGTATCGCAACAGATTCTAAATCTGTGAGCTTCAATTAAAATTACTACATGCATATCTTCTACCAAGCATCAAAACATAAGTTATAGCACTAACTCATTTACTAACCTCTTCAACATGTCACCTTTGGCATGCTCCCTTGTCTTGAAATGCTCTATTGTACCTTTGACAAACATTGTATTTTCAACCACCTACAGTATGTAACAGGTTTTCTGGACTGGTCTGACCCCCCCAATCTCATATTGGCCCCTGTGGTCTAACCAGTCCCCATTACAGTGTGGTAGTGTCTGGTGGTGCACCTGTTGGCTACAGGACTCCTGAGTCTCTCGCATGATGGTGTATGGGGAGGACCCGTCCAGACAGGCAGCTGAGGTAGTGTGCAGAGTCCTACCTATATCCAGTGCAGCGCCTCCACCTCATCAGGATCCCTGCGTCCGCATAGGGATGATCCTGGTGAGGAACTCCTCCGTGGTGCCCCTCTCTGTGCAATAACTCTACACTTGCACACGAGAGTGTTGATAATCAGGAACATCTTTATTGCACGGTGGGCAAGCTGCCCTCCACAATGGGGTGTATTTAGCCCTCCATTGTTCAGCTGCTTCCCTCTGAAAGGTATCTCTTCCCTTAATTGGTGGGTTCCCTATCTCCCCTTCAGGGAGATAGTCCCTGTGCCAGGTCCCTGGTCACAGTCTTATAAGCTGTCTCCTCCCAAACCTGCACTCAGACTTGCTCCTTGTCTCATAGTTCTTACATCAGCCACCAACAGCTTTTCTCTGTCTGCCTTGTGCTGCCAGACTCACAGCTCTGCATCAGACTACTGCAACAATGTTGCAGACCTCCATCTGCCTCTTACTGACAGAGGCAGCACAGCAACAGGAACTCAACTAACTTTTGATCAGTGCTGTGCCTTATGTATACTCTGGAAGCTGACACACCTCTGACATCACTAACCATGGAGTCAGAGCCTGTGACCACTCCCATCCATACATAGGGCACCTCACCAGGGTGTGAGGGCAAACCTCCATAATTACTGCTTGCATGCCCACAACTTACCAGGCCTTACTGTCAGCAGGACAGATGACTGCAGCCATTTTACATGACCGCTACAGTATATTGCCTATGCCATTTTAATTTGAAGTGTACAATAACAAGAAGGTTTATTGTGTTTGAAATATAAATGTTACACTATTCCTCATCTGCTCTTTAGAGTAAAAGTTCTTAAAGCACTCTGAGAAAACACCTTTTTGACCCATGTTTATTAAGAGGTGCTGTGCCATAAGATCTTCATGAATTCTCACTGGATTTTAATGTTTTTGTTTTCATCTTATATGACTGTATAATGTATATGTTACCTCTACTGAGTCTCAGTAGCTTTCTTTTAAAATACAACAATAATTATGGACACTTAAAAAGTAAGCAGATAAGGGGATCTTAAGATGGGATTAATTTATTAAATTGATTTTAGCAAACAGCATTAAAGATTAATAACATTTAACAGATATATTAGCAAAAACTAAGTTCAAGTCAATGAAATATACAAGAAAGGAATACAATACATCTCTTGTGAAGTCCACAACTATTACTATAAATTCAAAGATATTTTAAAACATTTTTATAAATAACAGAAAATATTGTAAGAGACTTTTAAAGGCAATATGGGGACAATCCTTAGACACATAAATAGGCAAGAGGAAAACCTTTTACATACTGGAATTTATAAGAAATCATTACATCTTGGGAGTCTTAACATAATTGGAAGGGTAAAAATATTGATTGACATATAAATTTATATATACAAATATATATATATATATATATATATATGTATATATATATATACATACATGTAGAGGTATCAGTATCGTGTTAGCCAAGCTTCAATAATCAAAAAATAAATAGATGATACCGTTCTGTGGCTAACGAAATGCTTTTATTTGTGCGAGCTTTCGAGATACACTGATCTCTTCTTCCGGCGATGTTACAATGAATGAAGCAAGCAAAAGCTATACTAAAGACAGATACTATGTAGAGACGAATATCAGAGGATGCACTCCAAAAAGTAGTCAAAAAAATATTGAGTTAACAATTGTATTAACAAGACATCATATCCAATATTTTTTTGACTACTTTATGGAATGCTGCCTCTGATATTCGTCTCTACACGGTATCGTATTGCCTAGTATATATATATATATATATATATATATATATATATATATATATATATATATGCAAATACAACTGTATGCTCATCTGCATGTCTTAGGCAGGTCAGCAACCCCGCCTTTCATATACATACCTATAGACATATATATATATATATATAACAAACAAAGAATAGACTGCGCTCCTCAGGTGTAAACTCAGACTGATTACCAATTGATTGTATTAAGTGGATATAGCAAAGGTGAATGGCAAGGGTGAATGCAACAATAATATGGATGATTGACTCACACTAATAAAAATACATGCAATATGTTATAATAAAATGCTGAGTGCCAATGTTTAAAAAGCTGCTGTGAACACAAATATATGCCAGTGAACAATACAAATATAAAAAAATAGCATGTGTTGGTGGTTATGACTACTGCACTAATGAATCCCTCCTGGATGATACTAAATAATGATGAATGGAAAAATACGAAAAAAATGACACTAAGTGTGTCAAAAATAAAAATGAAAAAAATGAAAAATATAAAAATATATCAACCAAACCAAGGGTCCATGCTAGGATCTGGCTGCTCTCATCAAGGACCAACGAACTCCCAGAAATCTGTGAACAACAAGAAAAGAAAGCGCCCGATCCTAGTGCAGCATGAAAAATACAATTTAATAAAAATGAATAAAACCAACAAATGCGAACTCACAAACACAGGATAAATAAAAGAATATAATGAGTATACTCATTCGCCAACCGCCCACGATGTGCCTTGGATGGCGCGCCCTCTCTCTGTCTAGGTTTTCTCAGCTCTTCTGAACCGACATCCAGCAGGGGATACAGGAAACAGCTCACCACAATGTGACCCGGAAGTCCTCCACAATGTTAGTGTATTCCGGATGTGAGGTCTGCAGTCCGTGACCCCGCGATGCAGGGGCTGATCAGAGAAGTCTCTCTGCACTCCCAAAGGCAGTCTGTAATGAGGTGGGCAGTGAGGATAGAGTAGAATTGTGTATCACAGTGTGACAGCAGCTGAAAAACGCTCTTAAATATTGGCCCAAGCAGCACACGTTTGGTACTAGGTGGCGAGTAGATTTTTTTGTGTGGCGAGTAGATTTTTTGGTGATTTGTCAACCACTGTATGTATATATATATATATATATATATATATATATATATATATAACACAGAAACAAGCCTGCAACAGACTAAATATATAAAAAACAAAATCAGTGGAATCGCCTCTAAAAAATAATAACAATAGGATACTGATGGTGCTGGGGATAAAGCATATATGAAAACAAAAATTGAAACAAATTATCCCACGTAAAGCACTCTGGTGTAAACAAGTATAACACATTTATTAAAGACACATCACATAACATACAAACATAATAAAATCCCTCTCTCACACCTCAAAAAGTATGGAAAAACAGACACATGCAACCTGTAATAATAGTGGGAACCAAAGCTAAAGCCAGAAATGTATAAGCAAAATAATAATCAAATGACACATAATATCAGAATGGTGAGGCTCAAATAAAGCCTTCATTCTGTAGACCGGCCGGTCAGCAAGGAAAAAGCTGCTCAATTGAAAATGCTGATACCAAGACCTAGCTAAGGCAAAGATCCATGCCAACAAATCCTGCTACAGCATAGATATGCACACATGAGCTGTTGCTATACAGTTGAAAAAGACAGCAATATGTCTAGATCCTGCTGTAATAATAACTAACAGGCAATGCAGAATAGCTGAATAATATATGCTGTACAATAGAAAAACAGTGCATGTGTCTGTTTTTCCATACTTTTTGAGGTGTGAGAGAGTGATTTTATAATGTTATATGTTATGTGATGTGTCTTTAATACATTTGTTATACTTGTTTACACCAGAGTGCTTAAGTGGGATACTTTGTTTCTATTTTTGTTTTCACATAATATATAGATATATATATATATATATATATATATATATATATAAATACCTTGCAGAGTATTTAATATTCAAGGAAAGGTTTCAGACATGCTCCTGCAGTATGTCATGCGCACATCAAAACACAATTCCTGAGGGAATCCGTATGGTTTTTTTCTCTTATTACTCAATATATATTAGTCAACAATAGACATTCATTAACACACTCTCATTCCTTATATAGGCATTGTACTTAGAACTAGTACGAATATTAGTCGTCACACTGATATATTTATAGATTATTCTTTTTGGGGTGGTTCTAATCTAGGTCCCCTTTTTCCTCATATGCTAGATCAATTTTTGCCCCCATTATATCTATAGGGATCCTTTCTTCACAAGGATATAGATAAATTTATTTGGGAACAATTGTAACTCGACCAATTAGGACACAAAATACCCAAAAGGGCTACATTTGATATATAAATCTATAGCCATATAGAAATTTTGGCTTGTCCCTTGCAAGCAATAGTCACTGTTTCATCTCTTCTTTCCAGTTTATACATAGAGAGACATATGAAATATTTCTCTCTTTTTCAAGCTTAAGTATGCATTTATTCGTTTTCTGAACAATTATTATATTCTAGATATTATTTCGGTATTTGGATTCATTATTTTTATATTTATTATATATATATGTGGTTTTTAGAATTTAAGATATTATATTTATATTATTGGTTATAGGTAGGATATGTATATAATATGTGATAATTAATTTGTTTATGACTGATATACATATGTAAGAAATAAATTTTTTATGTCTATCTAATTATATTCTGTATATATTCTTTATATTTCTTTATTATTATTTTTTAGTACATAAATGTTGGAACAAGTTCTTTTCTATGTTCATATCCTGTTCATGTTAGTATGCAATCTGCATATAAATTGGCTAATTATTCCATCAGCAATAGTATCCTCGTTTGCTGTTGTTTAAATGCACTAACGTTTCAAATTCTGTGAAGTTTAAATGTATTAGAGTTTTCAATTATATTGCACCAGATATCAACTTGATTTAATGACACCATTGGTATTAAATACACCTGTGAGCCATTGATGTGAGGGACTATTTAACACCAGCTAGCCCCCTTGGTGTCCATCCCCTGATGAATTCCGCAAAGGCGGAAGAAACGCGTAGGGACGGTTTGCATTGCAACTACGGTGGCTGACCTGCCTTCGGCACCAGAGAGAAACACAGTAACCACAAGGAAAGTCCTTCCGGTATCCAGTACCACATGCGTGGGAGTAATGGCGGACGCACGCTGCTGAGAAGCTCCTGACGGATGACAATCTATACACCTTGGAGAAAACGGCGTTCCCAACTACTGGGTCTCGAACTGATCGTGAGATTGCAGAGCGGAGGTGACTGTGGAGTCTTCGATTGGTGCATGGGCAGGTCCCATAAAATGCTTATTTTAATCAGACAAATTGTAAGTGTGCATTTGTCTTGTCCATGATTTATTAAATTGTTCATCTGATTTTACACAAGGATCGGGCGCTTTTTCTCTTTTCTTTTTCTAATAGGTACTATGGGAACTTGGTGAGCCCAAGAAGAAGCAGCCTGGACCTTTGTTTTATTCATTCATGGACTTCATTTGGACTTAAGTATCATTTTTTATAGTTCAATTTTTTGTATTTTTATGCTTTTTTATATGTTCAACAGACTATTTCATTTTTTATATTTTTTGCACATTTTTTACATTTAGATTTTGTTTGATTCATGTTGCTATAATATATTTTATTACAATTGTTATAGGTAGGCACTAGTTGGTTCATGTAAACATCTTACTCAATTTTGATATTTGGTGCAACATTTTGGCACACGTCACCAGGGGGGCAGCAATTTGGGTGTGTTGAAAAAGGAGCGCTGTCTTTAAAACTGTTCCTTTATATATATATATATATATTGTATTATATATATATATATATATATATATATAAATACCTTGCAGAGTATTTAATATTCAAGGAAAGGTTTCAGACATGCTCCTGCAGTATGTCATGCGCACATCAAAACACAATTCCTGAGGGAATCCGTATGGTTTATTTAAGAATATTTGTTTAGTGGCTGTTAAATGGTAGTCTGGATTTAATCACAATGGGTAATGCAGGATGTCTTCTGCATGTATATTTCTTTTTATTTTATTTTACACTCCTTTACACTGAATGTGATTTTAAAGTCAATTTACAGTGACACAATTTGCTTCAGCCTTCTATGGCACTACTTGACATTTTTTTTATATATAAAGTTACATTTTCAGTACTAATTATGGATCTTGGCTTTATTGATAAACATAAAATGTATACATGCGTGTATTCTTAAAACAAGGGGTTTCATAACTCATTCATACTAAGGGGGCTATGCACTAAGCAGTGATAAGTAATTTTAGGAGCGCAAAGTGCTTTTAGAACGTGAAGTTCCACCGAGCGCTATGCACTAAGCCGCGAAAACAGACACTTTGCACTCTAAAACGGGCTTTTCATTGAAATTTTTTCTAAGTCCAACTTTGATCTTACGATCAGCTGTTTGTGCTGAATCCTGCCCTTCTGAAGGATTCACTAAGCAACGCAAACTGATCGTACGTTAAACTTGCGCTGAATAAAGCTCACCAGCTAAAGGCAGGTGATAAAAAAAGCTGGACTTAGAAAAAATTCTTTGTTTACCTGTTTGCAGGCGCATTCTCATTGGCTGGCATCATTCCCTTTAAGTGACGTCATGTAAAAAAAAAAAAATTGAAGTCGGAACATGGTTTGAACAGCCAATCAGGTGGCTGTTCACCATTTTGAGGCTAAATGTAACGTCACAAGCCCTATTTAAGGCCGTGATGCCTCATTTGAGCCCAAGAAGCCGACGAGACAGCATCGGCTGGGATTTAACATGGGGTATTTTGGAATGACAGGTGAAGAAAGAAGATAAAGAAGAACAAGAAATGGTTACAGATAAAGATAGAAGACGGTGAGTAAAGAAAGAAAAAATAAGATTTGGGTACCTTTGCTGGATCTTCATGGCGGATGGCATCGGATGCTGTTGGAGGCCTTCAAGGTATGTGAGCTTCGTGTTTCCCCAGGAGTCGGAGGGCCACCGCTTCTAATGGTAAGTAATATATTGAATGTTTGTAAATGTCTCTTTTTACAGGTTTTTTCATTGGATGTGATTTTTGATTTTTTGGGGAGGCACATAGACTGATAATATATTCATCTGTACCACTTTAGGGTACAGATTAATACATTATTATTATAATATTTGGGGGCATTTGTGGCTTGGTATTGCTGTTGGTTTTTTTAATGTCAGTTTCTTAGGTGGATGTCATTGTTTTTTTTCATGCTTAATGTAATAAAATGTTTGTGATTGGTATTCATTTGTAGTTAATGTTGTATTATGTTGGCTAATGCGTTTTATGGTTCTTTCAGAGATTGTTTGAATGTATTTCTTTGTCTTTTAATGTTTACATTCATTAATGTTGTTGTTATTAATTGGTTTGATTGGTTAGTGTTACTATTCATTTTGAGTTGGTTTAGGAATTAATTGGTTTCATTGGTTAATGGTTTAATTAAATAATTGTTGATGTTGTTACTGCTTGTATTGATTGGATTAGCTGGCTACTGTTTTTATTGACTTTATTTAGGTATGCTAATGCAGTGTTTAATAATGGGCAAATAATCTATTATCCATATCTGGATAATAGTTATTTTGCACATTATTTTACTGGTATTTGTTAGGGGCGGATGGGGGTCGTGTATTGATGTTTGATAATTCTTTTTTTAATATACATTTAATTATCGTGTAAATGTGCGGGGGTCTCCGGAGCTGACCCGCTTTGGTTTCAGATCCGAGGACCCCCTTCTTCAGGAGTACAGCCCCATATGGGATGCCGGTATCCCCTGCCTTTCAAGCGTCTCGCGCTCACGTGACCGGGACATTGAAATTCTGCAGGGGATACCGCATCCCATAACGGGGCCATATCTCCTGAGTAGAGGGTCCTCGACCTGAAACCAACGCTGTTCACTCCGGAGACCCCCTGCTCATGTACACTAAATTAAAATGTATTTATTAATGTACGATCACCTGTAACAGCCTTGCATGGAGATGGCAATCTCCATGCATGTTACAAGCGGCTTTTATTCAATCAGCTAGCATACGGGAAGTTCAGTGCGCTAGCAGAGGGGAAAAACATGCACGCACGAAAAGCCAGTATGTGGGCACGTCCGAAAAAATGGGCCGAGTGCCTTAGTGAATCGCTCTGCCGCTTCATTTTTATCGGACATGCTATTTTTTTCAGCTGGCGCAAAGCTCGGAGCTTAGTGCATAGCCCCTAAACATGATATGAAATATTTATTTCACATACTGTAGACCAGGCCTGCACAACATATACGGCCCGCGGGTCGCAGGCGGCCCGCCGTGACTCCTGTCGGCCTGCGATGGCCATCTCAATCCCCCCTTCCCTTCCTTGGTAGGGAAGGAGTGCTCCAGCGGTGTGACCGTATACCCCCGAGCCGGCTCCAGTATAGGGCTACGCCTAACATGCGACACGCTCCCCCCCCACTCTCCATATAGGATGCCTAACGCGCTCCCCTCCCTTTGCTCCCACACAGGGCTGACGTGCTGATGCTCTCCCCTCTCCCTCCCCCCGAGTCCGCTCCTAACACGCTAACGTGCTTCCCCCCCCCCCCGGCCCGCTCCCTCCAGCACCAGCATTCACGCACTAAGGCACTGATGTGCTCCCCCCATCCTCAAGGCTGAGGCCCGTCGCCGTTTGTTCCCCACCGCCGCTGTGTTTCGCGCCGCCGCCGTGCCACAATCAGGTAGCATGGTGGGGGGGTGATGATGAGGGAGAGTGAAAGGGACAGGGGGATAGAACAAGGGTGCTGGTATATTAAGGGTGCTGGGGGAGTTGAAGGGAGCTGGGGAGTTGAAGTGAGCTGGGGGTACATGAAGGAGCTGGGAGACATAAGGGCTGGGGGACATGATCGAGCTGGAGACATGAAGGGAGCTGGGGCGATGAATGTGCGGGGCGATTAATGGTGCTGGGGAGTTGAAGGACATGGGGGAGTTGAATGGTGCTGGGGCCATGAAGGTTCTGGGGACATGAAGGTGCTGGGGGACATGAAGGGTGCTGGGGGAGATGGTGCTGGGGAGATGAGGTGCGGATGAGAAGGGTGCTGGTGAATGAGGGATGAAGGGTTGCTGGGGAGATGAAGGATCTGGTGAGATGAAGTGGGATCTGGGGAGATAGGACTGGTGAGAGACAGGGATGGTGAGAGGGTGCTGGTTGAATGAAGGGTGCTGGGGGACCATGAAGGGTGCTGGGGACATTAAGAGTGCTGGGGGAGATGAAGGGTGCTGGGGAGATGAAGGGTGCTGGGGAGATGAAGGTGCTGGGGGAGATGAAGGCAACTGGGGGAGATGAAGGGATATTACAGGGTGTCTGGGGAGATGAAGGGATCTGGGGGAGATGAAGGGAGCTGGGGGAGATGAAGGGAGGTGAAGGGTGCTGGGGGAGATGAAGGGTGATGGGGGAGATTATGAAGGGTGATGGGGGAGATGATGAAGGGTGGTGGGGGAGATGATGAAGGGTGATGGGGGAGATGATGAAGGGTGGTGGGGGAGATGATGAAGGGTGATGGGGGAAATTATGTTTTGTGCATTTTTTGTATGTCTGCGGTCTCACCAAATAAACCCCATTTTATTCAACAATTTTGTCCTGCCTAGTGGATTGAACCAAGAAGTATAAAAGGTGTTAAAAGTGCTTCCGTGACAGGCTTTAAAAAAAAGAAATGTATAATTTTGAATAATAAATGCTGTTTTACCCAAATCTGTTTTCCTTGGAGCATTTCGGCCCATCTCACTTTACAAGTTGTGAAGGCCTGCTGCAGACTAACATATTTCACAAGCTATTGAGAAAGTAAAATAACCATATTACAATGTAGTAACATACATGTGATGTCTTTAACTGTTATGTAGCTGCAGCAAAACAGCCTACTTTATTGCTCCCAAATTATCTTATGTGTAGAGGGTATAAGGTTGTGAGTCATTAGTATGTGTCTGGACATTTTTGTTTTTTCACTTGTTAGGGTTCCATTTGCTTGCTTACAAAGCCCACTAAGGGGATTTTGTTCTAATTTATCACCAAGCAGAGATATTTATTGGAAGAGGAATAATGGTTTTAAGTTCTAGCTTTAGCTCGTACTTTATTTGTTTTCCATTAGTCTATAACAGTATTTTTCCATGAAACCTTTTGTGATTTATAAACATGCATATTTAACTTTAACCTCATTGTAAAACAATATAATTGTATATATGTATACATAGGTATATGTAGGTGGGCAATTTGATTTTGATCCAAAATAACTTTTCAAACGTTGGTGGAATATAACATATACATACAATATTTGTATTTCCAACAAAAAGCTGAGGAATATGTTATAAGACATGTAAGTGTCATATTAGAAATACTGACTGATTTCAAGCAACAAAGAATCTGGAAGCCATAAGAACATCAGAACCTGTGATCTTCAATAGATTGATAAATCTACCAGCAGAGGGGTGTCTCTACTCAATGAATACTGTACATACCAAATTGTGTTCCAATTAATTGAAACTCCCAAGACTAAAAAAATGGTTATATGCATTGTATTTTAACATCTGGTATATTCTTGAGAACACTTTGAAGATAAATGTTAAAGTAATCTTTCCTAATACTTTACATGATAACCAGGTAAACCAAAAGAATGACACATCGCATCAATAGATTTTCATTGTTTGGGTTGGCTACTGTTAACATAAAATACATTAGCAAGCGGATTGACATAAAGCAAATTATTGGCTGCATACTTACTGTATGTTTGCAACTATATTATATATGCTATTGATCTGGCACTGCAATCTGCAGTAAAGTTTTCACAATTGGTTAACAGTTAACAAATCAAATCAAATTAAAAAAAAGGAATGACAGAAGAGGATTTTTAGTTATTGTGCATGATTTGAAAGGGGGAAAAGCAAGTTTGATTCTAGTACAGGCTTTGCTTTTAAAATGGCCCTGGATTACAAAATATTAAAGCAGTGCCTAAAATAAACTTTAGCATTAGCAAGTTACAGGTAGGATTACATTTTTACCTGCTGTATGTAGTAAATATTTTACCATTTGTAAAATAACCTTGAGTAGTAAATTCAATAAGCTGTTACCAGAAAATGCTGCTATAGGTGCGCCGACAAGTATTCTAAAACTTGCCTTGGAAAATCTGGGGCTATCACCAGCAAGACCCAGGTACATTCTGGGTACATGCTGCAACATTTCAGTGACATTTCTGCAGAAAGACTAATGGCCCATCGGATTAACACAGCAGGGGTCCCTGGCAGTCCCATTCAGTTTGAATGTGTTAAATGTGTCCCTCTCTTCCGACTATATACTTTAGCTGTGTCCTAGGAATTTACCCAACTCAATGTCAGGACAAGGGTGATACCCCATTTGTTACCTGCTAAACTACTTGCTGAATTGTTCTCCTTCTATCTTATACATTCAATATATTCTATATAGGCTCCCTCCAATCTTGCAATAATGCTTTCCATCATTGCCATCCAATATTACCCATCAAAATGTATGTTTATTTTTACCACCAAGAACTTACTACTAACTGGTTGAGGTTGCTCAAAAGAGGGTATTGAATAATCAAAGAAATCTCTGTATCTACAAATCTAAACTTATAAGGCAAAGACTAGAAATCGGTGGCTTGCTACCACTCCTTTGATAAAATCACCTTATTATAGACATTCAAATAAGAACAAAAATGAAGCATGGCTATTGTACTAACCCCAAAGTTAGCTCCAGCACACTCAGTTAAATGGAAGAACGTAGAGAGTCTCAGAATAAGCCACACATTTAATCACGTAAATAACAGATAAATACACAACATTGGAAATGCTAACTGACTGATTATGCAAAGTATACAGTTCTATTTATCGCACAAGTGGGAGGGGGGGGGGAAAGAGAGATACATAGGGAAGGGAAGTGTGGGGTACAAATGAGGATATAGGGAAAGGAAAACATATAAACATATAAAGACACTGGGGTAGGGTAAGAGGGGCAATGTTTCAGGGTAGGAACCCTTTCTTCTGGCCTGTTCCCTTGGGTCCAAAGGAAGCTCAAGGTACTTCCCTTGACCCTTGTCCCCCCCGTAAGACACACAAATGTAAGCCAAACAAAGCCACAAGATAATGCAGTCATATAAAACTGCCGTGAACAGCCATCCGCAGTAAAGGTAAGTATATAGGGGTAAAGCAAACCGACCTTATTCTCAGTGTTCACTGGCTACTGGCAAACTTCTTCTCTATAAATGCTGCTGCGGTGGACAGGACATCCCACAAAGCATTGTATTTGTAATCACTTCCTGGATGACGTCATGTATTGCGTAACGTCCCGCCCATCATGTTCGTGAAGCGCCTCCTGCAGGGGAGATCGAGCACGCATGCATCAAGCAATGCTAGAGAATCCCACATGGCTATGTAAGCAATGAAGGGACGCCCAGTCTCCTCTTGAGGCGCCGGACTGCTGCGCATGCGCAGTGATGTTGTGTAATCGTAGATGATCCAGACTGTGCAGAGAAGTGGTGCTGCTTGCCAGACAGGAATGCAACAGTATATGGAGGGCATAGATATGTCCAGAAGGGCTGATAGGGGGGTAGTTTCTATAACAAACCAAGATATCCATTAGTATAGTGAACAAAGGAGTAAAAAACACCTATAAAAGATGTTGAACACATTAGCAAAAAGGGTAAACACAGGGGAAAAACAGGCCCACATGCATGTTCATGTAGTGATCTGAATCTAAAATATTGTATAAAAACACCTGATCTTGTAGCCCCTAGACAGGGGTAGAGGTGGGTTAGAGCATACTGAGTTAGGGACTGGATCTCCACACTAAGATTGCCACTAGTGACCAGAACCCCAACCACTACACATATCATAAAATGGGCAACTATCTAGAGCCTATGATGCTACTGAGGTGTTGACAGTCGTAATGCCAGACAATCGGGGGTCTCCTCAAAGAGAATTTTTTTTAGCTTGCATTTGTGTGTCTTACAGGGGGGACAAGGGTCAAGGGAAGTACCTTGAGGTTCCTTTGGACCCCAGGGAATGGGCCAGAAGAAAGGGTTCCTACCCTGAAACTTAGCCCCTCTTACCCTACCTCAGTGTCTTTATATGTTTATATGTTTTTCTTTCCCCATATCCTCATTTGTACCCCACTCTTCCCTTCCCTATGTATCTCTCTCCCCCCCCCCCACTTGTGCGATAAATAGAACTGTATACTTTGCATAAGCAGTCAGTTAGCATTTCCAATTTTGTGTGTTTATCTGTTATTTACGTGATTACATTTGTGGCTTATTCTGAGACTGTCTACGTTTTCCCATTTAACTGAGTGTGCTGGAGCTAACTTTGGGGTTTCTATGATTTATAGTGGGGTTGTTTGGGCCCACTTCGCTCCGTGCACCCTTAACACAATCAATATATGTTCAGTTGTTGAGTGCTGTCCATTAGTGTGTTTATAATGAATATTGTACTATTAATAAAATGTCCCCAAAAATGGACTGACTTTTAGTGATTGTACCCCTGGAAGCTAGATCATATTGACTGTCCTGGAGTCTGGGTTGACTCGGCCAGTTCCCTAGGTATGTTTTTGTGACCTAGCAGCAGGTTTACTTAGGCACCCTGCTCCTCAACCACAACTAACCTGCTGTTTTGCCTTAGTCCACCATCTGCAAACTCAATGGGGCTACTTTTTAAGCATACTGTATCATGTACAGTATGTCAACATACCCCATAAACCCTAGTGATTGTATACAAAGTATAAAATACATATTTGCTTTCATGTTGACCTCCCTAAACACTTTTTTTTAACTCTAAGTAAGGTGGGAAGCAATATCCTGTCCATCATTAAGTGAGGGAGCTAGAGCTGATAGGCCCACCATCTTGTAGTGTGTTCCAAGACTTCTACTGCTTTATTTCAAGAGCAGTGGAAGCACTAAAAACCATTTCAAATCTGCACCTTGAGCAGTCACCCGATCATTATTCTGTGCCAGTCATTAGATCTTTCCTCTAGAGCATTAATACATGTTTTCCCCTTTCCTGAATTCCCCAGTAGAAATGCTGGGATCTCGAGGCTACCTCCAGCAGCAACAAAAGTTAATCTAGTTACCACCTGCTCAGATCCAAGAACATTAAGGGTACTATGGCCCAGATATATCAAACTTGGTTAAAGTACAGTTAATATTGCACCCAGTAATAAATAAATAAAATACAGGCGTTATTACCTCAATTTTAAGATGGTATTCATCAACATTGCAGTAATAATTTACTAGGAGCAATATTTGAGCCAAACTCGCTATGCAGAAATTAATGTGACCGTTAATAATGTGTTACTTACTGCAGCACAATAATATTTCTATCATTGGCTTCTGTCATTTATATTATTACAGAAGCTTATGACCCAAATAGCATGAACCTGTTAGCTAATCTAGCTATTAGCATATCTCAAAGGTATCTCAGGTGTGCTCCATAAGGAACATTAAACTGTAAACTAGGAAGTGGAAGTGGTCTGCTTTTAAAGGAAGCCAGGGGGAGAGAGATAATACAGGTATATGCACTCATTTTGGTGCTACAGATGCAGCGGCCATTATTTTAAGAAATCACGGCACCGTTTTCGTGTGCGCTGCTGTACTCCACGTGGTATTCACGCCACATTCCCGCGTTCACGCCACCAGGTTTACCCACAGTTTACTGCTGTTGATCTGTTTTAATTTAATGGTTTCAGATTTCTTTGGGTGCAATTCTTTGAGTATCCGTCAGGTGGCAGAAATGAATGAATTGTAATGTGTACAGTTCTGTCTGTGCTACTGTGTCAATTTGCAGGTGTTTAAAACCAGATACAAACCAAGTCTACCACAGTAGTCCATTGTGATTTGACCTTGAAGACGCTATCAAATTTAGGCGCTTCATAATAAAAACATAAACCTCAAAGCTGTGTGCCTTTTTCTACATTCCTACAGTATCCTTACCCAATTGCTAACTGGACTGTACACCATGTGTACACTGTACATGTATAAAAAACCTGACTGTAGTTATGCATTTTTAATATTTTCTGCAATTAAGGCTGCAGCAGATAACATGGCGACTGTAGCCAAAATATATGAATATTTCATTTCGAACTACGATTTTTACAAATTTTCTCCTGATGTTCGTGGTTGGAAGCGTTCGATAAGAAAAACCTAAAGTAGCGATCAGTTTTTTTTTTTGCATTGCCCCTCCTGCAGAAGATACAAGAGGGAATTGGGGTGTACTCCCTGATTTTTACAGTATGTTTGATCATGGCAACTTCAAAAGGAGAAAGGTCAGGTTTAATCCACATAAAATTCGTCAATCCCAATCCAGCAATGTAACACCACCGGAAACAGCGCCAGCACTGGCTTACAATAACGGTCTGACGTCAGTGAAAACCTGGTGAACGGCAATCCTTGCTACCTCCATCCGTTAGGCAAAGTTTATAATGAAGGTACATACAATGTACAGTACAGTATTAAGTTTAAAGCTGCAGTTCAAGCTGCCGTTTAAAAAAAATCCTTTTTTAAAAAAAACCAATACATTACAGTATGTGCATCAATACAATATGCACACAGACAAGTGATTAGCTACAGTAAGCTGCAGATCGGTCATTCTCCTGTAATCAATCGCTTTGCTCAGGGTTATTTAATTTAATTCAATTCTTGCACAATTATTGAAAATATAGTCCTGCAAAATGATTGACTGAGCAGTTACTAAATTAAATACAGTTGGTGGACAGTTAGGGAGAGGGCAGGGCTCAAGAGTCAGAAGAGTCAGAATCTGAAGTTTGTTCTCATCGTACAGATGCACATGTACTGTTGGATATTCCTTCAACTGCTGCTTTAATTTACAATGACGCAGCTTGACGCATCGCAATATCGGAAATGATAGCATAATTTCTTTTCCCCTGAAAAGAAACGTTGACATCAAGCTGAAAAAGGCAAAAGGAGGGATTTCGATGGACCTCTAATATTGCTTTTTTTAAACATTGCTTGCGCATTGTGCATCTGATTTAAAAATCCAATGATGTGATTGATTCTAAGGCCTTGGCCATGTTTGGCGCTTGCTGGCGGAAGCGTGCTGACGCGCGCTCCCGCTCAGCACTGAGCCCCTACAGCCGCAATTAGAGCAGCTTTAGTAGGGGCTCACCTGCGCTTCCGCGCGCTTGCGGAAGCGCAGGTCTTAGGGGAATTTAAAATTCCCCCACTTGCCGGCGAGACAGGCCGGTCACGTGAGAGGTTCGCCCAATGAGGGCGAACCAGCTCCGTGACGTCACTGGCCCGCCCCCGGCCAGTGACGCGCCCGCCCCCGGACCGCCCCCTGACGGCCTGCTGAGAGCGCTTGCGGTAAGCAACCGCAAGGCCAGGGAAAGCACCCGCTTTCCCTGAGCCTCAGCGCGCCTCAGCACGCCAGCGGTAAGCGTGTCCGAGGCCTAAGAATAGCAAAAATTGTTATGCAAGCCCATGTCGAGAAACAAAACAAAAAAAGGGTCTATTTTATTTTTTTCAGACTTGAAATTCACATTGAATGAGAAGTCATTCTCGCCAAAGCCCTAAGAAGGGCTTTTCACACGTGTGCATGCGTGTGTGAAAAAGGCCTCAAGAAGACTACACAAAGGCTCCAATTAAATGAATAGATTTGGGGAGGTGTCCATTAGCATTTGAAATACTTTAGGATTTGTGTGTGTGTGTGTGTGTGGGGGGGAGGTGCTACTACTCAAATTTACAGCAGCTTTACCAGACCGGGCGTGTGTCTTATGAATCGCTCTGGGGGGAGGTGTTCATAAGCAGTTAAATTCACTTTGGTTTGTTAGGCTTACAGTGTGTGTGTGTGTCTGAGTGGGGGGGGGAGAGGGTGTACTATATGCAGGATTTTTAGTTTTAAGAATTCTTTTGAACAGGTCATCAGTATGTTTTAAAACCACACCCCCAAATAAATATTATAGTATGCCACCCAGCTCATAATGTACAGTATATATGACTGTAGTGTAGAATTAAAAAGCTAGTGATTGATTCTAAGAATAGCAAAAATTGTTATGCAAGACCATGTCGAGAAACAAAGCAAAAAAAGGGTCTATTTTTTTTCAGACTTGAAATTCACAATGAATGAAAAGTCATTCTTGCCAAAGCCCCATATGCGTTTCAACAAGGTTCCAATGAGACACACACACGCATGCGCCTAAATGTGATGACACGCTGTTGCAGGGTACATGCAACCACACACGTGGGTTCTCTTGATAAAGCTTATTTATTGAGCCTTAAAAACATACAGCACACAAAAACAAAATAGCTTCTCTTCAGCATACAAAAACAAAATAGCTTCTCTTCAGCAGACAAAAACAAAATAGCTTCTCTTCAGCATAGAAAACAAGGCAGCTTCTCTTCAGCATGCAGGACACGGACAGTTCATCACACATGTACTTTGAAAAACAGACCTTATAGCTTTAATCTCCTCAGTAGTTCAATCCTGTCTCCTCACCAGCTAGCCTGCATGTGTGTACAGCCTGGGGGTTTTAAAACACCTTGATTATGCAGCCGGGGTCAGACTAATTAAGCAGCCCTTCTCAACTGAAACTTAACTTCCTCACTGCTGCACTGCAAACCTAAACATAGGTTTGCCAGGTATATGGCTGGTGATGTTCATTCACCCTGTCACATTCCTCCCCTGTTAGTGTGTGGCTGGGGCCCACGCACGGCTGAAGCCCGACCATCCACCCCTTCTCTAGAAAAGAAGTCAGCATTTGCATTTTCTTTTCCAGACCTGTGCTGAATCTCAAATGAGAAGGGTTGGAGGGCCATATACCACCTGGTCAATCTCGCATTGGAGTCCTTCATACTATTTAACCACTTCAATGGAGCATGGTCCGTCACCATAGAATAATGGACTCCTGTCAGGTAATGCCTCAAAGCTTCGATTGCCCACTTTACTGCGAGGCACTCCTTCTCAATCACTGAGTAGTTTTTTTCCCTCAGGAACAATTTCCTACTCAGAAAAAGGATCGGATGTTCCACTCCCTCAAACTGTTGTGACAACACTGCCCTAGGCCCTATCTCTGATGCATCGGTTTGCACTACAAAAGGCCTGTTGAAGTCTGGATTTCTAAGGACGGGACCCTCAGATAGACACCTTTATATGTCCTCAAAGGCTCTCTGGCACTCCCTTGACCATACCACTTGTGTAGGGGTGGGCTTTTTTGTGAGGTCCGTTAATGGGGCTGCAACTTCTGAGTAGTTGGGGATGAACCGCCGATAGTACCCTGCTAAACACAGCAGAGAGCGTACCTGCGTTTTTGTTTGGGGGGTCGGAACTTCTTTCAGGGCAGCTACCTTGTCGGCTATTGGCCTTACTTTTCCACCTTCCACTGCATACCCTAAGTATTTGGTTTCTGCCTTACCTAAGGCACATTTCTTAGGGTTGGCTGTGAGCCCTGCCTCTCTTAGAGATTTGAGGACCGCTTTCAACCTATTTAGATGGGCCTGCCAGTGTTTACTATAAATGACAATGTCATCTAGATAGGCAGCGGCATAAGCCCTATGGGGTCTCAGCACTTTATCCATGAGTCTCTGAAATGTGGCTGGGGCTCCATGCAGTCCAAATGGCATTGTCACAAACTGGTATGAACCCATGGGAGTGGCAAAAGCTATTTTGCCCTTGGACTTTTCCTCTAAATATGTTTGCCAGTATCCTTTTGTTAAGTCCAGCGGGGATATATATTCCGCGTTACCAAAGGCGTCAATTAACTCGTCCACCCTTGGCATTGGATATGCGTCAAACCTGGATACCACATTGACCTTTCGGAGGTCCACACAAAATCTTACCTTCCCATCGGGTTTAGGGACCATAACTAGTGGACTACACCACTCACTGCATGATTCCTCAATCACTCCTAAGTGTAACATTTCTTGTACCTCCTTCTCTACCAGGGCCCTACGACTTTCAGGCAACCTATAATGATGGGAAAATTGTTTTACCCCAGGTCTCGATCACATGTGAAATTAAAATAGTTTGCCCTGGCAAATCAGAAAAAACTTCATGTAATTATGTAATTATTTCTAACAAGTCCCCTTTTTGTTCAGAAGACAACTGTCTACCCATTGGGATTTTATCATCACCCACAATGTTCTCCCATGGGGGCTGAGGACCCAAGTCCGTTTCCTCCTCCACCGGGTGGATGAATAGAGACCGCTGCATCTTCCAGGGTTTCAGCAAGTTCACATAGTAAATTTGTTTACCCTTCCTGGACCCTGGTTGAGCGATCTCGTAATCCACATCACCCGTGCGGCGGAGTACTTCGAATGGGCCCTGCCATTTGGCTAGGAGTTTGCTCTCACAACTGGGTAACAACAACATCACCTGATCTCCTCGGTGAAACACTCTCATACGAGCATTTTGATTGTAATGTCTCTCCTGACTGTCCTGGGCTGATCTAAGATTCTCCCTAGCAAAATGCCCAACCACATCTATGCGCTTCCTAAGGTCCAAAACATATTGCAGGGTATTCTTAGAAGGGGACCGCTGTTCCTCCCAGGACTCCTTTAGGAGGTCTAGGATACCCCGGGGTTGGCTTCCATACAGCAGTTCAAATGGAAAGAATCCCGTGAGGCCTGGGGAACTTCCCGCACTGCAAACAGCGGAAAAGGGAGAAGTTCATCCCAGGCTCTCTTCTCTGAATCTACAAATTTTCTCAGCTTCCCTTTTAGAGTTCGGTTAAATCTTTCCACCAATCCGTCAGTCTGTGGATGGTAGACCGATGTCCGAACCGACTTGACCTCTAGTAATTTTAAGACATCCTGCATCAGTTTAGCCATAACATTTGTACCTTGGTCTGTCAACATAACCTGGGGAAGTCCAACCCGTGAGAACAGCTCCAACAACTTGTTGGCTACTTGCTTCGCCGTTGCTGTTCTCAGGGGGAACGGCTCAGGATATCTTGTTGCATAGTCAACTATTACAAGAATAAACCTGTTTCCTTTTGCAGAAGGTTCTAGAGGTCCTACAGTACCAAGTCTACCCCAATCCTCTCAAAGGGAACTGACACCAATGGTAGAGGAACCAAAGGGGCTGTTTTTTGTCCCTTCGGACTAGTTAGCTGGCACTCCGGACATCCCACACATAACTTAGCAATAACACTATGCATCCCTGGCCAATAGAATTGGGATGAAATGCGGTCCAATGTTTTATCCCTGCACAGGTGACCACCCCAAGGGACAGTATGGGCTAGAGTGAACACAGATTTAACAAACGCCTTGGGAACCAATATCTGTCTGTGACCTCCCCTGTTTGTGTCTGCCTATTCACCCTATACAGGATATCATTCTATAATTAAAAATGGGGGAATACTATCACCCCCTGTGCATTCAATATTTGCTCATCAATTTTTACTACTTTATCATACTGTCTAGCAAGGACTGGGTCTTCCCTTTGCCTCTGGTGAAAATCAGGGAGGTATAGGTCTATCCCCCTCCCTCTGGCCATCCCCAGTCATCACTTGTGACTTCTGGCTACTAGAATGGTCACCTTGAGACCCAGATTTCTGCAACCAGTCCTGTTTGTCAGAGCGTCTTTGCTTCTGAGTCTTTTGAACCCGGTGTCTACTGGGAATAAGGTCTGCCAAGAAGGGGAACAGTTTGCCAGGGTTCTCCTGAGCCATAGATTAAGGCTCCTCATGAGAGACTGGAGCCATTAGGTCTGAAAAGAAAGGCCAGTCCCGGCCGAGCTCAACGGGGTAGGAAGCCAAGGAGCGACTCCTACTTCGAGATAGGCCTCCTAACCTTTTACCTGTAGCCGGATTTTGGCCATCGGATACCGTTTTACATCGCCGTGTATACATTCTATACTCCATGGGGAGTCAAAAGAACACACGTTAGGCGGAAACAGTTCCTGGAAGACCAGAATTTTCCCAGAGCCCAAATCTACAATGGCCTGGATGGTTTTCCCCCCAACCTGGGCTGGAAGTAGCCAGGGCTTGTAACTTTCTCCAGTGAAGGCCGAGGCGACGGTCCTGCAGAAGGAACAATCCATTTGTGGACAGTCCACATGCCGGTGGCCTTGTTCTCCGCAGGCGGAACATGGAGAAGGCTCCCTCGCAGGAGGGGGCTGCGGATAGTGCTCCACTTGACCGGATACTGGAGACCAGGAATCTGGTGATCCTGTGGGTGACGTCCTCGGAAGTTCCTCTCATTTGGTGACAAGCCGACATCAGGAAGGGGATGAAGGTCCCGGTGGTGCCCGGTGTTTTGATTTCTTCCTTGTTGGAAGGACTGCTCCTTTCATGGCACTTGGCGGTTGTGTATGGAGGGGCCGTAGTTTCCCCGTTGTTCCAATCTCCCTCTTTGGGTATTTGAAAGTGCTGGTGAAGTTGGATCTGTCGGGTCCAAGGCACTCTCCTGATCCTCGGCCCCAAGGAAGTTCTCAACGAGTCGGACCGCCAAAGCTAGGGTTTCAGCAGCGTGGCGTTTTACCCACGAGCGTGCGGAAGGGGGTATTATCTGTAGGAATTTTTCCAAAACTACTTACTCAAGAATTGCCTCCTTTGTGCACTCCTCGGGTTGTATCCAGCGAGTACACAAGTCCAATAACCGCTGAGCGAGGACCCGGGGTCTCATCTTAGCGGTGTACTTCAGGTTCCGGAACTGCTGCCGGTAGGTCTCTGGGGTCAGACCTAAGCGATCCAGTATGGCGGCTTTTACTTGTTGGTAGTCCATTGCCTGATCTGCTGGGAGGCCCTGATAAGAGGCCTGGGCTTCTCCTATGAGGAGCAGGGCCAAAGCAGTTGCCCAGCGATCTGCAGCCCAGCCCTGAGCTTCGGCAACCCTTTCAAATGTCAGTAGAAAAGCCTCTGGATCCTCGTTCGGAGCCATTTTCCTCAGGAGGACCGGGTTTTTTTTCGCAAGTTCTGGACTGACAGACCCCTGGAATTGGGTCATTAGCTCGGCCATCCGCTCATCCTGTGCTGCCTGCTGCTGGGTTAGGAGCTGGGTTTGCTGCTGCAATAGTAGTTGGGCCTGCTCCTGCATTAACAGTCCCTGCTGTTTTAAAAACACAAAAGACACAGCGCACAATGCTCATAGTGCATTAAAAATTATATTGATACAACCAATCAATAGAGTAGGTAATGTGCGTACATCAAGGAGATATTATACAAGCATATCAGGGATTTGTTACCCATACACCACGTGTAAACCGGATCAGATGTCATCAAAGGTGTTTGAAGCTGTTTCGTGATATCCTGGTTCCTGATGGGTAGGTAAATAGTCTTTAGAAGTCCCCGCTAGCATAAAAACAGAGTCCAGCACATCCGCAGCTTCACGTGAGAGTGGCCGCTTCAAACGGATCTCCACGTCGGCTGGATTCCTCTAGCTGTCCTCCGCTCCTGCACTTCTGGGTTGGTGACGTCACTGGAGGGTTGCACCGAGAATCACGTCGCACAACCTCCTACCGGTGGCCGGATCATCCCGCAATGCTGGGTTACAATAGTCAGACAGGATACTAGCACACTTTCCAACGCGTTTCGAAACCAAGGGGTTTCTTCATCAGGGAATATTGAACGGTCGAGATCGAGGCATTTAAATACCCCACGCCAGTACCCCATTGGTTCGTCAAACGGACACTCCAACCAATAGGATGGCAGCGGGGAGGAGTCAAGTGCCTGGTACACTACTCCATGCAGTTGTCAATGGCAACATGACAACAAATAAAACTTTATTCACATCAATAATATTACGCTAACAAAAAACAAGAAATAAATATATAAATCACGATAGATGACTCTAAAATAAAGAAGAAATGTTAGTGCATTATCATAAAAGTATATCAGAGCAACACATAGTGCATGATCTGTGATATAAAATATATATATATTTGTACCCAGAATCAACTAGACCTGAGGAGAGTTGCAGATCACAATTCTCCAAAGAAGAAGCACGAAAGCATAAAACGTGAACATAGGAGTATCAAAATACTTAAAGATACTTAAAAACATTAAAAGTTATAAAAATATAAATAAAAATATATTGATATCTAGATAAAAAATATATAATATTTAGATAAAAAAATATTTGACAAAGGATATGAACCACATAGACTCATAAAGGATCATCAGTAAAGAGACCAAATATCTATGTCCTCATTTAAACCCCCCAGATACAGGGTGTTCAATTTATGTATCCAGAAGGTTTCTTGCCTGGATAGCTCTTTAACCCTATCTCTACCCCTTCTGTTTCTTGGTATATATTTAATACCCTTAAACAGTAGAGAGGAAGGATCCCCATTGTGATATTGTGCATAATGTTTAGATAAACTGTGTTTCATATACCCTATTCTGATGTTGCGTAAATGTTCCTGAATGCGCACCTTCAAAGGGCGCTTAGTGCGCCCTACATAGAGTAGGCCACACGGACATTCAATTACATACACAATATGGTCTGAGTTACAATAAATGAAGTCATTGATGTCATAGACCTTACCAGTAGTCTTACAAGTGAATGATTTTTTATTTGGGTGCAAATGTTTACACACTGAGCACTTTTCACATTTGAAATTCCCAATAGGTTTAGCAGTTAACCATCTTTTTTCACAATTTGAATTTTCTTTAGTTTTTATATCGCTTGGTGATAGCATATTTTTTAGATTTTTTGCTTTTCTGTATATAAATGTTGGGAATTCTGAAATGTGGGCACCTATTATTGAATCATTTGAAAGGATTGCCCAGTGTTTTTTATAATTTTCTCAATTTGCACAGTCATCGAGTTAAAATTGGTGATGAAGGACACATCACATTTTCCCTCATTTTCCTGCTGGTTCTTAAGTTTCTTGCACTTAGGTTTTAACATTGTGCTTCTTTCCAGTTTCCTCACTTTCTCCAAATCACTGTTTCATTTATCAAGGTGATATCCCCTCTCCAGAAATCTGGAGGTCAACTTTTTTGCCTGTTCTTCGAAATCCCTATCTCTGCTGCAGTTTTTTCTTAGACTATAATACTGGCCACTGGGTATGTTTTTAATCCTGGTGTTTTTATGGTTATTTGTGGCCAGTAATAGGTTATTTGAATCCACATCTTTAAAGTATGTTTTAGTTACAAGCTTCCCTTCATTTGAAACCGCCAGACTGAGATCCAGGAAGTGTATTTCCCTTTCATTGTCCAAATGTGTAAATGATAGATTTTTGTTGTTATTATTTATATATTGTATGAAGTGACCAACCGAACATTGGTCACCATCCCATATACACAGGATATCGTCTATGAAGCGACGCCATATAATAATATTTGTTTTAAAGGGATTATTGTTATAGATATATTCACTTTCCCAACCTCCCATATACAAGTTTGCGAAACTGGGGGCAAATCTTGTGCCCATAGCAGTTCCGCAAACCTGTAAAAAGAATTGATCCAAAAACATGAAATAATTATGTTTTAGTATAAAGTTTATTGATTCCAAAATAAACTTTCTATTCAGGGGATGTAGATCCTGATAGAAAGGAATCAACAGCTGTCAGGCCTTCCACATGTGGTATGTTCGTGTAGAGGGCCTGCACGTCGCATGTGAGCCACCTATACGAATCTTTCCATTCAAATCCCTCCAGCAAGTTTAACACTGAGGTGGAATCTCTTAAATGGGAGGGGAGTTTAACCACATAGGGCTGAAGGAAATAATTGACATATTGGGAGAGATTTGCTGTTAATCGGATTCCCTGCTGTTTTGTCTGCTCCTGCATTAACAGTCCCTGCTGTCTGGTCTGCTCGCACAGAACTCTTTTAAAAATTCTTCCATTTTTCTCATTTTTGTGTGTGTGTGTGGCCCTTCAACTGCAGTGGCCTCTCAAAATCCAGGCACTTCTGACACCATATGTTGCTGGGTACATGCAACCACACACGCGGGTTCTCTTGATAAGGCTTATTTATTGAGCCATAAAAACATACAGCACACAAAAACAAAATAGCTTCTCTTCAGCATACAAAAACAAAATAGCTTCTCTTCAGCAGACAAAAACAAAATAGCTTCTCTTCAGCATAGAAAACAAAGCAGCTTCTCTTCAGCATGCAGGGCACAGACAGTTCATCACACATGTACTTTGAAAAACAGACATTATAGCAGTAATCTCTTCAGTAGTTCAGTCCTGTCTCCTGACCAGCTAGCCTGCATGTGTGTACAGCCTCTGGGTTTTAAAACACCTTGATTATGCAGCTGGGGTTAGACTAATTAAGCAGCCCTTCTCAACTGAAACTTAACCTCATCACTGCTGCAGTGCAAGCCTAAACATAGGTTTGCCGGGTATATGGCTGGTGACGTTCATGCACCCTGTTACACACGCATATGCGTTTCGACAAGGTTCCAATGAGACATACACGCATGCGCGTTAATGTGATGACACGCATATGCGTTTCAACAAGGTTCCAATGAGATATACATGCATGCGCCTAAATGTGATGACACACATATGCGTTTCAACAAGGTTCCAATGAGACACATGCATGCGCCTAAATGGGATGACACGCATATGCATTTGAACAGGGTTCCAATGAGACATACACGCATGCGCATAAAATAAAAACAGTGAAAAGAAGAGCAAGCCTACAGTAGCAAAGTTGAAAGTATTGATTTATAAACAATACATATAGAATAAAAGATATACATTTTTATCTTTGGTGTTTCTTAGCAGAGACATACTACACATGTAGTCTATTTGCTTCAATGCCCATGTGGGTACCAATATATTGGACGTACTAAAAGATATTTGAGGATTCGGATACTAGAGCACGCTAGAAACATCAAATTAGGTTTAGAACATCATAGTGTTTCTAGACATTTTAAAAATAAACATAACTGTGACTCTAGTCTTTTGAAGTATATTGGTATCCAAATTGTTAACATTGGAAGACGTGGGGGAGATAGAGACAAGATGCTTTCAAAACAGGAAAGTCTGTGGATTTATAAAATGCAAACTCTGTCTCCTTTAGGACTTAATGAAGAACTCGATGTTTGGTCCCTTTACTAAGTAATTTTAAATTATTTTAAATTATTGTTTTAAAATATGTTATAATAATTTAATAATATTTTAAAATCTGCCATTTTTAGAGTATAGGTGTATTCTCTATATAGGTCACAAAACTGGTGTTATACCTCTCCTATATATTTTTCTTTTTTCCTCTTTCATATATACCTTATAGATCTTTTTTAATAATAATTAGATTAAGTGTTTGATTTTATGTACTAATATATGTTTTTTTATATTTCTAGCAACATCGCCAAAAAGTTTTTTGTTTAATTAAATAAATATATTGTGTGTATTATATGTAAAATAATTATGTTTGCTTGGAAACACTTGTGTTTTATTGTGCCTCCCACATGAGAGGCTGGACTTTTTGATAAGCAGCCAATCATAAGAGATCTGTGGGTATATGAAGCGCCCCCATGAATTAATCCTCCATTCCCTGACGAAGAGTTGTAAACACGAAACGCGTTGGACTGAGGGCGCATTCATTTATTCCTACATACTGGATGTTTTAATACTATACATTGTCTAATTACTCGCGACTGTAAGCGGGCACTATACGGGACAATCTTGGGACTTACAGCTTCCTCAAGCAGTGACTCACTCGCGCACGACGCTGACGCCGCCCGATGACGTCACGGATGTGCGTCTAGCGTTCTCCGAGTAAACGGCTGACGGTGAGGTTCCCTGCAGCGGCATACATAGCCGAATCAATCTCCGCCCCGTGTGGCGTTTGAAGCTGGTGTTCAGAGGGCTGGATACAGTTGATGGGACTTTCCACCGTGACACTCGGCATCGGAGTGTTCTCTTCATCTGGAGTGGCAGTTCCCCTGCGGTGACGACTGCTGTATCCTGCATGCTGTTCCACGAGACCTGTGAGAAGCCAGCTGACCTAGAAGTCCTGTACCCTGAGCACAGATTGGTAACATGTCCATAACATGTTCTGCTTAAATCTAACTATATTGATGTACGTGTGATACTCACCAGTTTACCAATACAATTTTGTTTAAATATTGCACAATGAGGTTTTTTGCGCTGTCTCTTTCTTTGTTTTTGCACATACTGTACACGCATGAGCGAAAAATATTTAACATTCAGAAGAAGAAGCGACGTTGGATTTTTGTATTACTCCTTTTCCCTTTATTATCCTTTACAAATATACTGTAACACTTAAATCGTACAAAATTCTTCTTTCCCATGTACACCTTACAGTATGAACTCATAACGTTAATCTACAGATTACAATTACACACACACACTTGCAGAACTGTATGGCAATAAAAGACAGGGTGAATTGCTATTAGATTTTTAAGACAACAACTCGCGATCGACCACTTGAGTTTGTCGACGGTATTGAAGACCGTGCTAAAATGCAATTTTCTGGACCTGATACAAACCTGAGTCAACACGAGTCTTAAGGCAGTACGGTTGGAAGAAATTGCGCGGTATTCCGAGGTATTCATTGCATACTTTCTTGATACTGTATCATGTGTGTGTTTCTGGTATTTCCATAAACAGAATGATACTGTAAGCAGACCAATGCAACAAAAAACAAACAAAGATGCCCAAAGCTACTTCCAATGTGACAAAAATACACAGTGCAATACCTATATATTCTCTTGTAAAAGGGTCATTTAGTTTAACCCTTTGGCCAAAGCGTCTTAAGCCTGCTGCGACTTTCAGAGCAGACTGTTAGCAGGTCCTAACACTCCCTGAGTTAAAATTCTTATTTACCTCTATAATTACGGGAAGAATGATCTGCATTGGATCTGTCGTAACCCAGGAAAATGAATCTGACCTGCCAACTTGGAAAGAGGGGAGGGGCGAGCTTAAACCTTGGGATTGAAGGGGCCACTAACCTCCCAAAAACAGCTGAGACCAGCTGAACTTAGTTAATAAACACACAGATACCCAACAAGCTCTGAGAAACCTCAAACATTACCACAGTATATATGTATATATGTATATGTGTCAAAAGCTACTTCCAATGTGACAAAAATTCCTAGTGCAATACCTACACTGGCGGCCGACCTGAGTCTTAGTCGGCTAGATCCGCGGCTCTCAGATTATCCCGGTTAGGTGCGTTTTTTTGTCGTTTTCGCCCGGAGTGAACTGCGTTATTTTCGCGCTCGTGATATTAGCAATTTATTCTCGCTGTCTGCAATACTGCAATGCAGTGTAAAAACTCAGGGGGGCATTTGCGAGCTGTTGTCTTGGAAGTCTAATACCTTCGCCGTTCAACCTACGTCCATACACAGTCTGTGTGCGTGCGCAGTAATTGTAAATTTGCATATTTAAAGTATACATGCATTTGCAGTGCTGTTCTACAGTACAGTATGTCTCAGTATGTCTCATTTGAAAATTGTTGAAATGCATAGGCGTGTACTGTACTGTAACAGTGTCACATTTCGGCAAATATAGCGCTCTCCCCTCGCTCAGGATAATTAACTGCACTGCAGGGTATTTCAACTTCTTATCTTCTCTACAATGCAGTACATCTCTCCCACACCATTCCTTTGAACGTGTGCCTGGTTTCAATCACATTCTTGCTTGACAGCAGGAAATTAATGCGAATGCCCACCACTGCTTGCTAGCCTGAGTGAGTGACCAAAAAAAATTTAAAACAATTTTTTTATTGTAATTTTTTTATTTTTATTTTCTCCACAAGCCTGCAAAAACCATCTTACTGTATTACGATATTCAATCTGTGCTGTAGCTTTTGACTGCGACCCTGTGCGTTTGACTGCACATGGTTGATTTGTGTGCTTTTTACGTACTGTATTTGGGGGTGTATTATTATGATGAACTGCCTTTTGAAATTAAAGTATGTCTTTAGCTTTGAACTGCATGCAGCTGTACCCTGTAGCCCCCTCCCCCACGAATGCTAGCTCAAGGATTTGAAATTCTACAGAGTTGTTAATTTTCTGAATCTTGCCATTGCGTTCTTAATCCGTCCATAGCCGAGCTACAAAGCCTCACTGTGCCTGCGTGTAATTCTTTTTGAGATGGGAGCTACTTAGCTGCTTACTGCGCATGCGTCACCCAACCCCCCCCCCTCTCCACAGAGTCGTTAATTTTCTGAATCTTGCCATTGTGTTCTTAATCCGTCCATTGCCGAGCTACAAAGCCTCACTGCGCCTGCGTGTAATTCTCTTTGAGAAGGGAGCTTTGAGGCTTTGTTTACGGCAACGTTTTGGAAAATCCCTTCTCGAATTTGATTTGCACAGAGCTTCACCTTGATATTATAATAATAATAATAGCATGTTTTTGTATAGCGCTGCTAGCTCCCCTGCTTCAAACTCTCAGTGCCACTCTGTCTTTTACTCACTGAGCTCCCTCTCATATTACGATATTCAATCTGTGCGTTTGCCTGCAAATGGTTGATTTCTGTGCTTTGTATGTACTGTATTTGGGGGTTGTATTTGGGGGTTTATTGTTCAAATTATTATGATGAACTGCCTTTTGAAATTACTGTACTCGACTCTACAGTATGTAATTTCTTTGAACTGCTGCACAACTAATCCTTCATCCCTCGCCCACGCACACACAAACTCTTTTCGACAGACACCTCCACAGAGTCATTCATTTTCTGAAGTTAGTCATTGTGTTTTTAATCCATCCCTAGCCGAGCGTAAATCGCCTCACTGCGCCTGCGTGTACTCTAATCCTCTTTGAGATGGGAGCTTGCTGCTTACTGCGCATGCGTCACCCAACCCCCCCCCTCTCCACAGAGTTGTTAATTTTCTGAATCTTGCCATTGTTTTCTTAATCCGTCCATAGCCAAGCTACAAAGCCTCACTGCGCCTGTGTGTAATCCTCTTTGAGATGGGAGCTAGCTGATTACTGCACATGACTCACACAACCCCCCCCCCCAACCCTTTGAGGCTTTGTTTACGGTAACGCTTTGGAAAATCCCTTCTCGAATTTGAAATGTAAATCTGATTTGCACAGCATTGTGAGAATTGAGAGTTAAAAAAACATTAACTGATTCATGTTGTTTTGTCATTCATTCTTATTCATTGGTGTACTGTTGGTGTGGGGGGGGTTGTCAATGATTATGATTAGCAGGAATGTAAATAAATATTTATTTTATTTTATTAGGAACCAAAAAATGCAAATATAAAAATAATCATGAATAATACATAATGCAGTCTTTATTAAGTTCTTTTGGCAGATTGAAATTGGATAAACATTTAGAAAACATTTCTAAACCATGGGGAAACATGAATAATGCACATTTATAAGAATATTATTTAATAATATGTACTGTAATGTATAATATATATATATATATAGTAAAATTATTTTTTCAGTCTTTATCTTGTTCCTCATTCTGTGTACAGTACAGTAGTTCATTGAGAGAGGAGAGGTTTTGTGTACATCATTACTGCTGTTTATATACTGTACATTTGACTGTACAAACAGATTAGACTGGACACAACACCCCACCTCCCCTCAGGCCACCCTTTTTTCCTGAAACGACAAGAAAACAAAAAATTAGTGCAGTTATGTGCATACTGTATCATGGCATTGTGTGATGTGTAGAACTACTGTACATGGCTGGTGCTGCTTTCTCTGGAAAGAAAAAAATTGAGCAGTTAGTAGGCAGTTACTGTAGTACTGTCAAACTATTCTAAACTGTAACTACTGTATACTCTGACTACTGTTAAATACTATGTACTATAACCTGATGGCTGGTGCTGCTCTCTCTGTAAAGAAAAAACTGTAACTACTGTATACTCTGACTATTGGTAAAGAAAAAATATGTGCCATACTTACCTGTATCATACTGTACTTACAATACTACAGCACAGTACTACTTTCCTGATGCTTTCCCATTACGCGCGATCACAATGGGCAACACAGTCGCAATATGGTCTATATATTAATTGCAGCGTTCCACGGTGAGTACATCGTTCCAAAAACTCATTATGCCTTTCAACAACTCGTCCTTTTTGGAGGGTTTCACCACTTTCCAGATATGGTCCTTCAGCTGATTCCAGACCATTTCGATCGGATTGATGTCTGGTGATCTGTCATTGGAAAAAACGGCAATTAGTTTAAGAGATACAGTACACAGTAAAAACAGTGGGAAAAATATGAGACACGGTTACCGCACTTACTCCGCTGGCGTCTTCACCCAGTTGATACCGCGCTCAAGGATATGCGCTGTTGACGAGGTGTGCTTCGGATCGTTGTCCTGGTGAAAGCGGTGACCATTCGGGAACTCGCGTGTGATGTATTGCACTATCTCTGGTACAATGTTGTCTTGGAAGAAAGCTATATTCATGATTCCTATAGCAAGAAAAGAAAAGGGCTCAAAAAACTGCACAATAGTACAGTACAGTGCATACAGTAAGGCTACACAAGTAAAGTACAGTGCAGAAGGCTACATTATATTTGATATATTTTACCTTCAAAGATGACAATGCATCCTGGTCCACGCCTAGAGATGGCACCCCACACATGCAGCTTCACAGGGTGTTTTGGCCGCGGCTTCAAAGATATGCGGCCTTTTTTGTGGAATGCAAAGCTTGCAAATCTCTCCAGCGACACAGTAGACTCGTCAGTGAAGATGCAATCCTGGAAAGTTTCCCCACTGTCGATCCATGCCTGGGCCTGGACCACTCTTTTGATTTTGTTTGCGTCCCTTATCATGGGGTACACTCTGTAATGACAAGGAATAATTAATTTTAACGGTACAGTACAGTTTCCTAAACAACACTTTAACCTCCTGTACTGTCCAGTACTAACCTCACACGTCCATATTTCCATCCAATGCTGCGTCTCATCTTCTTTATGCTGGTCTCGGATACAGTGAGAATGTGATTTTCCTGCAGAGTGTATCTGACCCTTAATGCACTCTTCTCATCATTCTCCTCACTTATTTTGTCCACCAGAAGAGTTGTGTCCCTACAATGTAAAGAAAAACAATCTGGTAAGTAAAAACATTAGAGACAGTAGATCAACAGGATACAATATATTGTTCTATTAATATGCAGCAATATAATATATATATATATATACTGTTGTAATATAAATAGAACAAATAAATATACTGTTGTAATATAAATTTAAATTTACAAAATATATATACTGTTGTAATATAAATATAAATAGAAAATATATATATACTGTTGTAATATAAATATAAATATACAAAATATATATACTGTTGTAATATAAATATAAATATACAAAATATATATACTGTTGTAATATAAATATAAATAAACAAAATATATCTACTGTTGTAATATAAGTATAAATATACAAAATATATATACTGTTGTAATATAAATCAACAGAAATAACAAAAATATTAGATACAGTACTGTAGATGTAGTACATTTTTTGATTTCATTTTTTTTAAAGTTTTATAAATATACTTACGCGTTAGTCACCCTTGGTGCCCTTTTGCGGTCTCTGTTTTTTCCGTGTGCATGATAGCTCACGGAGGTTGCTGGCACAACGAGGCCAGAAGTTGCTAACCAGCGTTGGATAGCAGCAATTCGGTGTCCGCTCGTGCACATCTCCTTAATTCGCATGCTGAGATCCTTGGAAATCTTTTTAACAACCATTGCTGCGAGTAGAAAGAAATACAAACACAAGAATGTATATTCGATGTTTAGTCGATGTGTATTCTATGTGCAGTGAATCCACAAAATGGATGGTGTATTTATACGGTAATGACACACATTAGAGTACGCCCACTTTCAACACTTGTACCTTGCTGCCATGCATAAAAGGTTACACACTTTGCATAGCCCACCATTCGATGATCTTTATCTGAACTTGCCCTTGTTCAGATACTGCATTATGCCATCTGCTTCCATGGATCAACCCCGATTCTACGTACGCAGGAACCCACTCGCCTCTGCCATGCCTGTCATGCAGAAAAAGCGAAAGGCGGTTGCCGTTTCCACGCAAGGCAAAAGTGACAGGCTAAGGCCAAGAAAGAAAATCTTCTGCTGACCCCAAAGGCTAAGGGTTTTCATAGACGTCAGCCTTATTATGTCAAGAAGATATACGGTGATATACGCTCAACGCAAAACGAATGGCAGCCAACCCATTGAATCCGCAGACCACTTCCTCACATACGCTTCGACGACTCTGCCGCCGATGTCCCGGAAATCTTCAACCCGTCTTCTCCACCCCTCATCCTCGACGCTGCCGCCGCCCTCCCAGAAACCCACAGGCCATCTTCTCCAGTTCTATCCGACGACGCTGCCTCTGAAATCCACAGGTCAATTTCTCATTTGCTCTTAGACGACTCTGCTTCTCGCCCGGAAATCCAAAGGTCACTTTCTCCATCCCTCTTCAACGACGCTGTCGCTTCTCCTCTACCGGATATCCACAGGTCACCTCCTCCACCCTTCTTCGATGACGCTGCCGCTTCTCTCCATGGAACCCCATCTCATCCTCCGTTGCACCCATCCACCCAGATGTCCACACGCCATGCACAAGAAGCAGCTCGTTAGACCAGATGCTGAATGGGAGAGCTGTGGATCTCCCAGGGAACTCTATTGTGCTAGCAAAGATAGATTTGCTTCTGGAGACCATGCTAAATGTGGAGCAACGGATGCTACGTATGGATCAACAGATGATACATACTGCTGCGGCCGAGTTTATTAGAGCATTTGCCCATTCTCGGCCGCAGCAGTAACCTGGCGCGCGCCGGAGGGTGCCGGGCGTGCGCCGAAGCAGCGGACGAGCGCCCTCCGATCGGGGCTTTCTTCCTCCCGCTGCCGGGTCCGCCGGGTCCCCCGGAATCCCCTGCCGCCGTCCCCCACATCGCGGGACACCAGGGCTCCCTCGGGGAGCCCTGGACGCGCGTGCAGGGGGCGCAGGCACCCGATGACGCGTGACCTCGCATCGGTGACGCGCGGCACGCCGAGGGGATGCCACTAGCAAGCCGGGAAATCTCCCGGCTTGCGGAACCGGCCGCACTTCAATAAAACGTGTCGCCAGTGTATGGATCAATGGATGCTAGATATGGATCAACGGATGCAACATATGGATCAACGGATGGATCACGGATGGAGAAGATAGAGGCTGACATAGCGGGTATACATAATTTGCTCGGTGTTAATGCCCCTGTTTCCCCGATGCCGGAGCAGGGGAGTGACATGGATGTGATGAGTGGGAGCATCGACCCCCTTCCATCACCATGCACACCCCCTCCACCAGAAGATGTTGTGTACATGTATGCCATTGAGGAGGACATGACAACCCTGTCAAGACCACGCCAGGAGACAGCACGGCGACCAAGACCGGAGGAAAGCTTCCTCCCAGACAACCTACCATCGCCCGTCGCCTCAAGCACACCCGCTCCCAGAAGACCTACATTCGCTCGCATCGATACGGTGCCCGACATCACCCTGTGCGATCTGCCACCGGCGCTCAGGGAGAAGTATAGGGTGATGAGTGCTGGTGCACCCCACAAGTATGCCTTGTTACTTTTTAAGCACCATGTTCCCTACTCGTTGTACTGCGACTGGGCCTTCAGAGTGAACTACGAAGGAAATCGCGTAAAAAAGGCGCTTCCTGCCAATTTAAGAAAGACCATTCTGGATGAAATGCGGCGCTTTTATCCATTACAGATCCTGTAATGAAAGGCGTTCGAGACTGCATTAATGGCGTTTTGCGCCATGCAAGGAATCGGCCATGGACGGACAATGTGGTTCACTTTCTGGTTTAATCACGGGAACTATAAGACCATACTGTTGTGCTGAACTGTAATGTACATGTTTTGACCTGCTGTACTTAAATAAAGGAGATGTTGTTGTGTATTTTTTAACTGGTATTTATACAGAAATGTTTTAACTTGCTTGTACACATACACAGGACCTGCACAATTCCAGTCCCTGAGGGCCGCAAACAGACCCGGTTTTCAAGGTTGTCCTGAAAACCGGGCCTGTTTGCTGCCCTCGAGGACTATAGTGGTGCAGGCCTGATTGACTGTTTTGTACACCATCCCACTGTACTGTATTCTGTATGTTTCTTTAATAAAGGAGATGTTGCGTTTTGTAAACTGTATTTTATGAATAAAGATATTTTTTTTAATCACAGGTCACAAACTGTTGTATGGTACTGTACATGTTTTGACCTGCTGTACTGTATTTAACTTACTGTTTTAACTTGCTGTACACACACACAGGACATGCACAATTCCAGTCCCTGAGGGCCGCAAACAGGCACGTTTTTCAAGGTTGTCCTGAAAACCGGGCCTGTTTGCTGCCCTCGAGGACTGTAGTGGTGCAGGCCTGACTGACTATTTTGCACACCATCCCACTGTACTGTATACTGTATGTTTCTTTAATAAAGGAGATGTTGCGTTTTGTATATTTTATGAATAAAGAATTGTTTTTATAACATGTGACTGTAAACCATACTGACTGACTGTAAATGTTTTTACTTTCTATGCATACATGTTTTCACTACTGTAGTAGTAAACCATACACCTGTTGTGTTTTGAATTGCTGTGCACTTACAATGTTTCTACATTGTACAGTATTTGTAAATAAATGTTTTTGTACTTACTCCACCAATAAAAGAACATGTTGATTTGTTTTACATTGGTCCATTGGCTCCTTTGCTACAGTAACAAAATACAGTGTTTCTAGAATGTCGACGCATACTGCACTGTATACTGTAGACATGCTCAGTATAAGAGTATTAAAAAAAATAGAAGACACATACTGTACTGTACTTTATGTACTGGCACTGTACAGTATAGTGTAGAAGACACATAATGTATGTACAGTACTGTGATAATGATAAACGAATAGGTGATTAGTGCGCAGCTAATAATTAGTGAAGCAAATTAAACAGTGTACAGTGCACAGTGATAGAATCATATTAATCAACCTTGAATGTGGGAAGATCACTAATAGTGCGTCTGCAGCCCTTCTTGGGGGTGTCTCGACACCCCTGGAGCTATGGAAAAGACAGAAAAACAAGGCGCACAACGCACATAGTGAAGTAAAATTTAAAGTCAAATTTACTCATAAAAAGATATAAGTTCTGCGTACATCAATATAATAAAAATGTGCAGTTGGTAATTGGGTATACCACACCAGTAGACAGCTGCAAGCGGCACTCCTCACTCGGTTGTAGGGTGCAGGGGATCAGCAGTCATCTACGTCAAGCTGGTGGTTGTAGAAGCCGTCTCCCTCTCTCTCAAGACGGGTCAGGTATCAGTCTTTGTTACCAAATGGTCCTGGAACATATATATATTGGCCGCACCAAAAGATGCCTTTTGCTGGACCCATATTTAGAGTCCGTCTCTTCTGTGTGCTGTATAAGGTCTGTAAAGTCACCCTCATGTGGCACTGGTTCCGGCAGGAATCATCGTTTTTTTGGCCCTTCTGGGCTGCGAGGAGCCAGACAGCTTCTGGATGTATCAGAGCTCAAGTTTTGTTCCTCATTAAGTCTGTTCTATCTCCTTTAATCTGGCAGACTGCTGCTCCGCTCCCAGTGCTGCCACTCAGGGGGGAGCCTGTTACCTAGTCACACTCCCTGAGTTATACCCATCAGCAGCAGGGCCTGGGGATCAGGGAGCAGCAGCAGCAGCAGCTCTCACACACAGGGCTGCTCTCTCATCATGCTCCTCTCTCTCTTCCCCTCCCTGCCTCACTCACCTCCAGGTGAGAGAGCAGCCCTGTGTGTGAGAGCTGCTGCTGCTGCTGCTCCCTGAGCTGCTGCTGCTGCTGCTGCTCCCCAGGCCCTGCTGCTTAGGGGTATAACTCAGGGGGTGTGAGCAAACATTCTGGCAAAAGCTGGGAGCACGGACCAATATCCTCTTGTAGAGGTATCTCTCAGAGGAGGGGCTGTGCGAAAAAAGCAATCCTCATTAGTTATTGTTTGCCTTATCGAATGCGTCCAGCCACGTTGGTTCAGTGAAAATTTGAAGAATTCATATTTTTTAATTATATATTCGTAAATCTCTGCTAAAGTCGCCTGCTTATCTGTTCCAGCATTAATTGCAGAAATTATGAGAAATGCCAAACTACATTGTGGTTTGGTATAAGGACTTGACAAGATGTCCAGGATTTTAATTATGAAATGCTTAAATTTGATAACGTCTTCAGCGATCAAGGTCAATTTACAATGGATGATTGCTGTGGCCACTCTTTTTATCTAGTTTTTAAATACCTGCAAATTGACTACACACAACTCACTGGTTGCTCTGTGTAAAGGGATTCACTTTTGCCATCTGGCGGAAACACACAAAACTGCACACAAACAAATCACAATCACAGTAATCACTGAAAATCAAAAAGGGTAAACATGTGTGTGATTGACAGCCTTCACGGAAGATTAATGAGTGAATGACTCATGGAATACAGCAGACTTTATGAAAATGGCGCAAAGAAATGATAGAATAATGGCCGCTGCATCTGTAGGTAGGAAGAACGTACAGAGAAAGTAGGAGGGCATTCTGGTAAGTGCGTCTGCAAGGGGCCAAGCTTTATGTATCAGATGTAAAGTATTAGTCACGGAGCTAATAATTTGCTTCATTAAGCAGGTGTGTCTTAGGCTGCGTCCAGGGTCAGCGCTTAGGCGCTGACCCGTGCTGAGGAGCGCTGACGCTTCTCAGTGAGCCCCTGCAGCTGCAATGAGAGCGGCTTTAGCAGGGGCTAGCGCATGCTTCCGCAAGCGTGCAGAAGCATAGGTCTTATTCTAATTATAGATTTTCGCGCTCACGGGAGCACAGGGCCGGTCATGTGAGCGGTTCGCCCAATGAGGGTGAACCAGCTCCGTGATGTCACAGCCCCCCCCCCCCCCCCGACATGCCCCCAGACGGCGCGCGGACCAAGGCCAGGGAAAGCACCCGCTTTCCCTCAGTCTCCGCGCGCCTCCGCACGGCTGCAGTCCTATGGATGCAGCCTTAAGGTGGATCTTAAAGGTGAATAGAGAGGGTGCTAGTTGGGTATTGAGAGAAAGGGCATTCCAGAGGTGTAGGGCAGTCAGTGAGAAAGGTTTAAGGGGGTAGAAAGAAAACATACTTTAGTGGAACGCAAGAGTCGGGATGGTGGAAAGCGAGAAATTAGGGCTGAGATGTAAGGAGTGGCAGAAGAGTGTAAAGCTTTAAAAGTGAGGAGAATTGAATGTGAGATACAGGATTTGATAGGAAGCCAGGAGAGTGATTTCAGCAGGTGAGATGCTGAGACAGATTTAGGAAAGTGTAGAGTGATTTTGGTCCCGCGTTTAGGATAGATTGTAGGGGAGACAGGTGAGAGGCAGGAAGGCCAGACAGCAGGAGGTTACAGTAATCAAGACGGGTCAGAGGAAATGGCATATCTTTGTTATAATGCGGAGGAAAAAGCAACAGATTTTAGATACGTTTTTAATGTGAGGAGAATGTGAGAGAGGGGTTGAGTATGACCTCTAGGAAGCATGCTTGCACTACTGGGTGTATGACAGAACTTCCAACAGAAATGTGGAACGAGGTAGTGGGGCCATGTTTAGGAGGAAATATGAGGAACTCTGTTTTTGCCATGTTAAGTTTAAGTCGGTGGAGAGTCATCCAGGATAATATAGCAGAGAGACATTCAGAAACTTTGGTCTATACAGCAGGTGTAAGATCATGGGTTGAAAAGTAAATTTATGTGTCGTCAGCATAGAGGTGATATTTGAACCCAAGTGATGTGAGTAGGTCACCTAGAGAGAGTGAGTAAAGAGAAAAGAGGAGAGGTCCAAGGACAGAGTCCTGGGGTACCTCCACAGAAAGATCGATAGAGGAGGAGGAGGTGTTAGCAGGAGACACTGAAAGTATGATGGGATAGGTAAGAGGAGATCAAGGATAGAGCTTTATTTCGAATACCAAGAGTATGGAGAATGTGAAGGAGAAGAGGGTGGTCCACAGTATCAAATTCTGCAGATAGGTCAAGAAATATGAGCATACTGTAATTACCTCTTTCTTTAGCAGCATGGAGGTCATTAGTTATTTTAGTGAGGGCTGTTTCAGTGGAGTGAGCAGTGCAGAAGCCAGATTGTAGAGCGTCTAGGAGAGAATGGGTGTTGAGAAAATGGAGCAAGCGAGAGAATTAAAGACGTTCAAGGAGTTTAGAGACAAAAGGCAGGATGGAGACAGGTCGATAGTTAGAAAGACAGGTAGGGTAAGGTGGCTTTTTTTTTAGTAATGGTATGACTGTTGCATGTTTGAAGGTGGAGGAAAAGGTACCAGAGAAGAGGAAGGATAAAAATGTGTGTGAACATAGGGATTATACAGTAGTAGGAGCAAGAGGTTTTACGAGAATGGAGGGAATGGGGTCATGAGGGAAAGTGGTAGATGGAGACGAGGAGATCAGCAGTGACACATCCTCCTCTGTGACAGTGGAAAATAAGTCAAGGAAAGCAGGAGAGAGTTGTATTGTATTGTATGTCTTTATTTGTATAGTGCCGTTAATGTACATAGGGCTTCACAGTAGTAATACACGTGGTAATCATATAAATAACAAATAATAAATAGATATAATAACAGGTCATGGGAATAAGTGCTTCAGACAAACGTAACATTTAGGAAGAGGAGTTCCTGCTCTGAGGAGCTTACAATCTAATTGGTATGTAGGAGGGACGTACAGAAACAGTAGGAGGGCATTTTGGTAAGTGCTTCTGCAGGGGAAGAGATGTAGGATAGGAGGAGGAAACAGAGGGATGTCCTGGCGTATGAATTCCACCTTTTCCTTGAAATTGTCAGCAAAGTCCTGAGGTGAGATGGAAGCAGAATAAGAGGCCACTGAGGGTGGACTGAGTAGGGGGTCAAAGACAGAGACATGTTGACATGCTTAAGACTTGTGTGTGCTGATTTGTACAGAAAAGTAGTTTTTGTACCTTGAGAGAAGGCAGAGTTGAAACAGGATAGCATCAATTAGTAGTGATGGAAGTCTGTGAGAGTGTGAGATTTCCTCCAGAGGCATTCAGAGGAGCGAATGCAGGAGCACAGCATGCACGTATGGGAATTTAGCCATGGTCTGGGGTTAGAAGGGTGAGATCGGCAGAGAGGAGGATAGGACAAAGTTGTATTTCATGACCACGTTGTCAGGGTCTGGATCAGAGCTGAGAGAGGGAGGGAGAAGCATAAAGTGGAATCAAAAGCTGGTAGGTTAAGAGAGCGCAGGTCTCTGCAGAAATGAGGGGTAGATAGAGGTGGAGAAGGGGAGAAGCGAGAGAGAGAAAATTAGATGAAATGATAGTCAAAGAGAGGAAGGGGGCAAATGGAGAAATCAGAGAGAGAAATGTTTTTAGTAAAAAAACAGGTCTAGGTAGTGTCCATCGTTGTCGGAGCTGGCTGCTGCCCACTGATGAAGGCCAAAAGAAGAGGTTAGAGAGAGAAAGCAGGAGGCCCAAGAGAGAGAGGGGTCATGAATATGGCAGTTGAAGTCTCCAAGGAGAAGAACAGGGGATTCTGAGGAGAGAAAGAAAGAGAGCCAGGATTCAAAGTGAGAGAGAATGACTGAAGGGGGATGAGAAGAGGTAGGTGGGCGATAGATGACTTAACGTGGAAAGGGAGAAAAGAGAAAATCTGGACAGTGTGAGCCTCAAAGGAGGGAAAAGCAAGAGAGGGAGGAATAGGAATGGTTCGGTAGCAGCAGAGAGAGGAGAGCAGGAGCCCAACGCTTCCACACCTGCCATCAGGGTGCAGAGTGTGGGGGAAAGAAAGGGCACCATAAGAGAGGGCAGCTTCATGAGTAGAGTCCTACTGAGTGAGCCATGTCTCAGTTATAGCAAAGAGGAGCAGAGTGAGATCAAAAGAAGTCATGCACAGAGAGGAACTTGTTAGAAAGTTAGCGTTCATTCCAAAGGGCACAGGACAAAGGGAGAGAGGAGGGAGGGTGGCAGGGGATGGGTATAAGGTTAGAGTGGTTACACCAGAGGGAGTGGAAATTGCACATGGGAGGCATGGACGATAGCATGTAAAACTATGGCAGGGACCAGGATTGGGAAATATATCCCCAGAAGCACGGAGGAGCAGCATGGGAAAAACAATCTGCCGACCGCTCGGCGATAAGGCACTTTTTGCCGCTCATCGCCAGCTTTTCACACTCGCTGTATTCTAGTAGCCCTGGCATCTTACCGCAGCTGATGGCTGCTCTAGAATGGCGAATTTCTCTCCAAATTGTCCTGCCACAAAAAGTTGGCAAGAAGGTGGGGATAAGGGGCGAGACGGGACTTAGAAAAAGATCAGGCCTTTTTCCTACATCGGATCGATGCTGGGTGTTTACGGAGCTGATATCCATAAATATTAGCACCAGAGACCCCCGGCAATAATCCGATGCATGAAAAATGCATTTACAGGCAACTTCATTACCTTAGTGGCTAACCGAAATAATTCCCTATTCCGTCCGGCTGGGATCCCCGGTGGTACCGACGGGTGTCCGCAGGCCCAAAAGTGCACCCTGTGTGGTACCAATGGGTGTCTGGGGGCCTCTGGGTGGTCCCTGCAGGTCAGTGGGGCCCCCACAGCTGTGAGTACCCCGGTTCTTCCCCACAGGTGTCCCCTGGATGCACTCCAGGGGGTCCCGCAGGTCCCTGTGGGCCACAATGGGGTCCCCTGTTCATCCTCTTGGGTGTCTGTGGGCCCTTGGGTGGTTCCCACAGGGGTCTGGGGCCCTCGGGTGGTTCCCAGAGGTGTCTGTGGCCCTCGGGTGGTTCCCACAGGTGTCTGGGGCTCTTGGTTGGTCCCTGTGGGGCCTCCAGTTCTTCCCCGCAGGTGACCCTGTTGGTCCTCAGGTGGTACCCGTGGGCATCCGGGGATCCTAGTGAGGTTCCTGTGGGTCCCTGCAGGCCTGCAATACCAATCCTGTATGTCAAAAAATAAAACAACTGGGACTGTTTTTTTCTCCACCACTTGTATCTTTATTGCAGGAATCACTCCAACTCTGATGGGCTGGTTCTCTGTATCAGACAGGCATCATATAGGAATAGAAATTGGAAAACAGATATCATGTAATATCTGTGTCAAGGTAACTACATGTGCTGCAATACCTGTGTGGCAAACAGGAGGCCTGATCCTCCGCCATTGGGGAGCCTGGGGTATATGTATACCTACTAAACAGCGCCTCCACCTGAGAAGGATCCTCACATAGTAGGATAACCCCTCCCAAGACAATATGCCAAGTAATTCACACACAGAGTATTGGGGAATAGTATTTACTGGGAGTTAATAAACAATGACAACAATAGGAACAGCAATAGACATATTTAACCAACCCGCAGAATATCCCCACATTACTTGGATGCAGGGGCACCAGTGTCCCAGTGTACAGACCCTAATGGCCTTTCCCAACCCCAAATGTGAGACAGCGCTGCCCACGTGAATGTTGGTGCACTTATGCATATACCTTCCCGGGCGCTCCAGCCCCCGGGTGTAGCTGAACAACAGTCAACGGGCAGTCTGCTCCAATGATGCCTTCCGCCTCCACGTGGGATAGTCTCCAGCAGGAGCGTCCCACCATAGATATTCTCTGAACGTAGTTGGTCTGATCCCAGACCACAATTTACGCGTCACCACGTGGCGTAGACACTGTGTCCCTGACTCTGCACAACACAGGAAAAAGGGTCCCTAACTATGGGCGTCCCTATACAGCTGCAGGTGCCTAATGTGATTCGTGGCCTAACTGGGTCCTGCAGGGGAAAGCTGGCCTAGTCCCAGGGCTACTGGCACCTGGGACCCTACCACCCTATTCTGTACCCTGCTCCCAACTGACCAACTGCCCTAACTGTCCTAACTGTTATCACTGTTCTAATTGTTTTAAATGCAGCAGCACTATTGGCTGCCTGACAACATGTGGTCTGCAGCCCCTGAGGCTGCTGGGACTTGTAGTTCCCAGCAGATCTATGGTATAATGGCCACCACCTGCATCATACTGCACATGCGCCAGGTGTACAAAGATGGACGCCACAAATCTAGATACTATCTGTGCATGCGTGAGCCTTCTCTGTGCATGCGCACGCACAAACAAAATGGCGGTGCCCTCGGTGGAGCACCGGTTACCCGCTCGCCTGCTCACAATCTCCCTGCAGCAACCACACAGCCATCCCCCTCACGCAGCCCAGAGGTAAGAAGGGGACCTGGCTACACTGATTTATTTGGTACCATGGTATTTCATTTTTAATATTGTATTCTCTGAAATGGTTCAATCAAATTGTCTGAAAATATAGTACAAGTTGCAAAGTAATAAATGTAGTGTTTTATATCAAGAATCATGTGCATATTAAAAACAAAAAATGAATTCCAAGATGGGAACTTCACTGATTTGGTTGAAACTTCTGGTAGGCATAACTTAGGATGGCAGAAAGGTACCCTCAAAATCCCATCAAGATGTTTGGCCTGTGGAGAGAGAACACACAAACATAAACACAAGCACACAACCAAAGAGGTCACAAAGGCTAGTGGAAATCTTTACTTTGCTCACTACACTGGCGACACACTTTATTCGAGCTCGGCTAGTCCCACGAATTCGGGTATACCTGGGTGTATTGAGGTTTGTGACTTTTTTCTGCCCGAGTGCATTGAGGTATTTTCCAGGCAGGGATTGAAGCATTTTATTCCCGCTGGCTGCAATACTGCACAGTATATATATATACTGCATTACAATTCATGAATTTATGCCATCTGGTAGACACGCGAAGCATTGCAGCCTATTAAATCCTAATCAATATCATTTAACAGATCAGCCGCCCGTCAGCCAGGCATGAACCCAGGCTGGGAAGGCAAACGCAACGGGGCTTGTCAGAGGTGAGGAGCGGCGCATTCCAGGTATCTGCCAGGTACATACTGGGTATTTGCTCGAATAAAGTGTGTCGGTGCAGTACGCTCACTCAATCATCCAATAACACAACCAGAGAGCCTGTCAGTCTGATATAAAAAACACTTTGACAAAGTGCCTAACAAGCGCGAAATGCATCAGAGTATCATTTTTGCCCATCTATCCCTGATGTCACCCATTGAATAAATTGTTTTTAATTACTTTTGATGTGCTGAGCGCCATTTCTTCCTGCATGCTGTGCACCGCTCTTCTCACACTGTGAGTATACAACTACACTTAGGAAAGTTGGTATGGAGATCCTTTTAGGAAGTGTTGGATGGAACACATTTAAATCTATGTTGTGTAACCATTAGCATATCTCCCAGCTACTGTTGGTACCTCAGGTGTGCTCCTTTTTTCAGCATAGGCATGTCTCCATAATTTATTTTAAGGGATGTTTGAGGGAATATATATGTATAACTGCAGAAACTACTACATTTGAAACTCCCCCTCTCTCCCCTCCTCTCCCCCTGCCTCCCTGCCCCTCCAGGCCCCATTCTCCCCCCTCTCCCCCTCTCCTTCTCCCCAATTGGTCATTTAAGGGCAAGAATTATTATAGTGCAGAGAAGGGGGATCGGTGTGACATCCAAATACGTAGACAGACTAAGAACTCACCGGCCAAAAAATGGTATACGAGAAAAGTAACTTTATTAAGCTACATAAAAATGTGTTACTTCCACATATAGAACAAGCTTCTCCTCCCACGCGGTTCACGCCATCACTGGCGCTTTCTCAAACACCAAGCCGCCGACAGACACAGGATCCATACTGTCCTTGCGTGGCCAAGATGACATGGGGCATGGTGACTTATCGTGAGTAACAGCGTACTCCACGCCTTACTTGCCTTCCGTGTTTTGGGGTTTATTTGTTTATCTTCAGCAGCTTACATACTTCAGAGACTCTTTCAGTCTGTTGTCTGCTTATTCGCTCCCCTACGGAGGCTCCCCATTACCTCTTTCATTAGTGCCTATAACTACATTACCGTGACAGAGCTTATCACTACATACCTTCTATGCAGCGCTGTTCCTGGAGCTGACAGACGGTTTGTTTTTCTCATCAAGAATTATTATAACATGATTATAGTATGACAAATAGTATCAAATCCAATGTTACAAATCTTACATTTTTTGGCATTTTTTACATAATATGCAGAAAAGTAAAGATGGAAGGGTACAGCACACTAAACAAATCACAGACTTACTGTTCTTCTTCTTAGTTAATGTAGAGAAAATATATAAAATAAGCTTTAATTTTGATAAATAACTGCCTTTACTGACCAGGAATCAGGCAAACATCCCCAAAACATGACATTTCAGGTTAATATTATGCTTCTTTTCTTCTCTTGCTTACTTTAAAGCCACATTTTGCTGCTTAATCAAATGCATTTATATACTCTTGTCGTTTTAACTTTCTGCATTGTCAATTGCACTTGTAATGCTCCTTTATCTCTCTTGAGTTTTTCTAATATCCATTTTGTGAAAATCAAGCACATCTCCTGCTATTTCTCTAAAAGTAATTTTCCACTGAGTTGGACTTGATTTCCACTAATTGACCATTAGAACTGTCTTGCCTCTTAATTACTGGCTTGTATTGACCTATAAATGCACTTCTGCTTTTGAACTTGAGCAAGTAAGTCTGACATTTATGATTCCTATTTTTATTCTTACTGCATTTGGGTTTATTGGATGAGAGAGTGAAGTAAAGACTTCCACTAGATTTTGTAACTTCTTTGGTTGTGTTTGTGTTTTTGTTCATGTGTCCTCTCTACGGAGGCCAAATGCCTTAACCGATTCTAATGAAATGTTGAGTGTACCTTTATGCCTTCCTAACTTGGATCTGTCAGAAATTTAAACCGAATCAGTGCTGCCCCATCTTTAAATGGATAAAAAAAATCAACCGGATTCTTGATAGAAAACATTAAGGGCCTCATTCAGAGAGGGTTGATAAAAATTATCGCCAGAGCATTTAAAATTATGTTTTTTTGGTGTTGCTATCACGGTATTCAGAAAGGCTCGATTACCTGTGATAGCAACATTCCCAAAACGGGCGAGTTGCTGCCAGCGAGACCATCGAGCCTCTGAAAAGGCCTAAACCGGTGATTCATTTCTGCTGCAGAGAGAGCGGCTGAAAGGTCGCCTGAAAATTATTTATTTAAATATACATTTCTTTCATAGTGTATATGTGCAGGGGGTCTCCGGAGCTGAACCGCGTTGGTTTTATGTCCGGGGACCCCCTGCTTCCCGAGATACAGGCACCTTTATGGGGTGCCGGTTTCTCCTATGCAAGGAAATGTCCCTGTCACGTGACGCGGAACATTTCAATGCAGAGGGATACCGGCACCCCATAAAGGTGCCTGTATCTCGGGAAGCAGGGGGTCCATAGACATAAAACCAACGCGGCTCAGCTCCGGAGACCCCCTGCACATCTACACTATCAAAGAAATGTATATTAATAAATATTTTAATAAACATCAATACACACCCCCCCCTCCGCCCAAACACATACAGTAGAGTAATGGGCAAAATAACTATTATCCAGATATGATCCAGATTATTAAACTGTTATCCAGATTATTTGCCATTAATAAACACTAGATTAGCATACAAAAATAAAGTAAATAAATACAGTTATACTTACCACAACAGCAGGTCCCTCTGTCCTCAGTAGCATGAAAGCATATACAGTATACAGTACATAATAAAGACATTCTAATGGCCCCTAACCCCTTAATCACATTAGCGGTTACTAACCGCTATAGTCATTAAGGGGTTAAACCACCCTGCCCCGATAAAAACCTGGGAGGCCTAAGCACACACCCCTGACTGACTATACCCACCCTGTACCCATTAAGTAGGTAGAGTGGTACATCATACCCATATAATAATAATATGGGCACCCTAATTACAATTACAATTAGCACACAATGGGCACCCTAATTACAATACATTAATACCCAAACACACAATAATAAAACATAACTAAACTCCAAAAAAACACACTTCACTAAATAAAAACAATAGCCAGCTTATCCAATCAATACAAGCAATAACAACATCAACACTGAATTAATTAAACCATTAGCCAATCAAACCAATAAATTCCTAAACCAACTCAAAATGAATAGTAACACTAACCAATCAAAACAATTAATTACTACAACATTCATGAATTTAAACAGTAAAATAGAAAGAAAGAAATTCTAACCATATCTGAAATAACCATAAAACGCAGTAGCTAACATAATACAACATTAACTAAAAACAAACACCAATCGCAAACATTTTATTACCTTTAAGCATGAAAAAACAAACAATCACATCCACATAATAAACTGAAATGAAAAAAAAAGCAACAGCAATACCAAGCCAGAAATGCCCCCCAAATATTGTCATAATAATGTATTAATCTGTACCCTAATATATATATAATAGAAGAAAAAAGCACCCAATCCTAGTGCATTACTGTGCAAAAAAGTATTTAATTCCCAATAAAAGGCTCATAAAATGAACTCACAAACATAAAGGATAAAAAAGCATATTATTAGTTAATACTCATGCTCCAAAGGAACTGGAAGCGCCGCTGCTATGCTACACTGCTCCGTGACCCCACCGCATCCGGTATAGCTCTCGTGTATCTCTGCCAGCAGGAACTCACGACGTCAGGCTCACCACAGTTTCCTTTCCCCGGGAACACACCTCCAGATGGTCTAAGTTCCCACCGGGGACACTGTGTGTGGCGGAACGGACAGATGACGCCACACAGTGCACAGAGATGTCAAGCAGGAAGATATCGAGCAGGACTTTGAAAACGACGCTGAAAGGATCCACAGCACACCTGGCCCTACGCGTTTCAACAGCTAAACTGTTTTCATCAGGGAATGGACTCTGGGTGGGCTAATCACATATATATATATATATATATACACCCACGAATCCAATTAGCTAAGCAAAGAATGATTAAAAAATCAGGTGTAAACAATTCACATGGTAAAAATGGATCTAATTCCTCCTGCATTAGAAAACATAAGCAGCTATAAATTGAGAACAATAAAAATCTTAATTTTACGCAAATAAACGTATAACTAATGTATACTACATGATATTGTTAAGCTTGCATTTGTTATTGTGTTTCCGAAGTAAGCAGACCATAATATATATATAGATATCTGAAATCAACTGAGTAAACAGTGAAAAAGACTATTAATGATGTTATCAATATTTAGCTTGAGGAGATTGGACTTGATAATATAGAGAGGTCTATACTATAGAAATAATAATTGAAATAAAATATGAATACAACATAAAATGAATTTAAACCTAGAAAAAGAAAAATCAAAGATTAATTAAAAAAAATGAAAAGAAAAAATGTATATATATAAAAATATTAATGACAATAAAAATGATAATGGGAATAACACAACATGTATTGAATATATGTAACTGATGAATAATAGTATAATCTATGGTATATAGAATGAATAAAGAAAAAAAGGGAAACCATATACATATATGTAAATATATCCACTCAATATGAGTGTAAAAATACACCCAGAGAACCAGCGAGGAAAGAAACAAAAAATATATATGAAGAGACTGATTGTCTCATAAAATGCTACAAAGAAAGATAGGTGAGCAGATCACACATGTATCCAAGATCAACAGAATCTCCAACCTGACCAGACTGTGCAATACAGCCACTAACACCTCACTTCTCATGAAGTAAATCCAAATAGTGATATAAATAACCTAAATATAAATATATAATTATTATAATATAAATCGTGATATGAATATATATAGTAACATAAAGTTTTCACCCTGTGCTAGTGACAAAGAATGACCTGAAATGTATTCTATGTGAACAGTGTATGTAAATGAAAATTAATAAAAACTACATGAAATATTGTGTACAGTGTATGTAAATGAAAATTAATAAAAACTACATGAAATATTGTGTCTAGTGTTAATGAATTTGAATCACATCCCCATATGGACTGACCCGAAGGGAACATGTCTAGCATGTTCAACCCAGACCTCCGTGTCCATCCCACAAGGGGAACAAAGACCACTAGAAAAAGGGAAGAAGAAAGAGGAAAAAATGAATAAAACACAGGAATTACACAACAGTACTGATGTCAATACAATCATTTAGCCCTTCTGGACTAAGTGTATTTAGTACATAGATCCAGTATGTCTCTCTTAAGTTGAGAAGTTTATGCCTATCTCCACTTAGAAGTGTTGAACTGATGGCCTCAATGCCCATAACTTTCAGAGAAGAAGGATCTTTATTGTGTTTAAGATTGTAATGTCTAGATAGACTATGTATTGTAATCCGTGAATAATGTTTTGACGAAGCTCTAGAAATCGTGTTGCCAAGGCCCGTTTAGTCCTGCCAATATATTGAATCCCACAGGGACACATAATGGCATAGATGATGAAAGTGGACAAACAGTTATTGTGACCCTTAACTTGATGTATAGATCCATTTGAATGAGACCTGATAGTATTAGATTTGTACAGATGTTTGCACGTCAGGCATCTCGGACGATCACACAAAAAATTACCATCTTTTATGCTTATATTGGTAATAACGTCAGTGTTGTTATTTAGTTTTTTTAGTCTACTTGGTGCAACCATAGATTTTATATTTCTTGCTTTTTGAAAGACCACTGGTATTTTTGAGGGTAATTTTTTTCCTATAATAGGATCACTAAGCAAGATCTCCCAGTGTCTATTAAGGATGTTTTTTTATTTTTTGAGAGGCACAATTAAATTGAGTGATAAAAAGGGGTGAACCAATCTGATCCTGATTTTGTACTAATGTTTTCTTTTTCCTAGAGAGTATATTGGTTTTTGATTTTTCCAACAGTGTATGTCTATCCAGTTGACCCACTTGTCTAAATGTCTCCTGGACTGTATGTCTGTTGTACCCTTTGGCTATAAATTTGTTTACCAGAACATCCCCCTGGGCCAAATAATCAGAGTCAAGAGAACAATTTCTCCTGATTCTAAGAAATTGGCCCCTGGGGACGTTCTCCAACCACTTGTGATAGTGGTTGCTGGTATGATGCAAATATGCATTGGTGGATACCTTCTTGAAAAATGTTTTCGTAACAATCTGATTTTCATTATTAACCATCAATTCTAAATCCAAAAAAATTATTTTACACTTATCTATTTCAAATGTGAACCGTAAATCCATTTGATTGCCATTGAAAGATGTCAGAATATTGGTGAATGTCTCCTGATCCCCATCCCAAATAAAAATAAGATCGTCTATGAAACGGCCATAGAACACCAAGCCCTCCCCCAGCCTAGCATTGCCCCACACATGCCTGTCCTCCCAAAGGCCCATGTATAGGTTTTCATAGCTGGGGGCAAAACGGGTGCCTATGGCCGTTCCACAGACCTGCAAATATTACTCACCCTCAAATAAAAAATAATTGTGCTCCAAAATAAACAAAATAGATTTTAAAATAAAATCCCTTTGTGTACTGTTAAATAGAATTTCTTTCTCCAAGAAATGTGCTACTGCTGCTATTTCTTTATTGTGACTAATGCAAGTATATAGTGAGGCCACATCACATGTGGCCCATATATAAGTGGATTTCCAGGGGGTCCCCGAGATGGAATCGATGACATGCAAAGTGTCCCTAATATATGATCTTAGATTAACCACCAAGGGCTGTAGAAATAATCTAAATACCGGGACACATTGGACGTCATCTACTCCACCCCAGAGACTATAGGTCTCCCCGGTGAATGTTCTAAATCTTTATGTACCTTTGGTATATGATAGAACACTGGGGTCCTAGGAAATCTTTTAAATAGAAATTCAAATTCTGATTTTGTAATGATCTCCTTATGTTGTGCCTCCAAAAGAAATATTTTTAAATCTTTCTGATATTCATCCATAGGATCTTGATCCAAAGATATATATGAAATACCATCCCTCAATAGACGGTTAGCCTCTGCCACATACACATCTTTATCCTGGAGGACTATGCCTCCTCCTTTGTCTGCTTGTCTTATTACAATTCCATTAAATTCACTTAATTCCTTTAAAGCCTGTATTTCGCTCTTGTGTAAATTCCTCTTTTGTAGTGAAGGCATACCCTGACACAATGACTCAAAGTCCTTCAATACTAGTGTATAGAAGGTATCTATAAATCCTCCCTTCGCTTGATATGGAAAAAAAGTTGATTTAGGAACAAAAGGTGACTGTTTAATATTAATTGTATGAGGCTCCAACAATTTAGAACCATCACGTGTAGCTACCTGAGAATCTCTTAAATCGCACATATAAACTGAATAATCCATGTTATGTTGAGAATGAGAAGATTGAGAATGTCTTAAATCGCACATGTGAACAGAATTTTCTAAAGGATCAGAGTGGGCCAGCACAGAGGGAGACAATACTGCATCCACCATAGCTCCCAAATTGTCCGACACAACACCACTCTCTTGTGTAAAATGTTGTGTCAGACAATCCAAATTTACATCAGCACCACCGATAATCTCTCTAGGTGTAACATCACCCCCATCTGTTAAAAGGGAAGTCATAGCTTTAATACAATCCCTCTCCTGAGTATTAAAATTTTCCTCCTTCTCTTTACCTTTGGATGCAAAAAATCTCATTAAAGTGATCTTTCTAACATACCTATTAAGGTCTACAAATAAATCAAATTTTCTAGGTAAACTACTCGGTGCAAAAGAAAGACCCTTAGAAAGAAGTGAGGTGTGATGTGCTGACAACACAAAACTGGATAGGTTAAAAATACCGTGACTCTCTGGCGTCAATGTCCTTAATCTGCTCTCCTTCTTTCTTTGTTCGCGCTGCCCTGATCTTCTTCCTCACTGTCTCTTTTTCTGCGTTGTGATGAGCCTCTACGTGGTATGGGATATCTGTCCCAGAGGGGGTATGTTCTCCCTCTTTCTCTTTCCTCCTCCTTCTTCACCATCTCTAAAAAAGAAGCAGTATGTGAAGTTGTATGAGTGGAATTAGACCCAGGTGGTGAAGATTGCCTACTCTGATGTTTTGAAATTGCCCCACTTGCTAACTCCTTTTCTCTATCCTCATGGTTGATATAGGAGGTCGTAGGGGAATTCTGCAATCCATCAAATCTATTGTCTGTAGTACATTTATATGATGAAGACTTATCTTCCTTGCTTTTATTTTCTTTTTTAGATGTATATGTTTTGGATGATGCTACCGGGGTCTGGCGATAGTCTCTACTTCTTTCCCTAGATTTATTATTTTTCTTTCCCTTTCTTGGGGGATGATGATGTTTGGAATCATCTCGCCTAAATCTTCTCCAATCAGTGACCCTATCGGTAGCATAATCGTTTGTATCTCTAAGGTATTTTTTATCCTTACGTTCCATGGTTTCCCTCTCAAAACTTAATACTCTCTTATTTACTAATTGGTCTAATTCCTGAAATTCCTCACGATCCACATATGGAACTAAAATTTGTTGTACTTCTTCAATTTCTTTCTCAGTACTTTTGACCTTATCTTCTCGGTATGAGATTAATAAACGAATTAATGAGAAAGAACATTTCACCAGAATATTCTTCCAATTTGTGGAAAATTCCTCATTCGTTTCAAAGGTAGGTTTTTTTGTGACTCTTAGTCCCCTTGGGATAATGTTTTCATTTAAATATCTTTCTAGTGAGAGGAGATCTAGCCAATGCTTCATCTCCTCTTTAGCCAATTTCTCAAGCTTAAAGAAATTGGTTTTTAAATCAATGCCCTCCTCCATATTTTCTACCATTATAGACTCAGTTGGTTTCAGGTATTTCTGTCTTCTGGCTAACCTTTCTTTACTGCTAGACATCATGATTAAAACACAGTGTTAACTGTCACCGTAAACCCCAGCTGCTGCCCGGAAGTTGAACACTAATCACAAATATATACAGTAAAGGACTGTGTATATGTGTATATGTGTCAATTGGAGTGCTAGTGGGTGTGGCTAAATGTATACAACAAAAAAAGAAAGAAGCCCAAAGCTACATCCAATATAACAAAAATACACAGTGAAATACCTATATATATCTTGAAAAAGGATCATTTAGTTAAACCCTTTGGCCAAAGCATTTTAAGCCTGCAAGCCACATCAAAGCATGACCAAATGTTCAGGTCCTAACACTAACTGATTCAAATTCTTATTTACCTCTATAATTAGAGGAATAATGATCACATTGGATCTGTCCCAACATCTGTATGTAAAAAACCTGCTTACTTGGAGTCAGGAATCGGCATACTCCGCGCTCCCCACACAGAGCACTCACTTCCCTCGGCGATTCCTCTGCTCAGCGCCGGGCGTGCCCATGCCCTCCCGCGTGCACACCTGCACCATCCACTGGCTCGGTCCACACGCGTACATGCGTTACGGAGCGCGCTCAGTCTGCACACTCTTCTTCCTGTCCCCCGGACCTCTGGCTCCGCCCCCGCAAGTCGCACGGGCATACTCAGTTTACCAACAAGTCTCACCTGGCCTGTTATGCCTGCACCAATCGCCTGTCTCCCTGTCTCTTCCTGGCCTCCTCCGTTCCTAATTGGACCTTCCTGCTTTATCTAGCTCCTCTCTGCTCTCAGTCTTTGCTCGACATAGTCTCTGCATGGAAGTACTTCAGGATTCTCTTAGTGTTTTCACAGGTTCTGACACGACTTGTACGACTACCCCCTCTGGCTCTCGATCTCGGCACTCCTTGGACAATGCTCACTCTGATACCCCTCGAACCCAGCTTGGACTACGACTACGGATCTTCTTTAACCGGTACCGGCAAGTATTGCTAGCAAACACCACCTGGCCTGGCAACGCCTAATTCACCACACTCCGGACACGCTCCTTCTGCTGCGGGTGTGTGTTCCTATACGTCCCCACCTCAGTATAAGGGATGGGCAGCACCGGCGTAACATTATGTCGAGCCACCAAGACGCAGACCAGACTGACATGGCCTCCATGATGACGGCCATGTAGCAACAAGTCCAGGCCCTAACGGACCAAATGGCTCTTCTCACTCAACAGGTACAGGACATTTCATTTCAGGCACCACCTGTTTCCGCACTGCCACTGTCGCCAGAACCAGTATCCGCCGCGACCTCGGGCCCAAAGATCCCGGCACCTAAACCGTATGCGGGGGATCCGCACGCCTGCCGCGGTTTCCTCAATCAATGCGAGATCCAGTTTGAGATGGCTCCGCAGCAGTATTCCACTGGTCGCAAGAAAGTGGCGTATGTTTATAGCCTGCTTACAGGGAAAGCGCTGGCATGGGCCTCCCCAATTTGGGAACTACGTCCCGATATCACCCGCGAATACGCAGCCTTTAGACGAGACTTTCTACAGGTCTTCGATACCCCCGCACGCCAAGAAACTGCCTCTGACTCTTTGCTTGAGCTTTCCCAGGGACGTCGTTCCGTGGCCCAGTACGCCTTGCAGTTCAGGACCATAGCAGCTGAGACACAATGGGGCCAGGAGGCTTTGGTCTCAGTCTTCTGGCGAGGCTTAACGGATTCCATGAAGGACGAGCTCACCTCACAACCCAGGCCAGGGCTTCTGGAGGAACTCATCTCCCAAGCCAATTGAGTGGATCAGCGCCTTCAGGTATGCCGCCTCCAGTGCCAGCTTCCCCAATTTATGCCCTTCCGTGCTTCTTCTCCCAGATTCTCTCCAACGCCAGGACCTGCCGTCTCCCCGCTACCCACTCTGGAGGCTCCTGAGCTGATGCAACTTGGAGTCCAGCATTCCCAGACACCGATGCAGCAAGCTCGCCAAGCCGGTGGATTATGTTATTACTGCGGATCCTCCGAGCATCTGGTCTGTGAATGTCCACTACGCCCGGGAAAGACCAAACCCATTGAGTATGAAGGGGTACTCCCTGGGTGCTAAATCTCCTTGTACCCTTTCCAGGAAGGAACTTCCCAAAAAATTGACCATTCCCGTTTCTCTCTCGGGCCCTACCTTCCGCACCTCCACTGCGGCATTTATCGACTCCGGCGCGGGAGGAAATTTCATGGACCAAACCTTCACTAAACAGAACCAGATTCCACTCGTTTGGAAGAAGTCTCCCGTTGCCCTGGTTGGGATCGACAACCGTCCGCTCACCCCAGCATACATTGCCTTGGAGACTTGCCCCATCACCCTTTCCTCTCACTCCCACGAGGAGACCTTGGCCTTTGATGTAATCCACGCTCCCGGAACTCCAGTCACTTTCGGCTTACCTTGGTTGCAGAAGCACAATCCTCTCATCAACTGGACATCCCAAGACCCTATTACTTGGAGATCAAGGTCAGAGGAGCCATCTCCACCAGCCATACTCCGCCTCGACTGCTGGCCAATACCTCTGTTCCTGAGGTTATTCTACCTTCTTTTTACCACCAATTCCGGGACTTTTTCAATAAAGTACAGTCAGACCTTCTTCTGCCACACAAGACTTAAGATTGTCCGATCGATCTGGTTCCAGGTTACTCCCTACCCAAGTCCAAAACCTACCCCTTGTCGTTACCAGAATCTCATGCTATGGATGAATATATCCAGGAGAATCTCAAGAAAGGCTTTATTCGTCACTCCAATTCTCCAGCAGGGGCTGGGTTTTTGTTCGTCAAGAAAAAGGACGGGTCCTTGAGGCCTTGCATCGATTACAGGGGTTTGAACCGCATAACTGTTAAAAATCGTTACCCCCTCCCCCTTATTACCAAACTGTTCGATAAATTATAGGGGGCCAAGATTTTTTCCAAGTTGGATCTACGTGGTGCCTGTAACCTGGTGCACATCAGGAAGGGGGATGAATGGAAGCCGGCCTTCAACACGCGTAGCGGACACTACGAGTATCTTGTAATGCCCTTCGGCTTATGTAATGCTCCCGCTGTCTTCCAGGATTTCATCAACGACGTCTTTCGTAAGGTACTCAATATTTTTATTATAGTATACTTATCCTGATTTTTTCCAAAGATCTCCAGGACCATATACGCTATACCTCCTACGTCCTTTCCTGTCTCCGTGAACACAATTTTTACGCCAAACTGGAGAAGTGCACCTTTCATCAGACATCTACTCCGTTCCTGGGGTACATAATTTCCGATGAAGCTTTTATGATGGATGCTGGTAAACTTCAAGCAGTCACTGAATGGCCAAGACCCAATTCTCTCAAGGCCATACAACGTTTTTTAGGGTTCGCTAATTACTATCGTAAGTTTATAAGGAGTTTTTCTACCATCGTGGCACCTCTCACTGCGCTCACCAAAAAAGGAGCTGATCCTTCTGCTTGGTCATATCAGGCCATCTCCGCCTTCGAGACACTCAAGGAAGCTTTTATATCCGCACCTATTCTCCGTCATCCCAACATTGAACTTCCCTTCGTCCTGGAGGTCGATGCTTCTGATTGCGGCGCTGGAGCCGTTCTTTCTCAGAGACCCACGCCTCAAGATAAGTTACATCCCTGTGCATATTTTTCCAAGAAATTCTCATCTGCCGAGAAGAACTATGACGTGGGTAACAGGGAACTTCTGGCCGTGAAGATGGCTCTTCAAGAGTGGAGACACCTGCTGGAGGGGTCGAAAGAGCCGTTTACTATTCTCACGGACCACAAGAACCTTCTTTACATAGAAAATGCTCGACGCCTTGGTCCACGACAGGCTCGTTGGGCTCTTTTTTTTCTCGATTCGATTTTCACCTTTCCTATATACCCGGGACCAAGAACGCAAAGGCAGACGCACTCTCCCGAATATATTCTTCTGAAGAGAGACCAGAGGAACCTTTGGAGACCATCCTTCCACAAGAGAAGATTCTCGCCACGTCTACTTTCAAGAATCTTGACAAGATTTTGCACTCCCAGAGACGCATTCCAAAGGACTTGGTCGTTCCCAACAACGAACTCTTCGTACCCTCCAAATTTGTTCCAGAGGTCCTGTCTTGGGGTCACTCCTCTAAATCTGCAGGTCATCCAGGTTTTAAGAAAACTGCTGATCTCATTCGTCGGAATTTTTGGTGGCCAAGGATGTTTCAAGATATTCTGGAGTTTACCCACGCCTGTCCCACGTGCGCTCAAAGCAAGACTCTTCGTCAAAAGCCTCAGGGTTTTCTGTTACCTCTTCAAGTTCCCGACCACCCCTGGTCCCACATTTCGATGGACTTCATTGTGGAGTTGCCCAGGTCCAGAGGAATGAACACTATCTTGGTGGTCGTGGACAGGTTCTCAAAGATGTCCCATTTTATTCCACTTAAGGGATTACCCTTATCCCCCGCCCTTGCTGATATCTTTACGGAGCCGATTTTCCGGATTCATGGGATTCCTTCGTCCATTGTTTCTGAGAGAGGTTCTCAATTTGCATCCAAATTTTGGAGAACTTTCACCAAGAGATTGGGCATCTCTTCTTCTTTCTCTTCCGCCTATCATCCACAGTCCAATGGACAAATAGAGAGAATCAATCAATCCCTGGAGAAATACCTGAGATGTTTCATATCCGATTCCCAGGATGATTGGGCTCAACTCCTTCCTTGGGCAGAGTACGTTGTCAATTCTGCTAAAAATGAAGCCACCTGGGAGTCGCCCTTCTTTATAAATTATGGGTTCCACCCCCCCTGCCTACCCATCTCCAACATCCCTTCTGGAGTTCCAGCCGTAGATTAATGCATTACTGCCCTCCAAACCGCATGGTCTAGAATTCGGTCTACCCTTCTTGACTCCTCTCGCAGATCGAAACTACAGGCCGATTGTCGTCGTCGTTCGGCACCCAGTTACAAGCCAGGGGATTTGGTATGGCTCTCCTCTAAGAATATCCACCTCAAGGTACCATCTCCAAAATTGGCACCTAAGTTCCTAGGTCCCTTCCCTATTAGTGAACAAATCAATCCTGTGGCATTCCGGCTCCAACTACGACCCAGTATGAAGATTCCCAATGTCTTTCATGTATCCCTCTTAAAACCATTCATCACCAGTCACTTCTTTCCGGATCAGACTCGTAAACCGGACCCCATTACTGTCCAAAATAACGAGGAATATGAAGTTCACTCTCTTTTGGATTCTCGCCTATCCAGGGGCCAGCTCCAGTTCTTGGTGCAGTGGAAGGGCTTTGGCCCTGAAGAGAGATCCTGGGTACCTTTAAAGGACATTCATGCCCCGGTCCTTCTTAAGTCCTTCAGGAAAATGTTTCCAGAGAAACCGTTCATGGACCGTCCTGAGGCCGTTCCTGAAGAGGGGGGTACTGTCAGGAATCAACGTTCTCCGCGCTCCCCACAAAGAGCACTCACTTCCCTCAGCGATTCCTCTGCTCAGCGCCAGGTGCGCCCATGCCCTCCCGCGCACACACCTGCACCATCCACTGGCTCGGTCCACACGCATACACGTGTTACGGAGCGCGCTCAGTCTGCACACTCTTCTTCCCGTCCCCCGGACCTCTGGCTCTGCCCCCGCAAGCCGCACGGGCATACTCAGGTTACCAACAAGTCTCACCTGGCCTGTTATGCCTGCACCAATCTGCAGTGTCTCCCTGTAGCTCTTCCTGTCCCGCCTCCGTTCCTAATTGGACCTTCCTGCTTTATCTAGCTCCTCTCTGCTCTCAGTCTTTGCTTGACATAGTCTCTTTGCATGGAAGTACTTCAGGATTCTCTTAGTGTTTTCACAGGTTCTGACACGGCTTGTACGACTACCCCCTCTGGCTCTCGATCTCGGCACTCCTTGGACAACGCTCACTCTGATACCCCTCGAACCCGGCTTGGACTATGACTACGGAACTTCTTTAACCGGTACCGGCAAGTATTGCTAGCAAACACCACCTGGCCTGGCAACGCCTAATTCACCACACTCCGGACACGCTCCTTCTGCTGCGGGTGTGTGTTCCTATACGTCCCCACCTCAGTATAAGGGACGGGTCTGGTCTGCGGGCAGCACCGGCGTAACACTTGGATAGTGGGAAAGGGCAAGCTTAAACCCTCGGAGGGAGGTGTCACCAACCTCCAAACCATCCTTGTAAATAAACCCCATAAAGAGAAATACTACATTTGCTGCCTTAATCTGGGATACAAGATCCTACGCTGGGACGCTGACATATATATATATGGCAATTATATATAGTAATTTTAATTCCATTGGGGTCCACCTCATTAATTTTTTGGAGTAATCTGATGCAGATATTTACCTGAATACCATATTATTTGGCATACTTTTTTCAGTAAATTTATTTTGGAACCCAGTGATTATATATCAGAACTAAGCCAATAGATATTTTTTTAATTCAAAAGAATAAATTATTGTAATTCATATGTACTTATAGTACTATTTAATAAGACATGTCTTAAATTAGCTAAATTAGCATAATCACTATTAATTATGGCATCATTTTAATATAATACTGCTGTTATAATGGTATTTTTTAATGTAATGCAAAAGAATGATTTGAAACTACTGCTAATTAACCCATTTAATTCATAGTGGGATTCATGTCCATCAATCTGAAGGGATTGCATTCTACAGTAATCTCAGTCAGGATAACATGATAATAAATACCCTTTTTGAACTTGCAAATTTGTTATTATTTCTAGGTGGTATTACTTCTAATAGTTGTTTGTTTTTTTGTACTTAGAACTATCTCAGTGTTATATTTACTAATAGCACTTGATCTTCTGAATAACAGTTCACCCATTGATCACATATGGCCCCTGTGAGAGAGACTGTCTACATTTCTGTTTTAATTTCTCAAATTGTTGAATTTGATCAAATGGGCCATGGTAATTGCGGCACAGGCAACTTATGTTTTGATTTCCAAAAAAATAATGCTCAATGTTTGCATGGATTGAAAGGTACCAATTACAGAGAACTCATTTGTAATACCCTCATGACTGCACTATTTTTCTTTAAGAAGATGATCTCATGCTGATCTAATCATGCTGTGCTGTTTCACAGATGCAGAGCAGTAATGCACTTCAGAGAAGGAGGGAATTTCATCATCTCAACAGATATAGTCAGAGTAAATATTAAATATACTTTCACTCTTGCTTTAGTCGGATCTGTTTTTACTGTTTTAAAGATAGGATTACATGTACAGTAAGTATCTCACAGCTAGAAATTGATAAAAAGATTGTGCGGAGAATACGGCACTCAGTTTTGTTCTCTTTTGTTTATCTTATAGGTTTTATTATATACAGTACATACAACTCACCAAGTTATGTAACACTGTTCATTTGGATATAAACACAGTCAATAGAAATATGCTGTATATTTTCACTACATACTGTAGACATCTATAGAAAAAATAAATTGGTGCCACTGCATACATTTTCCTTGGGATGCACTGAGCTCCTTAGAGCTTAACTCTAATTGACTTGAACTGAAGTTAACGAAGACTCAAGCTCCTATGCCCCTTAATGAAGCTTAGACATTAAATTCAAGATATGATCAACATCACCGGCAGTCAACAGGGCAGTTGAATGTGTCTTTGTGTTTTTTCCTTTAATTCTTTAGCTACTGTATAAATCTCAACATTAATTAATCTTAATTTTTACATCCATTCTTTGCATGTTCTACAAGCACCTGCAAGAAGAGGAGGTTTGAGATAGATAAAATGAGATGAGGTGATGGTTAGAGGAGAAAGGAGGAAATAGAGAAATTTAGAGAGAACATAGCTTTTTGCAAACCAGATTCAGATGGTTGCAATCCTTGTGCTGGCTGCAGTCCATTGGTGAGGTCAAAGGAAGAGGTTAGAGAGCAAATATCTATGCTTCTGTTTATTAACTGTTTGTTTCTTTGTTCATCTGTTTAGATTTGGTGTGTTAAATAAAATAATACAAAATAGGGGTTCAACAGCACATACTTTTTGTCATATATGTATGTATGTCTTCATTTATATAGTACCAGAAATTGAGCGTTTTAAAATTATATTTTTTTACTACTGTGTGATAATCCCTGTAACGAGTGCTCACCACAAACAGGATGGGACCGCGAGGCTGAGGTGAGGATATTGGTAAACACCAACCTACAACCGCGTAAACTCGTCCGGAGTGCAGAGTGAAGGTCGTGTAGCCGGGTCAGGGTAGGAGAGGTCAGAATGGTCGTGATGCTTGCCGCTGTCTAGAATTGGAGAAGTTGGATGGTCGTTGTGCGTAGCCGGGATTCGGGGGTAGCGAAGGTGGGAGTTCAAATGCAAACAGATGTCAAGGGTCAGAGAAGGCAGAGGTCCAGGTACAAGCTGAGGTCAAAAGCTACAAGAGAGCAAGACAGAATGCACAGGGAAACAGCAGGGCAGAAAGATGTTTGAGGCAAGCACTACGTAACATAAACAAAGTTTATGCTCAGCCAATTTTCTTGAAGCAAGACTGAGCATATAAGGATCAGATAGTCAATGAGAGAGCAGCACAAGTCTGTGAGCAATGAGTCATTAGACATAGGCTATCCACTGATAGGCAGGGGCGGTGTGTATTGCAGGTGTGGGGTAGCTGATGGTATTAACCCATTGCGTGCCTGTTAGTGTGGTGCCGGCGTGTAGTCCTATCAGTGCTAGGAACGTCCACCGTGACATCACGGGCCGCATCGCAGGGTTGGGGCTAAAGACCGATCCTGGTAGGTGCGGCACGGCACTTGCACGTGATCTTCGTGCGGGGCACATCATGGGACATGTCACGAGGGTGGGGCCCAAGCCCGATCCATGCGGTGTCCCCCAGCCTGGCAGCATGACTCCGGACCGCAACCTCAGTGTGAGGTGCGTCACCTGACTTGTTATGGGATATGTCACGGGAGTGGGACCGAAGTCCAATCCTCACAATCCCTGAGCATGTCGGGGAAAATTCGCAGCACAGTCAATAGCATGCTGTAATGGCCCATTGGATTAACACAGCGGGGGTACCTGCATTTGAATGGGACTCATGCTTTGTGAATCCTACCAGGCTGCACCCATTGGGCATTTAAAAAAAAATTGAAATGTAATGTGTTTTATTTGGTGCATGTTTTTTATTTGTAGCTTACCCATTCATTGCCATAGTGGCAAACCATGCTCACTCTCATGGTGTACCACTGTGCCAATCAATTGATATATTGGGGTGGGGGTAGTTGACACAGGGAGGTTGGTTAGGCCTTCCATGTGGGCAGCAGTAGGGGGATTAACCCCTTAATTACTTTAGTGGGGTTAATAACCGCTAAGGTGATTAAGGGGTTAGTGGTAAGTAGTTATTATTATTTTTTGTCTGTGCCCACTGAAGAAGAGGAAGATGAGGGGGATGAGGATGTCCTTGATCCTGGCAAGGGTAAGTCCAACTTTAATTTACTATACAGTATGCTGGCTGGGTCATGTTTTGCGTAAGTTTTATTTTTTAAAGGGCGAATGTGCTATTATCCAGATATGGATAATAGGGATTTTGCCCATTAATAGACTGTATGTGTTGGGGGTTGGGGTGTGTGTGTGTGTGTGTGGGGGGGGGGGGGGTTCAATGTGTTATATTGATGTTTATATTGTAATGTTTTTTGTGGGTAGACAAGGTGGGTTAAGGGGGTTGTTGCCCCAGGGTAGATGGTTAGGCCTCTCGTGTTGGCAGGGGGAGGTGTTGACCCTTTTCGTTACAATAGTGGTTACTACCACTAAGGTAAGGAAGGGGTTAACCTCTCCCACAGCCTTCCCAGTAGGCCTAACCACTCACCCTGGGGCAACTACCCCCTTCACCCTTCACCCACCCCCTCTACCCCCAATAAACCAGGTACTCTGGCTTAATCCCTTCATTGCCTTAGCGGCTAGCCTCTAAGGAAATGAAGCTGCTGTTATGGGGTATGGGGTGCCGGTATCCCCCTGTTTTGTTTAAATCTCCCGGTCACGTGGGCCATGACACTGGAGAATTTAAAGATGACTGGGATACCAGCACCCCATAACGAGGCCTGTAACTCAGAAACCATGGGGTCCCCAGACATGAAATGAACGCGATTCAGCTCTGGAGACCCCCAGTGTGAATACTGTGATTAAAATAAAATAAAAGCCCTGTGATCACCTGTTAGAAGCCCACAGGGAGGGTGACTGATTCAGGCTCACTCTTTGTGTGCGTCTCTTACAGACAGGTGCAGCTCGGTAGGAATCACACAGCGTGAGCCCCATTTAAATGCAGCAACCCCCACTGTGATATCCAATGGACCATTACAGCATGTATGGACTATCCAGCGGAGTGTCTGCAAGATGCTCATGGATTTTTCTCAGATGCTGAGTCATAAGGAACAGTTGCATCTGTATATTCTGCCAACTTAAACATATTTATGAAAGTGTATATATTGTGTAACACGTACTATATTGTATGTTTGTGGGTTGGATTGTTAAATTTATTAGATGGTGACTATCTATGGAAATAATAGTTTTGTTTAATGTATTCATATATCACAATAAATTAAATGTTAAAAAACAAAAAAAAAATATTTACTTTTACAAAATATAGTTTGCATTAAAAACTGTAAACCCCACTACTCCCTCCAACCCATTACTTTAACCACCTACTGCTCTTCAACCACACAAATATAATGCCACCTCCCCTTCTAAGTCCATTAGACTACACTTCTTTGATTGCTCTTTGATGTTGGTTTGGTGGAGTGGGCTGCTCCCTCTTCTCTGAACTGGAGGAGGGGCCAATATGGGTCTGTTGGGTTTGAATCTTGGCTGGCTTATGATGTTCTGGCTGCAGTTTAAAAGAAAATAAAAAAAAGTCTACATGTAAATAGTACTACTTTACAACGTAACAGCATGCACCACAGAAACATATTGAATATACAGTACATATTACAGCGCACAGACCTACATCTGCGCCAGCCTTTATTCTAAAGCAATCGAAGCCGAGCCGCTCTGATAACCGCTGCCAGACGCGCTCTGTTTTCCAACCGTTTAGAAATTTACTTTTTTTTCTCGATCGCCTCCAATTACCCCCAATTAAATCTGAACCATTATAATTAAACAGATCAACCGTGGATCAGCCTCGGGTGCTGGGCAGCGCGACTGAAGCATGAATGCAGCATGAATGCAGCATGAATGCGGCATGAATGCGGTGAAGTGCGTGGAATTTAGAAAATGCAACGCTACGCCCCGAGAAGTTTTAAAATAAAAGCTGCCACAGCAGTGCAGTCCAGTTCCTGGACTCCTCCTCCAGCCATGGTGGTAGTTCATGGTCCCCCTCACACATATGCCACTGAGGTGGTTCCTGCTCCTTAACCTCACTCAATCTCAGCAAGAGTAGGGTGTTGGCTAGACCAGTGTCCCTATGAAAAACTTAATAGAAAAATACAATAGAGTATTGAACAATATTACAGCCACATGTGATCCAACTTGTCTCAGAACTCTCTCGGGAACTGTCTGTGAAGGAACGCTGGGATTCCCCTAGTGAGGCTTTATGGATACAGTCGAGTAAAACTCCCATAGGGATCTGCCTCTGCCATTAGGGTCCATCTTAGAAATGATTATGAAATTCGAGCAGGGAGGTGCATTACATTGTTGCATATCAGTTAAACATTCATTTGTTGTATCTTAAAGAAACAGTATCAGGGCGTGGCCAAGAGGCTAAACAGGCTGGTCGCAGATCTGCTCAGCTCCGCAGATCACATGGGATAAGTTGATTTGGACACCCCAAAAATGGGCGGAAATCAAATAAAAATACAAAGGCATAGACGCTGAGGACTCTGGGCACCTCCAAAATAAATCCTACCTCAAAACCGGGCGCTGTTCGGCTGCTCGTGGCAAGCAGGTCCCCCTGTCCTACCCTTTGGAGACTCAAGATGGCCACTGGACCCGTGCAGCAGAGTTGATTCACCTCCCTGGGTTCTATCAACTGGAAGAAGGTAAGAGAAAGCCTTGGAATATAGCGTGGCTGCTGGGAAGCTAACTTCTAAAGAGAGCAGAGGGGCAGTTGTGTCTCCCTCTCACAGCCATCCCGACTATATTCTCTCCAAACCAGGCCTGCAAGATGGCACCGCCGGCGTGTAAAGCGCCTTGCTTGTTTACCAGACGCGCTGCCAGACTGGGACCGTTGTGGGGGTTTCCCCCCAAGATCTGGGGCCTCGCTGCCTCCGGAAGGGGGGGGCGGCAAGCGGGAGAGACCCCCAGAGAGAAGGAGGGTGCACTGGGGTAAATATGGAGTGGCTCTATTGAGGGGAGGTTGGTGGCAATCTTCTATCAGTTAATCTGACAATGAGAGGGCTACATGACACCTGCAACAGAGAGGGAGGAAGAACGTGGGCCCCGGGACAACTACCCTGCTCATGAGCACCCCATCAGAGGGGGGAACACATAGACCCTGTGGTGTGTTGCCAGGATTGAGGGGAGGCTGTATATGCAGAGCAGGAGAAGCTCCAGGAACCTGCCTGTAGAGGTGTGAACATCTGCAGAGCTTAACCTGCACATAGGTGAGACAAAACACAAACAGAGATCTCTAACTCCCCCCCAACTGCACCCCTCCCTGTGCCCCAACAGCTATTTCATACCGAACATTCCCTAAGATTGCAAAGAAAGGCCCAAGAAATCTATGAGCTGAAAACTCACGTTAAAATTATTTTTGAGAAATTGGAGGACACAGAGAACCGGTCAAGACGTAATAACTGCAGATTAGAGGTATACCAGAAGAAGTAGATAACAGCCAACTAGATACATATCTCATCTGACTTTTCACGTCTCTTCTACCAGAAATATCAGTAGATAAACTTCAGATGGACAGAGCTCACAGGCTCCCTAGACCTAAGAGCCATGATCAAACAAAGCCATCAGATGTGATCACACGTTTACATTATTTCCGCACCAAAGAGGAGATATTGAGAACTGCTAGATCCACTCCAAGGATTGAGCAAGATAATGTCCCAGTTCTCATCTTCCCTGATTTAGCCCAAATCCCATTGAACAAGCAGATGATGTATGTGCAGATCACCAACGCAATGCAAATCAATAAAATCCGCTATCGCTGGGGCTTCCCGTGCAAATTACTGTTCTCTTACCAGGAAACAATGTACATCCTTCTCTCACCAGAAGAAGACGAGGAAAAATTGACCTCACTGGGTTTTTTTGAGCCAGAAGACCTGGAGGCTCCCCAGCGGGATCGTCTCTCTCCCAAATCACAGCACCCGGCATGGGTTAAGATTCCAACTCAAAGCAAGTGAAAGTTAAGCCTATCTGAAGAACAAGAGCTGACTTCTCACCAAAAATGTAACTAATATGACACCGCAGTCTGGGATGTGTCTCGGACTCAAGTTACAAGTGGATATGTTGTCCACTCCAGAAATGTTTTTTTATAAGCTAATTAAATGTTTTGAGATACCTGAAGATTGCCTTCCAGTCTGAAACAAGATCAGAGCTTTTTACAAAACAGGAAGCAACCACAAACAATATGTTAAGCTTTGATGCGCTTTGAAATTGGTAATAGATTGATGTAATGATCACACCAGAATTGTTTTTCAAAGCTAAAAATAGTTCTTGAGGAGTTTTGAGAGTGTCTGTAGGACTGAGATACTCTGTAAGACCAGAGTTTATACTATTTGAGGAACTAATTAAAGACAGTGACTTGGACCGGGAGGGGCTTTGGATATTAGTTAAAGGTGGAGACATGTTGCCACCCCAGAATTATTTTTCTATAAGTTGAGTACAGTAGTTAACCCTATACTATATCAGGTATTTAAAGTTGTTTTCTATATATACTCTCTATTCTGCTTTTTCCTTATAGGTTGAATACAGTTTTTGTTATATCCAATCAGTATCTACCAGCCTGAACTATTCAAGGGTTTTTTTTAAAAAAGAGAAAGAAAAAAATGTTTGAAAAGAAAAGGTGATGTAAATATCTACAAAGTTTGATCCCCCTCCTCCAACTTGTTCTGAGGTGAAAGATCATCTACACAATGCACCTGTATTGAAACCCGTTGTCCTCTGTATTTCCCACCTTATTTTGTTTACCTTTCCCCCATGCCCAGTTCTACAAGCATTTGTTTTATATATATATATATATATATATATATATATATATATATGCTGGAACTGGTTTTTCCATCTGAGAGCAGCCTTGGATCCCTGGACTTTCTATTTGTTCCTATTTTGAACTATTCAGGACTCAACTAAGGGTTGGACTTTTTGCATATGTTTTGTTTTATTCTATATTTATTATTATTATCTTTTCACGTGTAATATCACTGTTGAAGGCACAAATTTCTTTAGATTAATATTTTTCTTACTTTATTCATATGTATTATAACGTATAATTTTATATTTATATATATATATAACACTGGTTCACAAGTGGCGCTACTTAATTTTTCCTTTTTATATATATTTATACAGTATATATATATATATATATATTTCTGAAAAATGACTAACATTCTTGTGTTGCATTGTGTTGCATTAACCTCTAACCTTCCTTGTGCAAAGAATATCTTTTTGCTCTGCACATGATATGTTTTTCCCGGTATAACATGTTTTAAGTGGCACAATGCTCCACACTGCTGGGAAAGCACATTCTAGTCCTTGGGTCCTGCATGCTTATTAATTGTAGCAGATTGGGCAGCCTTGCTGCATGCACTGGGTTGAATACCAGGCAATTGTAAAGGCTTGGAAAGATGGAAGAAGCTGTGTATGAAGTAGATGGGGCGGCAATTTATTGCAAATATGTCAGTTCCCAATGCACATATTCACAACAGGCAAAATGTAACCCTTTATCTGCTAGAGCCTAAAACGCATTACAAAGCAATCTTTCTGATTTAAGGAAATCCCAAACCTGTTGGTTTAAACAATGGGGCATCACTCTTTGGATCTCCTTTTTTTAAAAGATTGAGAGAATATTAATGCCCCTTTTTCAACCCTTCAAAATAACGTTCGTTCTGGTTTATTAAAAGGTATCGCAAACCATGACAAATCTATATTTCCCCGGCACCAATATGACCTGTAGAACTTTGGACTATTTTGCAGTGCATGCTGTATATGAGAAGTCCAACAGTAAAGAATAATTATTCCAACCTTATATCAACCCCTGTGCTGTCAGAGGGTGGCAATGCATTACTTGGGTTCTGGTTGCTGGTCCTTCTGTCAGCAAATGGGCTTCATTAGATAACAGGTGGCATCACCAGACGTATGGTAACACAGTCAGATTGTAGACATCCAAATGGGTGGGAGCAATGAATCCAGGAGGGGCACCTGCCACCCATATAGAAACAGCCATGTACACACCCCAAGATTTCTCAGAAGTGCTAAGATACCTAATTGACATGACCATGCAAGCATCTCTTACATCTTCACAGATTTCCACATAAAAGTAGACTATGCCTATAAAAGTTGAAATCTTAGGTGACAGGTACTAACTGGCTTATGTAGTAATAGTTTAAGACATGTCTTAGTTATAATCTTTGTGTTGACTTTTAACCCATTTATTGCTGCAGGATGCCTGGCATCGCTAGCACTGAGGGGTGTAAATCATCCAAAATGCTCCTCTGGCAAAAAAAGGGGTTATTCCAAAAGAATTGTAAGTTTGCTAGTCTTTGTTCCCACTGATTTATAGTGACATGTGTGGTGACATGCAGTCTGTGTGAAATAACCATTTGAATTATTTATTGTTAAGTTAGATCTATTATGACACGCTTTCTATGCATGCAATTACTTTAAAATCCTCCAATTCTGGTACATTGCCATTCCTTGGCATTTAATATGGAACCGAGAGACTAAATCTGCAGTACTGCATATTCACTGGACGAGTTGCTGTACAAAAGCTTTCTGACCAAAATCCTTTTACATGGAACTCTGGATTTGTTTTTGAAATTAATATGGTTTTGAAGAGAGGAGCATGACATATTTATCATAATAAAGACATTATATAATATATTAAACATAATTTAATATTCATTGGGATGTTAGGTTGTAGATTAAAGTTGAGATATTTAACTCTAGATACATGCATTACCTGTTAAAAGAAATATATATATATTGGGATGTTAGGTTGTAGATTAAAGTTGAGATATTTAACTCTAGATATATGCATTACCTGTTAAAAGAAATATATATATATATATATATATACATATATATATACATATATATAGATATACACATATATATACACATATATATATACACACATAAAGGTTATGGTGGGTAAAAAAAGTGACAAAAACCCTCCAGAGTAAATAGCACTATACCCTATACCCTATATATATATATAGCAACTGTAAATATTACTGTATGTTCATTTGCATGTCTTAGACAGGTCTGCAACCCTGTCTTTCCCCATTGTCATCCTGCATATAGAGCTTCCACTGCAGCAAGGGATTCTGGGAAATGACATGCAAATGAGCACTCAGTGCCACCTTTTGTCTCAAGCTCGTATTACACAAGCCAATCCTCAAGCCAATGCATGCTGTTTTAAACACAGCTTTTAGACAGAGGCTGGGATGAGATGCAAAGCCATTAGACCTACTCACATACATGTTTCAACCTTGATGGGGTATCATCAGTGTGGGCTGGTCCGTAATGGCTAGATCAGGTTTGAGACTAGACTAAGAGTGAATCTACCCTGTCATTAAGGTTATGGTGGGTAGAAAAAGTGACAAAAAACCCTCCAACGTAACAGACATAAAGCACTGTAAAATTATTACTGTATGTTCATTTGCATGTCTTAGACAGGTCTGCAACCCTGTCTTTCCCCATGGTCACCCAGCATACACGCTTCCACTGCACCAAGGGATTCTGGGAAATGACATGCAAATGAGCATTCAGTGCCACCTTTTTGTCTCACAGCTCGTATTACACAAGCCAATCCTCAGCCAATATGCTTTTTTAAACACAAGCTTTTAGACGAGGCTGGGATGGATGCAAAGCCATTAGACCCACTCACATACATGTTTCAATCACCTTGAGGGTATCATCAGTGTGAGGCTTGGTCTTAATGGCTAGAGCAGGTTTGAGACTAGACTAGGTAATCACCACTGTCATTAAAGGTTATGGTTGGGTAGAAAAAGTGACAAAAACCCTCCACAGTAAAGCATAAAGCAACTGTAAATATTACTGTATGTTCATTTGCATGTCTTGGACAGGTCTGCAACCCTGTATATATGCACATCCTTGAGGAAGGTCACATTTAGCTGACCGACACGTTGGATGCAGTGCCTTGTATTGTTAATGTGAATACAGTTGTTTCATCTACTTGGCTGTGTGCTGTCTCTCCTTTCTGGATCACCATCTGGTAATATCTGCTCTACATGTGCATATGGGACAAGCATCTGTATATTTTTGTTTACAGTGTGCCTTCTGCACTTGTTATATTATATATATATATATATATATATATATATATATATATATATATATATAATATATATATTGTATATATATTGTAAGGCAGCATACTGCTCCTATCTTTTTTTCCCCCTTCGGTTCTACAGAAGTGGAGATATGGTATAACTTATCTATCAGGTACACCTACTGCTTCTAAAGTTAGCATTGAATAAGCTCTTTAGTTCACTTTCCAGCTTAATACCCATTAGGTGTATCATTGTGATTTTGCTCTTGCTCCTTGATGATATTCCCATCAACACTGAATTACGCTATTTACTCCTTTTCTCAGTAAACAATATTATTAAATCTGAGTGTATCAAAAGGAATATATATGTATATCGTTCTACTATTGGTTGATTGACTTTTTATTTACTGTTACACTTACAATCAGTAATATATGTGTAGCCCATGTATCCCCCACCCCTAGGTGAGGTTGGGGGTACACGCTACTGGTGCTTCCTTTTCCTGTTGGCTCACAGTGGCCTAAGCTTCCGCTTAGGGGGAAAAAACAAGTAGTTATCAATGTGGCGCTTAAATATAATCAGTGATATTTAAATTAAATATACAAAAAACATGCAATCAGGAGATGAAACCTCAGCAGAGGAGAAACGCGTTGAGTGTATCCTGTATCCTGTACCAAGAGGGAGGCTGATTGCAGCGTGGCATGTTGTTTGTCCAAGCGCAGCACCCATCGTCTGATGTCACCTGGGGATTCCACCGGAACAGACACAGACGGGAAGAGCGATCAGCTGAGAGAGCAGACGGCGTGTACTGTTCCAGCCACAAAGCTTCTGTTTGCCGGCGTGGATCATTTTATGATCAATTTGCTGTTTTACTTACCAACACCATGTGAGTGTTTTTTTACCATATTTTTAAGATAAAGCTTTTATTTTCTGATCGCACTATGGTTGGTTCTCTTGCTTCATTATAGCAATAAGGAATTTATCTGTATGGAGAAGCCAGGCACGATGCCATAAAGATACCTTTATATACACCACACAAGAGAGAGACTTGTAAGTACACATTTCACCAGAATCTGAAGAAAATCAATACTTTAATTTAACACAGACATATTGCACTATATTTTGTATGTTTTTTGTCTTTTACATATCTGCGCTCCCCAAACACACCTGATTTCTTCCGCTTAGGGGGAGCCCGGGGTGATATAGTACAATACTCGCGGTGCAGAGCCTCCACCTTTGAGGGATCCCAGCGTAGTGAGAGGAGACCCTCACAGGACCCAATAATATCAATCACAACCTCCGTATAAAACAATAACATTTACTGGCACAGGTATAACTCTTACCACTATAACACTAATACAGTAGGTACAACTACCCCTTTGCCTCACAGGGCTTTAACCCCACACCTTATTCCCCAAACACCGTGTACCCAGGAGTCTCAAGAGTCCCCACCCACACAAGTGTGAGACAGCGCTGCCCACTAGGTGAGGTGTACTGGATGGTGTCAACACCCGGTCGTGCAGATGCTTTACTTGGAATCCCTTGATCTAGAATAAGGACCCCACATTGTGATCCGCTTATGCGATGGATGGCTCCCGCATGGAGTGATCCACCTTTTGAATGTCTCTGCCTCTGATACTACAGAGGATGATCCATCTTCAACAACAGTGGCCAGGATATTCACTCTTCCTGGCGGTGGCCCTCACTTATACTGATGCTACAGGACCCTGTCCCTATCCCAAGGGGAGTTTCTGCAGCAGCCACAAGTTGAGGGTGAGTTGGGGCCTAGATGGGGCCTGAGGGGGTATCTGGCCTAGTACAGGGTCATCTGCTCCCTGTACATACAACCTACCCTCTCTGCATCTCAGCTCCAACTGACTATCCTTCCCCAGAGCGCCAAATGTAACTCTTTCCTCAGGGGAAGCTATAAGCCCTATTGGCTGCTGTGGCCTCACATGGTTAGCAGCCCCAGTGGCTACTGGGTGTTGTAGTCCCTGCGGAACCTCTTTACCATTGGCGCCATATTCGTGATCTCGTCTGCGCTGGTGCGAACTTGTAATGGCCGCCTCATCGCGCAAACTTATGCGCATGCTCCTGCACATGTGCGACTCGCGCCAACCTTAATATGGTGACCGCAACCCCTGACACTATACAGCGCATGCTCAACTACACTACGCATGCGTGACCGCATAGAAGATGTCGACGCCTTGCTGCAGATACCGCCGGGAGCCCACGGGGAGGCTTTTGCCTCTGCAGCTCCCTGCACCTGGAGCAGGGGTCCCCGCTCACACAAAGGAGGTAAGGGGAGGAAACCGGAGATCCGTTGGGAGCCGAGGGTACCTGGCTACATATGTTTTAAGTAAATATTATTAAAAGTTACGTTTAAAAATTGTTAGTGGTGTGCTTTTAAGTGAATTTCTTTTTGAGCACACTGTCTAGTGTACTCATCACTTTACTGATCTACTATATATAGGACAAGTAAGTTGATAGGGCAGTCTATGTATTGTACTTTAACTGTCCAGTGCAACCTTCCCCCAACTCAGCACACTTTTTAGCCAGCCCCTTGCTAACAGTCTTTTGTTTCTGTTTGAGTGTTGTTTGTTAATCACAAAAGAGCTATCTTTATCTCCCCCACTTATCAAACTTTTGAGTGAACAACCTGTATATTATCTGATTGTTATTACAAGCATCAGTTTGTTTAGCAAAGCAATCTCTAACATGTCTGTAAATAACTATTATCTATGAATAATTAGATAACTCTTAAATATCACCAACTGACTAGTAGAATTGATGCTCCTGACTGTACTTGCCTAATAAAAAAACTATATAAAACAAGAAACAAAGAAGTCCAGAGCAACATCAAATGTGACAAAATACACTGTGAAATGCCTATATATCTCTTGAAAAGGGGTCATTCAGTTAACCCTTTGGCCAAAGTGTATAAGCCTACAAGCCACATCAAGGCATGACCCAATTTGAAGGTGCTAACACTAACTGATTAAAATCCTTATTTACCTCTATAATTAGAGGACGGATGGTCCTGGCATTGAACATGTCACAACCAGCTGCATGAAAAGAAAACCTGCTTACTTGGAAAGTGGTGAGGGGCGAGCTTTAAACCCTGGGTGGGAGGAGCCACTAACCTCCAAAACAGCTTAGACCCACTGGACAAAGTTAACAAACACACAGATACTGAATGAATTGTAATGTGTACAGTATGTGCTACTGTGCTACTGTGTCAATTTCAGGTGTTTAAAAACCAGAACACTAAAATGCCATTTTCTGCACTCGCGTCTTAAGGCGGTAAGGTTGGAAGAAATCATGCGCCATGACGTGGGTATTCCGAGGTATACAATGTGTGAAATGTTTGAATAACGACCGCTGCATCTGTAGCAGCAAACTCATCTAAGCTATGGGAATAGGCCCCTAAGACTGCAAGGATCTTAGGTCCAGAGATTGTGAGAACTGGTGCCTATTGCAAGCACACAAAAAATGACACATGTGAGGACTCAAAAGGCAAGCTAGGCAAGGTAACAGAATAAACTATCCATGGTAAAAAAAGTAAAAAAAAAACAAATCAAGATCTTGAGAGGGGTTAAGGACTTTTAGAGGCAAATTTTTAGCACCCTGCCACAAGCTGACCCTGTGCCTTAATCCAATAACACCTCTGTACACAAGGGAACAAAATGTACTTGTATTGGACTGTTTATTCTGAGCATTGCCTTGATTTCTGGATTTAAACAGTACATCACCACATCACCCACCTTGAACCAGGTACTGGCCTTTGAGAGTATTACAGAGGCCACTGCAGAGGTCCATCATGAGGAAGAGAGATTTTGAGCAGCATCCTTTGGCAGCGGTGTGGACATTTCAATGCAGGTCTTTCCGAAGTGGGGCTGCAAAGAAGAAATACAACATTTATAAAAAGGAACTGGATTGGATTTTAAAAACCATGTTTGAAGTGTCTTCAGTGAGTTTAAATCTATGCTCATGGAGGCACTAGCATGACATGGAAAAAAAGATTTTAGAACTTGAACTCACCTACAGGTATTTCTTAAGTCATAGGTTCAAAGTTCTTGTACCAACATTGCACTGATACAATAGTATAGCAAAAACAAGGGTTGGACCTGCACTTAAAATTAAACATACAGTTGTGTGAAAAAGAAAGTACACCCTCTTTGAATTCTATGGTTTTACATATCAGGACATACTGTAATAACAATCATCTGTTCCTTAGCAGGTCATAAAATGAGGTAAATACAACCTCAGATGAACAACAACACATGACATTACACCGTGTCATGATTTATTTAACAAAAATAAAGACAAAATGGAGAAGCTATGTGTTTAAACCTAAGTACACCCTTACTGCTTCCATAGGAATTAAGATGCTAAGTAGCAGACAGGTGCTGCTAATCAAATGCCCTTGACTAATTGATCATCAGCAAGTGTGACCACCTCTATAAAAGCCGAAGTTTTAGCAGTTTGCTGGTCTGGAGCATTCAGTTGTGTGTTAACACAATGCCAAGGTGGAAAGACATCAGCAATGATCTTAGAGAAACAATTGTGCCTAACTACTCGTGGGTTTGTGAGTTGGCAATCACCTTTTTTCTTTATATTAAAACGTTATTGCACTATTTTGTTCTCTTATAGGTATAGTTTTTGTATCTCTTAAAGGTATAGTTCCTTAACACCACAGGAGGAATTTACCTATCATCTCCAATGATTTATACTGAAGCAAAGTGTCACTCATTTCACTTACCCTTATATGCATTAGTTACCCCTTCCTCCTCAACCTATTTTCTGTTGTTTATAGCCCTTTGCACCAATTGGACCAGATTTCTTGTGATAGACTTTGTGAGGGGATCATAAAAAAACCCTGATCTGGACTGTGGCAGCAGGACTTAAACTATTGGACTTTTTACCATATTTTCTGTATTGGTTTTAGACTGTTTGGTGTTCTTAAGATTATTTATCTGTATCTTCTATTGATTATTACATTTTATCTACTTGTACTGTTTTAAGTGTTTTAGAGCTTCCTCCATTTGTTGCTAACCAAAACTGTACATAGTTGGCACCATGTTCAGGAAACCACATCTCAACTCCCCAATATACAGTATTACCCTTTCCCTTTACCTTTCTGATACCTCTTGGACAACCCTAAAAAAAATATCCCCTGCTACCCCTAAAAATGTACAGTACCTGTCTCCCCAACCATCTGCCTAAACCAAACTTTGCACAGCAACCAGCTTTCCCACCCACAAAGGCCCACAATTGGGGCCAGTGCGGACACTGCAGACACTGCGCCAAACAGTTGTGCTTCAAACTCCCCAAAATAAACCTTAACAGAAAGCCACATTAAACCCTCCCAGATCCCCCGAATCACTGGCTTACACTATCAGTGATCTGACCCTCTTCTCTCCACACAGCTATTGTCTTCCTAACCATTAAATGTTTTTATGTACCCTCCCCATTTAAGAATACAACATATAGGTCAATCATCTGTAACACGACCAACAACGCTAAAGACGGTCATCGCTAACCTGTGGTTGTCCCTTCTCTACCCCCATAAAAACAAAAGAAATACCGGCGCCTTATGAGTCCAATGTAGTAAATGTCCTGGAAGTCCAAAACGTGAGGAGAAATGTCCAAAGGAGCAACCCTTCAATTCCTGGACTGTCGGATGGTCAGATGCAACTTTCTCCGTGCGTTGCGTAATATGAAATTAAATTAAGAAAAATATAGTGCAATATAGCCAGCACAGGATCAATTGATCAAAAACAATGACTAATACACCTACATGACGATACAAAACAGACAAAACAAACATAAGACATACAATATACAAGGCTGACCATCCGACGGTCTAGGAATTGAAGGGTTGCTCCTTTGGACGTTTCTGATCAGGTTATGGACTTCCAGGACAATCACTACATTAGACTCATAAGGCGCCGGTATTTCTTTTGTTTTTATGTTCCACTCTGATTTGTACAAATCAGTTTCCACCAGGCAGCCTAGCCCGCCACTAGGGGGTTAATCCCTATAGAGGGGTCACCATTCATTCACTTCCATTAGCGCTATTTATACACCATCTTTTCCTTTTTTGTTTCTCTACCCCCATGTCACACTTCTCATGACATGCTCAAACATATTCCTGCCCAATGTTCGGTGCTTCCTCCTGACTCAGCTGCTGCCCCTTTACTCCTTGCATTCTGCTTACAAGATTGCTTGCAAGCTGAATAGTTCAGTCCACATTCTGAACTCCAAAATCACCGCCCCCCACCCTATCCTTTGTCCCTAGAGAAGTAATGGGGGCTTTTCCTAATGCAAAGGGAGTATAGGCCAAAGGGAAAAATGGGATCCAAACTGGGGGGGGGGGGGCAACATGGTATTAACCAGCTGGGGACAATTTGTTATTTGCCACTGGGGCAGGGGTGTCAAAGGGTAAAAAGCTGGCAAAGTCCAATGATAGAGTTGTGGGGTAGCCACTGGATCGAAATTGGGTCATGGGACAGGGTAGGGGTGCAAGAGGCCCCAATAGGGGATATGGATCATTAAGAGAAATTCCCCCATGGGGACATTATCCTACTCCCTTCAACCTCCATTTTCACTGATTGAGGTGGGTATCTGGAAGGCCCAATTCAACCCCTTTGTGCACTACCCACCCTTGGGGGCCTAGAGTTCAGGCGTCTAATCCTATACACGAACCCCCCCTCCTTGCTGATAGTGCTCAGCCTGTTTGGAGGCCTGGATTTCCTCATCACTTTCCCCTGATGTGAGGCTCCACCACCCTGGATCGTCACAATGTGATTGGGCCACAGAACATCCTCCAGTGCTGTCTTTGACTTATCTCCTAATCACTGCTCTTACCCACTCTCTTGGTTGCTCTCCGATTACGGAAAGGCTCAACCCATTGGGCAAAAAACAAAAGAACAGGGCGCACAACGCACATAGTGATCTAAAGTTTAAAAAGTGACTTTATGATTAAAAGTAAATAGTTCTGCGTACATCAAGGTAAAATATACAAGCAGTTGGTTAATAGGTTTACCACACCAGGAGACGACCGGAGGCGACACCCTATACTTGGTCTCAGCAGGGGATGGATCAGCAAGCATCTCGTCTGCTATTCACTCCACGCATGTGGAATCCAAAGCTCTCCGTCTTAGGGTGGTAGATGGGTTAATCCCCAGATGAAAGTCCCAGAGCACAAGGCTCTGAGGAACTGAGGAATAGGCTCTGAAGCCTCTAAGTCCCTTTTCTAAGTCCCTTTTCCTGTGTCGCCCCTCACATTGCCCACCCCCTGCTGCACAGAGATCTTCAGCCTGTGTTATTGGGGACCACTTTATTCACGCCGATTTGAGCCTTGTGCTCTGGGACTTTCATCTGGGGATTAACCCATCTACCACCCTAAGACGGAGAGCTTTGGATTCCACATGCGTGGAGTGAATAGCAGACGAGACGCTTGCTGATCCATCCCCTGCTGAGACCAAGTATAGGGTTTAGCCTCCGGTCGTCTCCTGGTGTGGTAAACCTATTAACCAACTGCTTGTGTATTTTACCTTGATGTACGCAGAACTATTTACTTTTAATCATAAAGTCACTTTTTAAACTTTACATCACTATGTGCGTTGTGCGCCCTGTTCTTTTGATTTTTGTCTAGTTCCAGGGGTGTCGAGCCACCCCCAAGAAAGGCTGCGGGCCCACATCTAGTGTCATCCTCACATTTAAGGTCAACAATATTGTTTTTTATTCACTGGGCACTGTTCACAGGTTGTCTTGTACTAGGTATTAGCTGCGCACTGTCACCTATTTTCCTACTGTTGTCAACCCATTGGGACCTGGTCCTGTGATCGAACTGGAGACCTAACAGGGCTAGATGTATCATGCAGGCCCGCGCCTTCACCAACCTCGACCTGGCCGAACAGTTGGAGCTGCAGCCAATCAGGCCCACACTTCCTCACTTCCGGCATCAGAGGAGCCATCCGATCCTCATCAATGGAGTGCACCAGTAGGGGACACTCCAGTGGGCCTTTGCACAGCTCCAAAAGAAGCAGTTGGACCTGTCCTGGGCTTATTGGGCCTTAAAGAGCATCATCTGGTCATACTGTTGGAAAAAACCCTTCTGCCGCTGTGCCAAGGGAGAGGAGCTTCATCCCCCAAGGCACCATATTAAGTAGCTGGGGTGCTTCTCCTCCCTCCTGACACTAGCCCTTGCAGACTTTGTTCCATGCCCACCCAAGAGTGGGGGTTGGGGAAGGGGTGCATCACTGGTCAAGGCCGCCCTCTTGGCTAACTGTCATTTGACATTTTAAGATAGTGAGATTAAGATGATGTATCTAGCGGGCACATTAAGGGTTTAATGGTTGAGTGTGATTGTTTTAGCTGATAATGTATAGAAAAGGTAACTGTGGATTGAAGTCCACATGCAGCTCAACCCCTTATAACGCTATGCTTGGGGTCAAAAGAATCACATCGCACTATAAGCGTATCACATTAGAAATAATGTACAGTACTTGTATGCGTTGTACAATAAAGTATTGAAGACACCAATAATCGTGTTGTAAAGTATTCATAAAAAACAAAAATTGGGAGCCATGCTTGCATCGCGTTATAAGCGGATTCGCATCGTAACGGATCACGTTAAAACGGGGTTGAGCTGTATGTTCATATATATTTTGTATAATTTTGTTTTTATTTTCCTCTAATACTATTTATTTGTCTTTAATACTGCATAAGGGATTCCTGTTTACCAATAATATAGACATTTTTGTGTGATTGAAAATAGCCTATAACATTCTGTTTAGGTGTAGCTAACCTAGTTTTTATGTAGGCAGGAAGTACAAAGCCCCATCGGGTGCATCATGTATAATATTCCAGTAAAACTAGAAGTATATCACACAAGATGGTGCTGTCCTCTGCTGAGAATGTGTCAGCCTGTAGAGTTCTACTGTATTAACGGGGGCTTGGAACTATTAATGGTAAGCATGATAAAGAGGCCAAAGGCCTTGAAACGTTGTTTGAGATTTTCTGTGTATACCAATTGTGTTCCTCTGGGTGTAGAGACTAAGGCCTCGTCCAGGGTGGTGCTGAGCGGGCGGGCGTGCTGACGCTGGCTGCGATGAAACATATTGTGGCAATGTGTGTGGCCAGCGTGAGCAAGCGCCTGCGCCCGCTCGGCACTGAGAGCAAGCAAATTTGAATTTGCCGCTCGCAAGCGTGTCACATGAGCGGTTCACCCAATGAGGGTGAACGAGCTCCGTGTCATCGTGGCCACTCCCCCTGGCAAGCACGCGCCTAGCCAGCCACGAATCGCCCAGCCGAGCAGGGTGCAGCGCCCGAGCGCCAGTGCGCCTGTTCCCTGCCTGGCCGCAGCTTTAACCAAATAATTTTTTCTTCTATACAGTGATGAACACATATTAAACCACGGCAACTCATAAGCAGCACATCTGAGTAAGCTACCCTTATTTTATGTATCACTTTTTTGTGTTTTTGAATATACAGTATTCTGTTTTTTCATTTGTTGTAGGTTCAACCCTGGATTTTTTATATACTAGAATGACATGAGATCAGCAACTTGGGAGAAACACGGTGCGACTGCAGTCCACTATTATTTGATGAGTATGTCCCCAATGTCACATCCATGTCCAACCGGGAATTATGGCTTCAAACTTCTATTGCCACCTTTGGGGAATCCATTGACCATGCACTTTAGAGGTTACAAGTGTTTAAAATACAACTGCACGGGAAGTTAGAACCACCCTGTCGCCAGGGGAAGCATTGGAAGATGATCTTGACTGTACTTTCCCACATCCAAATAAATTCATTGCAGCAGCACATCCAAGGGTAGGCACACAAGTTTGCCCAGTTGACAGTTGCTTTTCCAGCAACATGTTCTATACGAGTTTTCTAAGACCTTAACTCACAATGTGAACTATGATGAATCAAGTGGAAAGAGAGATGGACTGTTAAATTTAAGGCGAGAGATAAATTATTGAAGAAATACAGTGTGCACTGTCCCTTTTTCCTTCCATTATCTCTTCTAAGTTAGAGTGATCCTCCTTACTGCTCCCAATCTCCCGTGATCAGTGAAGCAAATCCAGACACATAAAAAAAACATAAAAGGGGCACAAAGGAGAAATAACAAAACTCAATTAGTATAACACAATATATTTTATATGTCAATAGTGGAACATATAACACTCACATTAAAAGAGGTGGATCAAAATTATCCTATTATCCGCATGCCACAGAAGGTCGGGCTCTGTTATCCAGAAACTCCGTGATCTCAAAGTCCTCAGTTTTTAAAGAGAGTAGTCCAGCTGTAAAAATTGTATTCAGCAGCTAGATCCAACTTTCAGACGGCGTCCTAATGTAACACTATTGACATATAAAATATATTGTGTTATACTAATTGAGTTTTGTTATTTCTCCTTTGCACCCCTTTTTTGTTTTTAATGAGAGATAATTTATGTCACATAGAAACAGTAACAACTCTCTAAGGAAGTCTCCCAAAAAAATGAAAGACACTTTAAATGGCCTACTAAGGATGCCACACTCAATAAACTGGAGCTGAAAAAGTTGCAAAGCATTGGGCACTGTGCTGTATTGTACTTACCATTCTACATTGTATTTGAAGTTACTGTTACCAGTGTTATTTGTTAAGAGAATCCAAATGTTTTATATTAAAGAGTATCTATTATTATTATTATTATTATTATTATTATTATTATTATTATTATTATTATTATTATTATTATTATTATTATTCTATTGTATGCTTCAAATTCTTATGATAAATTTAACTGTTCAATATATGTGTGTTTTTTATAACTTTGCTGAAAGAAGAGATATTATTAGCTCACATAACATGAAGGGATTACATATTGTTACAGTACTTACTGCAATCACAAAGTACAAATTAAATGTAAATTTTCCCATTAATTAAATTAATGTCAACAATCAGGAATGTTTACTGATAATTATACACATTCACAACAAAGTTAATCTGAAACAGTACTTAACTGCATGACATACAAAAGGTATAGGCAGCATTCAAAATTTATAAATTGGAGTACGAGAGGTGTGAAGTAGGTGCAAGGGAATAGTGGAAGGACCATGAATCCTCCTGTCTATAATACAAATGGATGGGTGAATTCCCAGCCCACTGAATATATTAAAATGCCACACTGGGTATATGCCAAAAACGGAAAATGTATTAAATGAACAATCACATACTACACTTAATGCTGTATTCTTATCAATCTAAGCAAAGTGTATATACAAATACAGTATGAACCAAACGTAAAAGAGAGGGAGGGGGTGGGGGAAGGAAGGGGACTTACACAAAGGAGGTGGGGAAGGGAAACGGGTATAAGTCAAGAGTTAGAAAGAGAGATGTGAAAGTATGAAGTGGGCAATTTTTCGGGGTGGAATGCCCCTTCAGACCCGTTACCACAGACCAATAGGGCCTGTGGTACTTCCTTCAGTCCGACCATGTACTGCTCCCTCTATTGGGATAAAAAGGTATATTACCCACCAACACGTGTGGTCAGATATTAAATATACTGTATAATTGTATATGTCACTTAACAAATTCACTCTGACTGTTAATGCATATATGAGGGGTATGTCTCCATTTTGTGTGCCACTCATTATGTCTGCAAGTATTACCATAATGAATTTTGCCTTAACAGCCTAAAATCGTAAACAACTTGTTATTGTATAAGAAACCGCTTACGCCTTAGTTTTGTATCAAGGACTTTCTGTTGACACCTTTCCTAAAACATTTTAACCCCCCAGCATATAGTTTTTGCTGAAATAACAATGTGTGACAATGACACATAACAATATGATAATATGTTATTGACATATTGAGTGTTCCAGGGTACGTCACGAATGCCTATAAAAGCTTATGCACTTGAAACAATAAATGAGAAGTAGCTGAGAAAGACAACTAAGGGCTCTATGCAGTAAGCGCCGAAAAAGTGCAATCGCCAAGGGTACCTTATCGACATGATTTTGCCGATTTTCCCTCTCCGTATGCAATAAGTGCCGAATCCCTTCCGAATCAAGCCGAAAACATTTGCTCCTACTCTGCCGATGATTTGCCGATCACACACAGGTGTATCGGCGTGCATGGCGAGGTGGTGTTAGGTTCACCCAATGCAACTTCTTGCTGAATCTGCCGAAGCAAGCATGTTTTGGATTGAGCTGCCCATTTAAAGGCAGTGTGTATTTTTATTCATTCTCTGTGTTGTTGGGAGAGAGAGAGAGAGAGACACACAGAGCTGGGCGATTTACATATTTCATATTGACTGAGACAGTTGTGGTGTATTGTGAGAGGTTTGTCCTGTGTTGTTTTGTTTACATCTTTGTCTTGTTTTCACTTTGTAAGTGTTCAGTGCGATAGTCTTTAAATTTCTTTTCTGTTCTTTGTGAGTGCTAGAGGTATGGCCGAAAGGCGTGGGAAGAGTGATGCTGGTGTGAGTGGTACTGGTAGTCGTGTGAGTATGCGTCTGTGTGAACGCAGGATTCGGTGGAGTGCTGTTGCTGCGAGTGCGACTGGTGTTGCTGGGAGTGCGTGTGGTGTTGCTGTGAGTGCGAGTGCTGGTGGTGGCTCTGTTTCTGGTGCTGCTGGGGTGTCTGTTGCTGGTGTTGCTGGGGTGTCTGTTGCTGGTGTTGCTGAGGTGTCTGGTGGTGGGGTGGTTGCTGGTGGCCTGCTTTTGGAGTCTCTTCCATTGGAAGAAGGAGAGTCCAGTCAGCAGCAGCCAAGCTCTTGGCCTGCACGTATTCGGAAGAAACGTCTTGAACGGCCATGTAATCCTCGGTTCAATGAAGAGGAAAACAGAGTTCTTGTCACAGGGATTCTGGAGCACTATGACTGTCTGTATGGGCATTTACTAGGTAAGTCTATCTTTGCATTGATTCTTCAAAGACATGTTATCCTAGGTCATGTGAGATGTCTTAATACCAAAATATTATTCTATAATATCTATCAATTAAACTTAATTGTTACACACATATTCCTTCATGCTTTAGAACGACCATAACAATTAGTGTAAAAATTTGGGCAAAGTTCATACAATATTCATGCAAGCTTCCTTACATTTGTATGTTTACACGTAAATGATCATGTGGTACTCATATTACACCTAAAGCAGCATGTTTGGTATATCTTGGAACAGGTAGCAGTTTAGGAAACTGCTCGTTTTGATAATAATAATTAACGTCATATATTTTGTATGTATTTCAAGGGCGGACAAGTTCAGCATCAAAAAAAGAAATGTGGGATCAAATAACCTTGGCTGTGTCTGCGTGTGGGAATCATGTCAGGGACCGGGCGAATTGTCGGAAGAGATTCGATGATATCAGGGCAAATTTAAAGAAAAAAATATAAGCACAATGGATGCATGCTTCTGGCACTGGAGGTGGGCTGCCAGCACAATCTCTTATCTTAACACCATTGGAGGAGCAGATGCGGGAAAAATTTCTTCCTGTCGTCGTGGAGGGTTTGCCCGGGGACAGAGATATCAGAATTTATTCTGCTCCATTTCCATCAAAAGTTACTGTACTAGGCGTGTCGTAGGTTAGAGTTCTTATCTATATTTCCGCTGCAACTTATAGTTTTTCCCAATATAAGCATACCTACATATATATCTGTATATATGTCCCTCTCTCTATATCTATCTATCTATCTATCTATCTATCTATCTATCTATCTATCTATCTATCTATCATCTATCTATCTATCTATATTTATATTTAGTTGTCCTACAAAAAGTAAAAATTAATATATATGGTGGCAAAAGGTGGCACTGAGTGCTCATTACCAAAACAAGAAACTGCTCCACCATCACTCTTGCAATGTTTATCAAGTGCTTCACAACTGCCACAGCCCACACCCAGTGCCCCTGAATTGCAACAGCCCACACCCAGTGCCCCTGAAGTGCAACAGGCCACACCCAGTGCCCCTGAAGTGCAACAGCCCACACTTAGTGCCACTGAAGTGCAACAGGCCACACCCAGTGCCCCTGAAGTGCAACAGCCCACACCCAGTGCCCCTGAAGTGCAACAGGCCACACCCAGTGCCCCTGAATTGCAACAGCCCACACCCAGTGCCCCTGAAGTGCAACAGCCCACACCCAGTGCCCCTGAAGTGCAACAGGCCACACCCAGTGCCCCTGAAGTGCAACAGCCCACACTTAGTGCCACTGAAGTGCAACAGGCCACACCCAGTGCCCCTGAAGTGCAACAGCCCACACCCAGTGCCCCTGAAGTGCAACAGGCCACACCCAGTGCCCCTGAAGTGCAACAGCCCACACCCAGTGCAACAGAACTGCCACAGGCCAGCACAAGTCATACAGTTAAGGCCAAAGTACTTGGCAAAGGGAAAAGGCAAACACAACAGCCAACAAGCAGGCCTGTGACTCGCTCTCAAAAGGATAAACAAAAATAAATAATCACATTCACTAAATTTGTTGGTGTCCTGGTGGTGTTTACTGCAGACTATTTCATGCATAGCGTATGTATGATCATGTACAGATGCTTGATAACATTCAAGTATGTCCTTGTACATATGAATGTTTAGAAATGGTAACTGACTGAATGAAGGCATATTTAATAACATATGAATATGTATTAATCATCAGTTGATTAATGGTACAACATTATTACACACTTGCCATGTTAATAGAAGCTGACATTCACTTAGCTCTTGTTCAAGATGAGATGTATGTGTGTTATTTTGGTTATGTAGATAGTCATTTCATGCTAATATTATTGACATACAACTGTAAGTAAGTACCCATATAACAGCATACATTTTTATGTTATGTTTTCTGGTGTCTTAACTCTGTAACACATTACTTACCTTAATCTTCTTTCATAGTTCATAATGTTGGCATGTGATCATGTATGATTTTTGGTTACAATAACAGATCTGTAAGTGTGTACGAATATATCTGTATTCTCTCTGTTCTCTATGGATATATGTATACACACACACACACACACACACACACACCTGTGTGTGTGTGTGTCACTGTGTGTGTGTGACACTGTGTGTGTGTGTGTGTCACTGTGTGTGTGTGTGTGTGACACTGGGTGTGTGTGTGTGTGTGTGTGTGTGACACTGGGTGTGTGTGTGTGTGTGTGTGTGTGTGACACTGGGTGTGTGTGTGTGTGTGTGTGTGTGTGTGTGTGTGTGTGTGTGTGTGTGTGTGTGTGTGTGTGTGTGTGTGTGTGTGTGTGTGTGTGTGTGTGTGTGTGTGTGTGTGGGTGTGTGGGTGTGTGTGTGTGTGTGTGTGTGTGTGTGTGTGTGGGTGTGTGTTATAGAATGGATGTGGTGTGTGTGATTGTGTGTGTGTGTGTGTGTGTGTGTTTGATAGAATAGATGTAGTGTCCCCCCTTCCCCTTTCTCCCCCATTAACAGCAATCGGGGCCCCCCTGCACATGAATGTGGCCCCTGTGTTAATAGCTGGGTTCCCTCCTCACCGCCGTTCACAGCTCCGGCCTTTCCCCCCTTCACACCTCCGTTCCCCCCCCCTCTCACATGTCCAATTCCCCCCTTCAGAGCTCAGTGAATGGGTGAGTGACTGGGTGGGTTGACTGAGGGACTGAGTGAGTGGGTGGGTGACTGAGTGAGTGTGTGAGTGAGTGTGTGGGTGACTGAGTGACTGGGTGGGTGACGGGGTGGGTGACTGAGTGACTGGGTGGGTGGGTGACTGAGTGACTGGGTGGGTGGGTGGGTGACTGAGTGACTGGGTGACTTTGGTGACTGAGTGAGTGACTGGGTTTGGTGAGTGACTGGGTGGGTGAGTGACTGACTGGGTGGGTGAGTGACTGACTGGGTGGGTGTGTAACTTACTGGGTGGGTGAGTGAGTGACTGACTGACTGAGTGGGTGACTGGGTGGGTGAGTGACTGGATGGGTGGGTGGGTGACTGACTGGGTGGGTGGGTGAGTGACTGGGTGGGTGGGTGATTGACTGGGTGAGTGGATGAGTTACTGGGTGGGTGAGTGACTTGAGTGACTGGGTGGGTGGGTGAGTGACTGGTTGGGTGGGTGGTTGAGTGACTGGGTGGGTGAGTGACTTGACTGACTGGGTGGGTGGTTGGGTGACTGAGTGACTGGGTGGGTGGGTGACTGGGTGACTGAGTGACTGGGTGGGTGACTGAGTGACTTGACTGAGTGAGTGACTGGGTGGGTGGGTGAGTGGGTGGGTGAGTGGGTGTGTTATCTCCCCCCCCTGCATCTCTTCACTCCCCCCCCCTGCATGCCTTCCCCCCCTTCATGCTATCCCCGTAGGCAGCAGGTGTGAGGCGCGGTGAGGTGGCCGTTGCAGCCGCAGCTGTAGGGGGGGGGAAGAACAGCAGCGCGGGGCCTCTGAGGCACGGTGAGGAGGCCGTGGCAGCCGCAGCTGTAGGGAGGGGGAAGGACAGCAGCGCGGGGCCTGTGAGGCACGGTGAGGCGGCCGCAGCTGTAGGGAGGGGGAAGTACAGCAGCGCAGGGCCTGTGAGGCACGGTGAGGCAGCCACAGCTGTAGGGAGGGGGAAGGACAGCAGCGCGGGGCCTGTGAGGCACGGTGAGGCAGCCCAGCTGTAGGGAGGGGGAAGGACAGCAGCGCGCGGCCTGTGAGGCACGGTGAGGTGGCCGTGGCAGCCGCAGCTGTTGGGAGGGGGTAGGATGGCGGCGTGGGGGCTGTGAGGAAGGCGTGGCAACCGCAGTACCCGGCCGCCTGCTCGATCTTTGGCCCGTCACTCCGCCTCAGGCCAATGAGAGGTGTGCGAGGGCGTGCGGGCCAAGGGACCAATCTCATTGGCCTGAGGGACACAGGCCATGAAGACAAACATACAGTGCTTTCACAAATATATAGTAGATATATATATATATATATATACAGTGCTTGACAAATCACCCAAAAATCTACTCGCCGAACCAAAAAATCTACTCGCCACCTAGTCCCGCCCCAACCCCGCCTCTAGTCCCGCCCCCAACCACGCCTCCAATCCCGCCCCCAGCCCCGCATTTTAAAAAACCCATAAATGAAATAAATGTAATCAATTCCTAGTAAGAACACCCCTGCACCTCACATCACCCCCTTGCACCTCACCCCCCTGCACCTCACCTCACCTCACCCCCCTGCACATATCCACGTTCGGATCAGGGGGGGAGCGGCCGCAGAAGAGCTCAGCTGGCTGTGACTTCCCCCTCCGTCCCACGTTGCGAGCGGGGGGTGGGGGAGGGGGGAGGGAGCAAGGAGCGGGAGCGGGCCCTGCGCATGCGCGCCGGGACCGCGGGGAATCGCCGCCATTTTTTTTTTTCAAAGTTTTTTTTTTTTTTTTTTTAAATCTCATCGAGGGCCGCACAGAGAGGCCAGGCGGGCCGCATGCAGCCCGCGGGCTACGTGTTGTGCAGCCCTGCAAAAGATCATTGTAAGTCTTACTACTGTACCCCAACATTGAGTGCTCGATATATGAGGGAGCCTTTTCTGATTCTTCTGGGATCTACTCTGAATCAAGTAATATATCAAGAAAAAAAAATAATTAGAGCTCTTTATAGCTGAGGATATACACAAATAATTTCACCAATAGAATGTAACATTATTGTGGTAAAACTAACACTGTCTTACACTTAGTATCACAACACTAATACACACTGGTTGAATAAGTCCTGTATGAGTAGCAAATACGAATTCATCAGTGACTCTTGGCATAGATCATGCTGAAAACTTTATAGAAGAGCAGAAGGTGTGATTGATAATTAAGTAATAATTACTGGCCAATAATGCCCTGGCTGGAAGAGTTGAATGCCAGAGGCGAAGCCGAGGGACTTAACCACAGAAAGGATTATAGGAGGAAGCAATTTGAGTCAGGGAATGCGGAATATCTGGCTTCTGGGCCTCCTCTTTGTCTTTGTCATCATTCTGTTTTGAGGGTAGTGTTTTCCTCATTCCTTTGTGGTTACTTCGGCTGGTTTCCTGGAGTTTCTTTCGCATCCTCCTCGTTGAACATTCATCGGTTTTTTCTCACCCCTTCTTTTTACCGTCCTCCTCTTTCTTTTGCTCTTCCTGTTGTTCCTCTTTACCCATCTTTTTATAGGTCTGCTTTTTTTTTTGTTCTGAGGGTCGATATAATTACTATATAGGCTAAATGTGACTTTTTGATAAATAATAGACACTTTTTGTTAGTTATATAGATTTTTTTTTTAAAATAAAAAAGGTAAATACAGAATCACCTCTTAAATACTCTTAAATGCAGATATCATATCCAACCACAATGCCGGCCCCTTGTGTACACACACAAACACAACACAGCACCTCTTCACACACACACAGCAGATCTACACACACACACACACACACACACACACACACACAGACAAAACCCACACACACACACACACACACAAACACACACACACACACACACACCACACACACCCAACACACACACACACACTGCTTGCTACACACACAGACCACACACAACACGCACCTTCTAAATCTTAACAGTAGCCTCTACACACACACACCACCCACACACACACAACCCACCACACCACACCACACACCACAAACACACACACACAACCACAATCACACACACACACACACAAACAACACCACACTGGAAAAGCTAGGTTACCTACAAACACAACACACAGCTATACGTACACACACACAAACACAAACAAAACACAGCAAGATCTACACAATACACAACATACACACAGCCACACACCAACACACACACACAGCAACTCACACAAAACAACACACACAGCAGCCCTACACCAAACAGCAGCTGACACACAGACACAACACACATCACACACACACACACACACAGCAGTCGCAGTCACACACACACACACACACACACACACCACACAACACACAAACACACCACAAACACCACCACAGAAGCTCTACAAACACAAAACACAGCTCTCTACCACACACATCACAGAAGCTCGACACACACATAAACAGCACAACTACAAAACATCACACACACACAAACACGGGGCTGCGATACCCAGAAACAAGGCTACTGAAACAACACACACAGAACAGAAGGAGACACACACACCACACACAGACACAATGCACACAACCACATAAACACACGACACACCACACACACCTTGATTGGTGCACACACACACACTACACACACACACCTCACACACCCGCACACACAAATACAACACAACACTACAAGCAAACTAAACACACACACATCGACACACACACCACAAACACACAACACACACCACACACACACCAACACACAAAACACACACCACACACACACACTGTGACTACACACACACACACACAACACTGCTGCTACAACACACAGCAACAACCAACCAGCAACTCTACAAACAAGTAGTCTCTACACACAAGCACACACAAACACACACAAACACACACACACACACACACACACACACACACACAACAAAGCAGCTCTACACACACAAAACAGCAGCTTACTACACACACAACACAGCAGCTCTATACCCACTATAAACTGCACCACACAACACACACACACTGGCTGTGCTATACCCAAAAACAATGCTACTGAAACACACACACAATAGCACAGCACATCAGCTCTACACACACACACACACACACACACACACACACACACACACACACACACACACACCACAACACACACACACACAACACACACACACACCACACACACACCACAGCAGCTCTACACACACATCACACAGCAGCTCTGCACACAAACTCTGATGTACACACACATGCTACAACCCATAAAACACTGCTGCACACACAGCTCTACACCATAAACACTGCTGCCTGACACACACACACACACAACACACACACACACACACACACACTGGAGGTCTGACACACTACACCATCAGCTTACACACACAACACACCACACAACTGATGTACACACACATACAACTGCACAACAACCACACTCGCTGCTTATACCATTAAACACTGGTACTGGACACCCACACACAAACACACACACACACACACACACACACACACACACACACACAAACACACACACTGCAGCCACAATAAAAATGCAGCCACTTACTAAACTTTACAGACTCTCTCCCCCCAATTCAACTGAATCTGCTCAGAAAAATTCTACAAAATACTATTTGGATGGAAGGGAAGTAAACATAATTATGCCCCTTTACAAAGCCACAGCCTTGAAGGTAAGACCACACCTTGAATATGAAGTACAATTTTGGGCACCACTCCTTAGAAAAGACATTATGGAACTAGAGAGAGTAAGGAGAAGCGCCACCAAATTAATAAAGGGGATGGACAATCTAACTTATGAGTAGAGGCTAGCTAAATTAGATTTATTTACATTAGAAAAGAGGCGTCTAAGAGGGGATATGATAACGATATACAAATATATTCGGGAAAGTACAGGGAGCTTTCAAAAGAACTATTCATCCCTAGGGCAGTACAGAGGACTCAGGGGTATCCATTAAGGTTGGAGGAAAGATTTCACCAGCAACAAAGGAAAGGGTTCTTTACAGTAAGGGCAATGGCAGATACTGTACAATAGATTTGTTCAAAAAAAGGTTGGACATCTTTTTAGAAAGAAAAGGTATACAGAGTATTACCAAATAAGTAAACATGGGAAGAATGTTGATCCAGGGTATAATCAGATTGCCAATTCTTGGAGTCAAAAAGGAATTTATTTTTCCCTTTATGAGATATCATTGGATAATATGACACTGGTTATTTTTTTTGTTTACCTTCCTCTGGATCAATAATGAAGTATAGATATAGGATAAAGTGTATGTTGTTTAAATTTAGCATAGGTTGAACTTGATGGACGTATGTCTTTTTTCAACCTCATCTACTATGTAAATATGTAACTATATAAATCTAGAAAATAAAAGTGGGTTTTACTATTTAGATACACTAACATCCGTACTGTACTAGTGTCTAGCAGATACAGTATCTAGCGACTCCATGAGGAAATGCACTGTATCTTACTGTACAGTAATTCAATTAGGAACATAATGACATGCATGCACGGAAATGTGATGACACGCATATGCGTTTCAACAAGGTTCCAACTTGCCATACACGCATGCGCAGAAATGTGATGACACACATATGCGTTTCAACAATTTGACATACACGCATACGCGGAATAAATATTTTACATTCAGAAGAAGATGCAACATTGTGTTTTTCATTTTAACTTTATTATCCTGTACAAATAAAACATTTCATTCGTTAAAAATACTTTTGTTGTGTGTGTTCATATTTTATTCTTCAAATTACAATTACACATACACTTGGAGTACTGTACGGGAATAAAAGACAGGTTGCATTGCAATTAGATTTTTTAGACAACAACTCGTGATCGCCCACGTGAGTTTCTCGACGATATTGCAAACAACGCTAAAATGCAATTTTCTGCACTCGATCAAAACACATATGTTATGCCAACATATTTATGGGTATGTGGGAAGAGGACTATATCCTGTCCCGCAACCCATTTAGGGCGGACCTGGTGCTATGGAAACGTTATATTGATGACGTGCTGTGTATCTGGGGGGGGGGGGAGTGAGGAGGATCTAGGTCAATTTCAGCAATACCTCAATATTAACAACCTAAATTTAAAATTTACCTTTAAAACTAGTCCATCAACCATAGATTTTCTAGATTTAACTTTGTTCATAGAGAAGGGATCAATTGAAACCAAAAACATCTATAAAAAGTTAGACACCAATACCTACCTTGTAGCATCAAGCCATCATAATCCTAGATGGATTAATAATATACCAAAAGGCCAGTTTCTAAAAACGAAACATAACTGTTCACAATTGGAAGTGTTTAATGCACAGGCCGATGATATAAGGGACAAATTTTTAGATAGAGAATATGGATATACTAAGGTGACGAGGGCATTAGAAACAGCTAACAATACCAATAGAGAAGATCTGATCTTCATGAATAATAAACAGAATAAAAAATAAATTGAAATCTGAAGGGGTTGAGTTTATCCCAATTATCACTAAATATAATGGAATGGCCACTAAAATAACACAAATAATTAAAAAAACATTGGGGGATCCTACAAGGTAACACACTACTTAGTACGATATTACAAAAGTGTCCACAAATAGTGTTCAAAAAGGCAGATAATTTAAAATGAAAGTTATCCCTTAGCTGTCCATTCAACATAGCCAAAGAACGGAACACCACCTGGTTAAAAGAACTGAATGGTTTCTTCAAATGCAATAGGTGTATTGGGTGTAGATTTAGTTTCAAATGTAGAGATTTTAAATCTAACAACACAGGAGTAACATTTTCAATAAAATCCTTTATTAACTGCAGGAGTCCATTCACGGTCTACCTGTTAGAGTGCCCCTGTGGGCTACAATATGTAGGGCGAACAGGTAGACAATTGAAGCGACGCTTTGCAGAGCATATATATAATATAAAAAGAGGTCTAGAGACACACAGTTTCTCAAACCACTTCAAAATTAGACATAATCAAAACCCAGAAGGACTGATTTGTAAAGGCATCGAATGCCCCAAACAAAATTGGAGAGGGGGAGATAAGATAAACCTAATATCCAGGCGTGAAAGCTATTGGATTTATACTTTAAAAACATTGGCCCCAAGAGGTCTAAATATAGAATTTGATTTAGCCTCCTTTCTAAAGGAGTGCTAGGTCTATTCTGTACTTTTTGAGGTATATGTTATCTGCTCCACTAGTCCAATTCCTTTCCTCTGAATCCTCTGAATAGTCATTATAATTTAGTCCTCCCAGGTCAGTGTATACTAGGTAGATGTAGATCGCTCTAATGTAGTTGCTAAAATGTACAATTTTACATGTCTGTGTTTCTTTTTATATTTTTTAGGTAAAAGCACAAAGTGTGTTTTTTTTAAAAGTATTCTGTGTGGGGGGTTTGGACTGTGATATATGTTTAAATCTCCATTTGTATTCATGCTGTAATTTAATGTTGTATAGTCAGATGGTCCCTTTAAGATTTAGCTGTCCAATAGGGACCTTGTCTCTAGCTCCCTATGCGCTTAAATAGCGCATATTTCCATCATGACTCCATTACCCCTGAACAAGTGACGTCAGGAGTCACGAAATGCGCGTAGGGTGGAGTCTAACAGGACGTGATATGGCGTGCGCGAGCAGGCGGAGAGGAGAAGCGGCGGTTAACAGTGACGCCATCAGAGGTGGACCAAGTGCTCCGAATCGCGGCCACGAGGAGGAGGAAAACGCGGGACCTTACCTCTACATGCACCGCATTGTATCTTCTCAAGCCAGCGGACGGCACCTTTTATCTTGTCCATAGGGCCGTGTAGCATGTGAGTCTATTGCTGTTGGTCCCTATTACTTTATTAAATTTTGTTATGGTATCATACCATTGGTTCTTTTATTATCTTTTTATATGCAATCACGACTGTGAGTGATCCATGTGGAGGGGTTGACACCATATGAAAATCCACTGATATCCATTTACACGTTGGAGTCCAAGTTAAAGATACCTTTCAAGGTCCTTGACTACCTACTTTTAAGTAAGTAGCTAGCATCTGTGTGGGTGCCACTGAAAATACAGAGGGTACTACGCAATGGTCTTTTTGTTTTGTTTATTTGCAGATACAAATCTACCAGCCAAGAGACTCTGAAAGATCTGTTTTGAGACTTACGAACTGCTCCTATATTCATAGGATTGGGACTTTTTTGTCAGGTTTACGCACTTGATAGTGCACCAAGGACTGTTCTCTCCTTTTGTTTACCTTGTACTAGCCTTATGGATAGGTTTGGTTTATATCCTTAGACAGCCACTCCCTCATTCATTTATAGCTGTTTGTGGGGTTTTTTGCACTCCTGGCTGTGTCCTTTAGTTTGGATACTTTCAGGTCACAATTGTTTATCACATTCATTTGTAATAATTTCACTTGATTTCATTTTATTATTTTTAAAGAAATAGGTTGAGCGCTGAGTATATGTTTAGTTCTCCTTTTTTGTCACTAGTAAACTCACGTATAAACGTGGGAAAATTTCAAGAAATCATGCACCATGACCGGGTATGGAAAGGAATACAACCCACAAATTTTTCGGATAATGGCCGCTGCATTTTTAATTGTTCAATTGACTACTTCCTCTGATACAATTTCTATCTCCAAACATTTACTTGTTGGATGTCTCAAGGTCAGGAGGTTCAGAAAGTGTGCAACACTAATCACACACCTATTTAAACATTTCTCTCAGCTCTATATTATATTCTGCATTCCCTTCAAGGATCTTCTCACGTGTTTCAAGGCATTCCAAACCTTGGCCCTTTTGCACATCTCATCTCTAATCACATACTACTACTACTACTCTTACAGGCACAATCTTCTCTGCCAAGAATGCCTCTGATCCAGATCATCTACATAAGGCTCTGTCCAATCTGAAATCATGGCACCTTGTAACACCCTAATACCTCTAGAACTCTTCCCAACCTCAATTCCCAGATATCATTCTCTGTATCTTTATCTTCAAAATTCAACTAATAACCTATATTTTGGTATTAACCATTCAATAATATTAGTATAAATATTAGCTCTTCAGTTCTGCACTACATAAGTTGTGCTTTCTACATCTTCAATTACTGTCAATGGAAGCAGCCTCTACACACAATGTTATACACATTTACATTTTTTTATCTGTTCGCCTTCTACCACTCTACATAGCATGGAATCTGAGGTCGTTGAAATATCTTTCACATTGGGGTGGGGTTCACAAAGCTCTGATTACGGGGAGAGAGCTTGATCAATGTGCTCTGCCATTCAAATGAATGGCAGTTACCTGTGATTGAGCTCTGATATCCATTATCAGAGCTTTGTGTACCCTCACCATTGTTTCCATGTATGCCTGCATTGTTCTTGTATTGTCTTAGTAAAGCATTATATATTTCATTTTGTACAGTGACAATTGAAAAATACAGTGCTTGTTCAATGTTATATAACAATAAAGAATTATAATAATACAAATACTTTACACTGAACCTTGGTGTTCTCTTAAACAATAAAATTATATCCTATCTTATTCTCATAAAATAAACATACATCATTTGTATACGTGTTAATTTACTTTACTCCTCTGAGTATTTTGGAGGAATCCTAATGTCATCACACAGTACATAGGATATATACATTTAAATTGACTCTCCAAAGTGCAACTTAAAGTGGGAAACACGAGAACAAGAGTAAAGGAATGAAATATGTGATACTGATTATAATACTATCTATACACTTACAATATGTTTATTTTGTTTTTTGAGTTTACTTAATGTCTTACTGTAGTTTTCTTCCACTCGTCTGCAATGAGTTTTTTTTTCAGACTTCACTGTGTTTTTAGGTTCTGATACTCCCTCGTCGATGTTTTTAACATAGCGAAGGAAGAGACAACAACAAAACATATGGCAATATGTCTAAAAAAATGAATACAAATCTTTCTTTGAAATGCTTCTCTGTGTGTGTACTTCACAAGATTTATTTTTCTAAAATAGCCTCATGTTTTTGGTATTGGTAACAACTGTCCAAGAACAATCTTCAATACTGCCATATACATCTTTTAAGTCCAATTGTTTATTGGCTCTTTAACATCCAATCGTCTGTTTATAAAATTGGGATCTCACTCATAAGATTACATAGTGTATGCCTGTTTCCATGTAGTAAAGGAACTATGTTTCATTTTTTTAGTGATTAAGAAGCCAAAAATGAAGGAAATAATTTAGGGAGAAAGATAAAAGAATATGCATAGATGTTTTTTTTTAATATGCACGTATATGTTACTTATAGAACAAGAAAATATAATGTTTCAAGAAAATATAATGATTCATAAAGGCCTTTATGTGCATAATGATTTTAAATATCTTTAAAAAGCTTTACAAAGGAAGAATGGTCAATTTATTGTCTAATATACTGTACTATACAAATTACAGATGTAGCAAGACTAATGGTCTTACTACAGTACATCTATATTTTAAATGTATACGAAATATTGAAAACATTAATGTATCTAATTATATTAATTTATATAAAATGTCACACCATTGCAAGCACAATTTGCTCAGAAATGTATCTAAATAACCTATTTAAAATTATATATTAAATGATTTTTTTCTTGGTATAAAATATTTTTGCCTAGGAAATATTGCACTTCTTTTGGGGAAGTGCAAATGTGCATAATCTGGCAATATAATTACTACATTTCTGACACCTTTACAAACAAATGAGTAAGAACTGTCATCCACACTTGTTAATAAGTGTGAGACCACTATAGATGCTAATCACACTTATCATGAAGATTAAATCCAGCACTAAATACCACTCATGCGAGCTATCCAGCCAAGCTCATTATCATTATAAAGTTGAGCGATGCTAATTAATGTTAATTTTTTAAATTCTATTTATAGTAATTTGATTAAGTTCCATACAGTATGTCAATATGTATTATTAATACATAGTTTTTCATTACATTTAACATGGTTAATATTGTTCTCAAGTAAAGATTCAAAACTAACACAGTGCTTGTTACTTTTCAGCGCCCTTTGTCACCCTCTTATTGCTTATAGTGACATAACTGATCATACAAGCTGTCATTTGCATTATCTGAAGCCATACCTAAGCTCCCGAAAAATGTTAAAAAATATAATGGAACAGCATTCTCTGAGTTTATTGTTTAATAGGATCTCACAATATGAACTGGATTGGCAGTTCTACAGTATGTCCTCTTCTTTAGTTTTTGCATTTCAATATACGCTTTTATATCTGAAATGCATTTCAATTGTTACAAATAATTTGAAAATAACTTTGGTTCCTAATTTTAAAATGTCAATATTAGTGGGCATAGCTCCAACTGAATCTTGTTGTTTTAAACTATTGGCATCAATGTGGCCGATTCTAGTAGATAAAGGACTTAACACATATAAAGTGAACTTTACAAGTGATTCAGCAAGCCGTTATCACATGTCAAAATCGCCTGTAAATGGCTTTTTTACCTGCGTTATCCCTCTTGCTATAACAATTCATGCGGTAGCTTACAAAATGCTAAAACGTGCCTTTTTTGCCAGTAACTGCTATTCAAGTAGCTCAGAAATGCAAATCACAGCTGAAATCCTGGCTTTTTTTAACCTAAAGGGTGGCGAGATAGGATTTGTGATTTGCACCAGACGCAGTGCAGGAGGGAGAAAGAGACACAGAATTAGTTGAGAGCCAGAGGGATGTGGCTGGGAGGCAGCATCTTTCCTGTCAGCGCTAAGACTTGACCCCAAGGATAGTTTGAGTCAGCAGCTAGGATCTCAAGGTGACAATTCAGAGGATGAGCGACCGGCTGAGGGGGCGATGGACAAAGAGGAAAGAGCAAGGACTGGCTATGCCCGTCAGAGGGCTCCGTTGAGCCCTTTTTGTTGTTCATCCAAATTTTGGATGTTTCAGCATGAGTCCGCGGTAGTCTCATTGATCGACGAGTCGATGATCCATGGCGGTTCAAAGAAATCGATGTCGGAACCGCAGTTTTGATTTTTCTCTGTTCCCCTTTATATACCTTAGGTTCCATTGTAGGTATGACGCTCTGTGACACGGAGTCACCTGCCCATTGCCTATGTGACAGATTATTTATGCGGAGGGGAGGAGCAACCTCATGGTCTTTCTAAAACCGATACCTGTACGGAGCAGGGGAACGAGTGGTCTGAGGGGCCAGGTGGTGGGTGAGTGGGCCCTTGCCCAAAGAGTCTAAAGAGATGGATTATATGGGGGGTTGCACACCACACTGATACTCAGGTTACAGACTTAAAGGACATATATACACAGAAAACACCCGCACAGCTAAATGATTTGAACCAATGTGAAGTGCTAACTAGGTAGGAAAAAAAGTGCATAGAGAGAGAAAAGAAACCTAGTATATAAGCACTCTATTTCACATCTAAATGTATAGTGAATGTTTTAAAATACTTTATTTGTTCCAATAAATAAAAAAAATGGGGTTTAAAATAAGATATATGTCAAACAGTACGTGACTGTCATTAGTAACGTAACTCTGGTAAGTTAGGTTGATAGAACATATGGGGAACCCTTATGGATATTCGGGATCCTTTGCTATTATACAGCTGCCTATTAATATAGGACTAGGGCCGTCATCGGGCCACTGCTCAGAAAACCGTTCTGTCCCTTTTTCAGTGGATCAAAAATATGTAATCATTAGCTATAAAATGCTGTATTCATCCGCTATATGCGTGATTGGTGCAAAGACAGCTGGCAGTTCCCTGGCTGTGTGTTAACTGATAGGGTTAAGCTAAAGCACTAGAGAAAACCCCTTTGAGAGTTTTCTTCCCCAAATCAACACTATCCTACAGAGTGATATTGTTGTGCTTCAAAGTAACCAGGTATCTCTCACTAGTAAATAGTCAGGCAATGACAGCCCACCGGGTACTGAATCTCACTGAGGGCTAAATGCGGAGGAATAATTGTAATTTCCTCCGTGGTGGTCTAATACCTGGTCTCCTGTAAGGAGATACTGTTTTGGGGTGAAAAAGACCCTTATAACACTTGTCCAAGGTGGGCAACCGGCTGACAAAATGTGTGCACAGTTAGATTCACATCAAAATATATCATCTGATGTCATATATTTTATCAAGCTTATGTGAGGGGTGGGGGGGGGAGGGTTAATTGGTGTTGGGGCTGTCTATATTAGTGTATTACATACTGTGCAAGACAAATAGGGTGATGGAACAATTAATATACAAGCCTCTGCATCAAGAGGCACTATTGTCCTTGAGCCTCTTGTGTCAGTGGTTGAAATCCAATTGATGCAGAGGCTTGTATATTAATTGTTCCATCACTGAGTGACGTCACTGAGGAAGCTTTTAGCGAAACGCGTCTGACGGCTTTTTGGGTTTGGGGCATCGGTGCCAGTGTCGCCGCCATCTTTATAGAGCCCATGTTTCGTCTTGGACGCTATAAAGATGGCGGCGACACTGGCACCCAATGCCCCATACCGGGGCCTGTAACTCGGGAAGCGGGGGGTCTCTGAGGCAGAAATCAATGCGGTTCAGCTCAGGGGACCCCCTGCTCCCGCTCACTATTGTTAAAATGTACATTCATGCAGCTTCATTACCATAGCGGATAGCCGCTACGGTAATGAATTATTGCTTATTGTTATGTTTGTTTTAATACTAGTGTAGATTTGCAGGTGGTCTCCTGAGCTTAACCGCATTGGTTTCAGGCTCGAGGACCCCCTACTTCAGGAGATACAGGCCCCTTTATGGGGTGCCGGTATCCATCTGCAGAATTTAAATGTCCCGGTCACGTGACGCGGTAGCTTTAAAGTGCCGGGGATACCGGCACCCCATAACGGGGCGAGTATCTCCTGAAGTAGGGGGTCCTCGGACCTGAAACCAATGCAGTTCAGCTCTGGAGACCCCCTGCTCATGTACACTATTATTAAAATGTTTTTATTTAGGGTAAGATCGCCTGTAACAGCCTTGCATGGAGATACAGAATCTCCATGCAAATGTTACAAGCAGCTTTTTTTCTATCAGCTAGCGTACGTAAAGGTTAAGAACGCGAGCAGGGGGAAAAAAAGCAACACGTACTCTGTGGGTGTTTTGAGCTATTTTGAGCAGGTACGCTAAAAAATGGGCTCAAGGCCTTAGTGAATCGCGTCCCCGGCCTCACTTTTTAACGAACCTGCTTTTTTGGAAAATCAGAAAGCAAAGCCATTGAGCTTAGTGCATAGCCCCCTTAGTGCATAGGCCCCATAGTGATGTTAGCAAAGCTGAAAATAAAAGTCAATGTGAATGTTTTGATTAAATCAGATATATAATAAAAACTACCAATAAATGTCTAAAAGAATAAACTCTATAAAACCAAAGAACTGTTATCTATCAGATAAAAAATGACAATGAGAAGATGTTAGAATATATCCTAAAATGTAACAGCGTTGTCCTTTTATATTGTTATTTGTATTAATGCTGTGTATGTTACTGTGTAAATGGAATTCAAGTGATTCAGAATCCATGATGTCTGTTAGGATCCATTTTGACTTGTCAATTGTGTTAGAAATCTGTTTTGTAAGAACATTCTGAAATATGCTGATTTTTAAGGAATTTGAACAAGTGAATTGTTTATAGTACATTTTGGGTAAAAAAAAGGGTATCCATCAAGGTTATAGGATTTGTGTCCAGACTTTTCTAAGAATGAGAATATTATTGTTTAATTGTATTCTTGCTTTATACTAACAATGTAATGTGTAGGTTGATTGTAGAGGAAGAAAATACTATATGAATCTGTTTTTAGAGTAGCTGCATCAGAACAAACCAACAATACCATCGAGCAAACAAGAATGCTTTACTGTTCTCCATCCATAGTATGTTTTAGTTTAGCCAGTATCTGTAGATTAAGCATTATTTTTAGTTTGCCTTACGATAAATAAATGAACTGCCAATAGATCTGTTTCCGGATATTTAGTTTGATATTGGATAAGAAGAAACATACTATTACACATAAAGGAATTATTATTTTCAATAGCGAGTCAGAGCAGTATGTAGCCACATGTTACTAACAGCAAAGAAGTTTAGTTTCAACATTCGAGCAAGAAACACATTATTCTCCGATCTTTAACTTGACCATCAAGCTGCTCAATTACAGTAAAAGCTGCTTGACCCTTGAGGCATTCAATTAAATTATCTTACTAAGGGACCTAGACCTGTAGGAGATCTGCATGTCCCTTCTTGTTATTCTAGCTAAGTTTTTAAATAGGCAATGTCTCCATTTCCATGGCTCTGAAAAATCATTTCTTATGAAGGCAAAATAAACCCTCCTCTTGCTTGGATGATTCTCTTTTTTATATGGCTGTAATATCATGAGCAAAAATTAAAACCTACAGAAGAATAAACACAGTGAAATATAACCCTGGGGAGGTCACATAGTGGATCATTCCAACTTAGACACAGATCACCAATTTCACAATCTTCCTAGAGGTGTTTCTGCAGTCTGGAGCTGGAAGCTAGGGACAGAAAAACAAAGAAAAGGATTTTGGGAAAGTTGGTTAACCCCAAGAAATGTCAAATGTTTTTGGAAGTAATAAAATATTCCTACATAATAAAATATCATAGGACTTTCAGCTTAAACAAACACTTTTCGAAATTATTATCTTGTAAATTCAGTGTATCTATAGAAAATATTGTTAGACTGAAGGGACACTTTCTTAATATTTTGCTCCAAAGATATGTTTTCACTGATTATTTGTTTGGTGCAATTTCAGACAGAATGATGTATGCTACTTTTCTATGACAAGATTTTTAACAGCCCTTATACAGCACTCAGTGCATACCCAATTATGTGCTGAGCTGGTAACCTTGAATTTATGTTGCCATGGTGAGAAACTGGTCATGCATTATGGATTATCATTGAAATTCTACACCCCTACCTAGCATAATGAGAGTTGGGGACTTAATCAAATCAGCCATTCTGTGTGACACAAAGTGAAGAACTAGCTCTTTTTGTTCAGTGTCTAGAAAGAAAGCAGGCCTGATGGACTGGCAGCTGCAGGGCTGCAGCCTGATAGATTGCCCTTATATACATTTGTGAATGTATAGACAGATGGTTCTCAATGCCTGGAATTTTCAGCTTAAGAAGCAGCTGTTCAGATAACCTCTGCTGTCTTACCTAGTTGTCATGGAACATTGAACAGAGGCTGAGAATGCAGATAGATACATTGACATTACAACTTAAATTACTCTGCAAGGTACCTTATATCAGTGAAAATTAGAACTTACATTTTTAAACTTAAACAAGGATGTTTTTTTTTTTAGCTGTAGTGGGTTGCATTTCTAGGATACGTAAAATAAGCTGCTATGCTTAATGCCTATTAAATATATCATACTTCACAGAGATGTGTGTGTATCAATTCTTATATAACTGAATAGTGAATCAACAGTAATAATGGCCAACCATAATTGTTTTCTTTTCACAATAGCAGAAAAAGCTGAGCCAATAGCAAATGCAGATTCACAACAAAAACAGAATATCTGAATTGTTAACCGTATACTCTATGTCTGATAGACTATGGATATATAACAACTTAATTTGCAATGTAGATATTTTTGTCACTTTGTAACCACCACATAAATCTAAAACAAAGAAGCAGACAAAGGTGAAAACATGAATACTGTATAAAGGAGTGTACTGTACACTATGTTTAGAAAAATATAAAATAAAATGAAACAATATATAATGTGCAGTGAATAAATTGATGTTTAATAAAATAAGTTTGTATGAATAATAAACGAGTAAAAATGGTTATATCACAACACCATAATACACTAAAAACACAATAAAACAACACACATTTGAACTACTGACACACTTGTTAAATTCACTGCTGGGACAAAGTTCAGAAGACCAAATAAAGTCCAAATTTAAATGAATAGGGTTATTTAATGCAGCTCTATTAGACATCTCCAATGCACTCAAACTATAGGGAATTATTGAATGTGCTTCATATTATTTTTATTGCAGTAAGTGTGCCTGAAGACAGCACAATATTTTGGGGATTGCATCAAAAAGAAAAAAGAAAAAGGTGCAATAGTTTAGCAAGGAAATAGTTATTTATGAAGTACTGAAAAAAATAGAGAATATAAAAATCACACAGTACAATTGTATCAATAAAAAATGGGTGAACTGCAATAAAAAAAAAGAAAGTTTTGCCTGCTTGATGAAGGACTGTTGCCGATATGCCAGATGTAATGGTGTAGTCTGTACGTTAACCTCTAAATGAGCCGGTGGTGTTTGAGAAGATAAAGGATAAAACTCAGCTTGCCAAATAAATGCTGGGTTGTTTCTGCTGCTCAGCTGAGCAATATAGTACATCATAAATAACTATTTTCTTGCTAAACTATTGCGCCTTTTTCTTTTTTCTTTTTGATCTCCACACTTAGGATTAATTATCCTTAGTATTTCTAAGGCCGAGTCCATAGAAGGACAGGCCACGCTGAGCCGTGCGGACAATCCGCGCTTAGCCCCTGCATCCTCAATGAGGATGCCTTGAGAGGGGGCTCACGTGAGCGTCCGCAGGCGTGCTGAGGCGCTGGATTTTTCAGCCGACAGCCAAGCTGTTTTTCAGAGCGCTGTCGGCTGAAAACATCCAATCAGCGCGGAGCAGCGTCAACGTCACGGCGCCGTGACGTCGGCGCCATGACGTTGACGTCAGTGCGTCGCGGGCGATTGGTCCAGCGACGTCACTGCCCCGCCTCCCTCAGTTTCCCCCCGCCTCCGAACGCGCCCGCTGGCTTGCCTGCATGGGCATGAAATCGCGCAGATTTCAGCAGACGAGCCTCAGTGTCAGCGCGGTCCAGCCCTGCTTCCCCTTCTATGGCCCAGCCTAAGGCAGCATTTGTTTTTTGCAAGCTACAAGGACACTAACTTTTACAATAACACTAATAGAACTGTTTAATACATTCATTCACACTTTATCAGCCTGCACTTTCACCCATTGAGTTACTCCTATTGGTTCATGTCACACACATTAATGTGTTAAATATTTATCTTGTTTTTTTCATCCATATATTTTACAATTTGGCACATACATATTTTTTGTCTAATTTTATTCATATGTATATGTTTATCTATCCCCCTCATTTTTGGAACTAACTATTCCTAGGGTCTATTTTATCACCCACCAGTTTTTTTCTTTTTTCTTTTTGTCATTCAATGTTTTGGGGGACAGAGCCCATTCTTAAGGTGCAGTTACAACAAAAGTGAAACAGATTGAGTTACATTGAATAATCTACAACACCAGGTGCCCACCCCATTATTTTTGTGCCATTTCATATTCACTGATGTCATAAAGATTTAGAATATCCATCATTAACATGTAGTGATGTCACAATGAATTAGCATACATGAAAAATTATACAATCATAGGATGCTACACACAACTTAGAGTCACATGCCCTCATAACCTTGTTGTAGACCAATCACACCTAAAAATTTAAACTGTTTTAATTTTGGAAACAAAATTTAATAAACACAAAAAATCCCAGCAAGCTCAAGAAACCAAAAACCCACCACATTATATATATATATATATATATATATATAAAATCAAAAAATATATATATAATCAAAAAATAAATAGATGATACCGTTCTGTGGCTAACAAAATGCTTTTATTTGTGCAAGCTTTCGAGATACACTGATATCTTTTTCGGAAGAAGAGATCAGTGTATCTCGAAAGCTCACACAAATAAAAGCATTTCGTTAGACCAGCAACGGTTATAATCTATTATTTTTTGATTATTGAAGCTCGGCTAACACGGGTACTGATACATATATATATATATATATTATGTATATATATTTATGTATATATATGTATAATCTATTTATGGATATTATATATATGTGTATAATATATATATATATAATATATATATATATAATATATTGACGAAGTTGAGACATTAGGGGGTTGAACATAACAACATAGAGTCAAAGCAGCCATTTTGTTGACTATTTTTGTTAGCCATCTGTTATTGTTCTAGTCCTTGTCTGTCAATTACTTTTGTAATGTGGCTATGCTTGTGTCTTCCATTTTTGTCTTCTGTCTGTATGAAAGCTGCATGAAAGTTATAGTGGGTTAAAGATTTTTCGCTCTCAGTGTTTACAGCTCTGACCAGCCCAGCGCAGAGAAGAAGGGAGGGGGCATACAGCCTGAGGAGTGAGATAGAAATTAGAGAAGAGTTCTCACATTAAGTGCCAGGTAAAGTCTTGAGAAGTGAGATCAGAATTAGAACCAACTTCTCAGCATTTGAGGTCTGGTGGACTCAGAGATAGAAATCATTCTCACATTCAAACCCCTTAAAGAATGTATGTATCATTTCATTTTTGTTAGTATTACAAATGATGTCATATTTAGTGATGTGCAAGCCCCCCATAAAGGGTGGAGCTTAGGTTTTAGGGTATAAATATATGGCATATCGTATTATTGTTAGAGAGCTTTTTTTCAAAAGCTGTCTCCTTGTGCACTTGACATGATAAATTCACGTGTTATTCTGTTCAAAATAACGTCATACAAAGGAAACTATAAATTGTGGCGCTCTACTAATATTCAGATATCATCAATAAAGTGAAAAAACAGTGATACTTATGTAAACATATAAGGAGATGCAGCTGTGACCCGGTTGAGGTTTGCTCGGTCATCCTCTTGATATGAAATGGCGATGAAGTCTCCGGGAAGCGCATATTGTGAAAAGAATAAAAATCTGATAGTTGCAATATTGTTAAGATAGAATTAGTAACTCCAAAAGTGATGACACTGCTCTCTAAATATATATCACAAACGTGTGAGGTTTTGCAGGCACATAAAGGTATCTTTTGAAGGCGTTCACTCAGTCACCAGAGATGCAGAAATCAATGTTCCCGTGTATATGGACTCCCAGGAACCTATTTAAAAGATACAACTGGACATAGTGCAGACGTATGTATAATTTACAAAAGTATTAAACAAGTTACACTCACATTGTTTCAAATACAGGGAAGCATTTTAGATCTCAATGGATCTCTCCGGCCGGGTGATGGTGTCTCCGCTTCCCCTCTCTCGTGGCGTGCGTTCCACCGGTGCGTTCCAAACACCGGAAGTGATGTCATCCGCCGCGTCCACTTCCTGGGGTTCCAGCCGTCTCAGGGATAGAGCGTCACTCTACGCGTTTCACCACATCTCCTGATGAAACCTATGTTATTTTATTCTTTTCACATATATTGCGCTTCCCGGAGACTTCATCAAAATAACCTCAGACTGTGTTTTTTATTTACGCTTTTCTCAGATGGCGCATTCTGAAATAGGGACTCAATATCATCGGAATCGAGCACCCAGATGAATCACTCCTCCATCACTCAAACCTGAGCGCTCATATGAATCAAGGTAAGGCTACCTGCATTTTTTAGACAAACAGCCTGTTTAAATTGTTTTGAGTGGTGCGTGGAGCTGATTTTTGAACGGTGTCTTATCTGATGTGACGAGTAAGAATCCCTAGCAGTTTCACGTGAATTTATTATTCTCTGTTCCTGTATTCATTTTAAAGTGTAAGCGTTGTTAAGAGTTGTTAGGGGCTAAGGTAAGAGTCCCGTTAAAAGTTTTGGTGTTTTGGTGATGAAGGTGAGTGTTTGTGTGCGTAAAGGGATTGTTTTCAGACCGTCCTGGGTTGTGATAAATATTTTTGTTGTCTGAGCAGGACGGGTCCCTGATTGTACATTTGCTCTGTTTTGTCATTAACATACCAAGTGAGTTATTCATGGATATATGGTTAGAAAGTCTTATCTGTATCCATGTTATAAAAGTATAAGGTTTATCAGGACTTGGTTGGACCCGCTGAAGTGATTAAAGTTTTTCTTTGGTATAGTTATGGTGAGAAAATGTGATTGGGGAACAGTCTTGTGACAGGTCCTTATTTGCATATTTACACTATTCAGAACAATAACATGCCAAAAGAGTTATACGTAATCAGCTTGCGTTGATTATTGTAACGCTAAATTGTACAGGTCAATTAACAGTTTATTGCTGTAGCCGAAGTATTGTACAGGTCAATTAAATTTGATTTCTGTAACCGAAGAAGTATTGTACAGGTCAATTAAATTTGATTTCTGTAACAGGGGAATAATGGGAAACCAAAAATTCTCAAAGGATTGTGTGTCTGCAGACGGAAATAATAAAGAATGAATACAGAGAACGAAAAGAGACAATATAAAGATATTTCGTTGGCCAGAGAATGGCACTGTTTGTACTATTATCAACAAATTGCACAGATATTTAAATGAAAGAGGGGTCTTTTTCTGTGGGATTGATAAGCTCAGGGAGCGCCGTCTCGTGTGTTTTTGAATCCCACAGGGAAACATACCTTACGTTAATATGGGTCAAAAGAATTATGTTGAGGGACAGAAGGGTCCCGCTGCATTAATTTGTACCATTGCCAGGACAGAAGTTAATATAATAACAAGTGAAAAAGAAAGTGAATAGGAAAGAAATAGCAAGTGAATTTGCCGATAGATAATTAAGGCATATGATGGTGTTGAGGAAGTTGATATTAAGGGTTATTTTTATGAAAGGTTTATATGCAGAAATTGGGATACAATTATAGACTATGTATATTGTTTGGAAGGGACAGAAAGTGTTATAAGTGTAAAAAGGGTAGGACATGTTGCCAGTAATTGCAGAGCAGCCCTAAGAGAGAGAGTAGAAGAAAAATAATGGAATTTAAAAGGTTTGTTCGTACTGGCCACACGAATGGGTCTTTTAAACCAGAAAATATTATTTTTCCTTCTGTTCTAATGGCAACTAGAAAGAGAATCAGAATAACAGCAGCACAGACCGCGCCAGAACCCCTCTTTTTTCTCCAAAGGAATGTGCAAAAGATACGAAAAGTTAACTCAAAAGCTCCGGAGCATAAAAAAAAAATTAGTTTTAAAAGCAGGTTATTTATATGAGAAGCTGATTCGCTGTGTAGGAGAGAAGTTTGTTTCTATGTTCTTTGTGTGTCTGTATTGTGGTTTCTGTATTGTGTGTAAACCAGTAAAAACATGTCAATTGCATTTCTATAGGATTAGGATATGTTGGAGAGATTTTAAGCTCGCACGTATTGTTTAAATTATATATGGTGTGTTCATAAGTTGATCTAACCTCAGTTTAGGTCATTGTCCCATTTTTATTTTTGGGAGGCCATATTTTTATTTTTGAGAGGCCACATTTTTATTTTTGAGAGGCCATATTTTTATTTTTAGAGGCCACATTTTTATTTTTAAGAGGCCATATTTTTATTTTTAAAAGGCCATATGTTTATTGTTAGACAGGCCATACATTTTTTTGTTTTTTTTTGCATTGGAGAGAGCTCCATTTTTAACTTTGAGCTGAAGTTTCAATCCAGTAATTAATATTTAGAAGACAGAGAAACTGTTTTGTTATCTGCTTTGCACTCAGGGTCTTTTTTGGCGAAACGCCCGGGCTGGCAAATTGCCCAAGATAAACAAGCTCTGAAATTTTTCTCTGAGTGTCTTTAAAAAAAAAAATAACAACGCGGTCTGTGTGTTCGGCACTGTGCAAAGAGCTTATATTACAAGAAATTTAATGTGAAGTCGATTACAAAAGCATTTGACTATTATATGAATATGTGATGTATTTTTTAACTTCTAATCATTTTTTTTTCCATAGGTGTACTATTTTTATAATAAGCAGTAGTTACTGTTACAATCACTGTATAATATATAATTCTAAGTCTGCTGATTAAGCAAACAACATCCTAGTTGCTAATTTATTTTATTTGTAGATTGTTTTGCCAGAAAATGGTGCACTGGGAGTCACCTCTCATTTTTGGGTGTGTCCTGGGTATAGAGTTAAAGGACAGGTGATATATAGTTGCAAATACAGTTACATAAGTGAGCAGGGTATATATAATATGCAAGGCATTTCATATTTTTAGCAAAATAGTTACAATGGAGTGTTTGGAGTGGAGGCCAGACTGGAATTGGCTAGGGGCATTTGTTTTACTATAGTAATTGTTTAATTGGGAGTGAACACATTTTTGTCCATGACTTTGGATAGTAGTGTATTGTAGTGTATGACTTTATGTATAGCGTCAAAAATGTTCTCAGCACTTCATAAAGAATACAGTAGAGGGAATTATAATAGAATAGTAAGTGCAGCAAAATCAGACAATAGGAAAGGAAATCCCTGCCCTGAAGAGCTTACAATCTGAGGTTTAAGGGAAATTTACAGAGATAGCAGGTGAGGGAATAAGTGCTGTAGATGGCAGTGCTTGGCCACAATGGGTGTGGTAGGAGTGACTGTGTGTGAAATAATAGCCATGAGTGCAGGCTATTGGGATGTTTAATTTGTGGGGCAAGTTTTAAGGTTAGTTAGTATTTTATGAAAAGGTTGATACCATTTGCATCGGAGGAGATGACAGTGAGGCATGAATGAGAGCAAGTGTGTATTGGGAGAAGAGATATTGGTCTGTAGTTTGAGACAGTGTTTTTGTTCCCACTTTTGAAGATTGGCACAGCTCTGGTAGTTTTCCAGGTCTTAGGGATATGGCCTGTAGAAAGGATAGAGTTGATTATGGAAGCAATTGGTTTGACAATGGCTGAGGCCCAAAGTCTTAAGAACTTAGATTGTAGTACAGTCAAGTCCACATTAGCTGCTTAGTTTTAAATATGAGGAGCATTAATAGGAGATACCTCTGTCTATATGCGGATGTTAAGACAGTAGTAAACACATTGATACAAGAATTTATTCCTAGGTATAAATTATCTCCCTATGAGACACTTATGGGATGACTTATAACTAACAGTAGTTCAAAGGAACAAATTAAGGACCATCTATTGGTAATAAAACAATTAATAAGTATTGTATGCCACTAATACATTTTTTGAGTCTCTCTAGGCAAAGTTGAAAGTGCACCTACTCGAGAAGGGGTTAATAGTTAAATATTTCCTACGCAAGCATGCTCTTCATCCCAGATGAAAAGGCATATACTAACCACCAATACAGCAATTAAAGTGGCAGAGTTCTTTCCCTGGACCCAAAGTACAGTAAAGCTCATTCCAGCTCCACCAAAGACAAAAGTCACCTAAAGCACAGCCGCATCAAGTTAACGTTTTGACGAGACATAAACTTTGACCGTTAACCAACGAGGAAAATAAGATACCAGGCAGAGGCCTGATCTCATCAGGAACATTTCATTTTTTCAAAGACTCAAAACATTCTATTTTTTCAGAGACTCAATATTCCTGATTTCTATCAGAACATTTCATTTTTCAGAGACGCAATATTTTTATTCTTTTATAGTGTGTATAAGTTAGATTTTTAAGATGTATGGACCATTGGGTCTGCGAAAGTATAACCCACAGAGAGATGACAGGATTGTCATGATGATGCTCTGCAGAGCCTTGTCAGCAATACTCATCTGCCTGTGTTCCTTATATATCGCAGATATCTATCACCATGGTTAAGGTAACACTACACTAATTCCCCATCTCACCCACACACATCACAAATTCTCAGTAATAGAATGTTGTGCTAATTCTCAAAATATATGATGGTAGAGATGCCATTTTTCTTTAGCTAGCAACAGAAAGGTCTAGCATTTTTGTATCCATTTTTACACACTAGCAACACCAATCATTTATGGGTCAAGTGCCTCCAACAACCAGAAACAAGAGAAAAACACCAAATATTGCAGGACTGAAAAGTAGTTTATGGAAAGAACAATTTTGGGTTAGTTTAGTTCTAAATGTAGGAGGTGGGTTACTATATGACAGGCTTAATACATTAACAGATGTGTTAGATGATGTCCTCAATCATACCACTACAGCTATTGCATCACTAAACCAAGAACAGGTTCAAATCAGGCTTATGGCCTTACAAAACAGAATGGCTTTAGATTACATTTTAGCATCAAAAGGAGGTGTATATGCCCTAATTAAAGAACAATGTTGTGTTTTCATCCAAGATCAGAGTGGCAAGGTACAGCATGAGTTAGGCAAGACAGAAGAAATTCAAGAAAGACTTAGGAAGGAAGGTGACACAGACTGAGACCCTTTGGGGCTGACTGGATTGGTAGGATCACTAGGAGCGAAATTTTTGAATGCGGTAATGTGTGTGATTGTGATACTCGTTGTCATCTATGTTTGTGTTACGTTTGTCAAAGGCATGATCCACAAATGTGCCACCCCCTCTGCAGACATAATGCCATTGTTTGCAGAACCAATTTACAGCAGTCCCTTGAAGAAAGAAGATGCCAAGTACAATGTTCTAACTCTGGAAAAGAATTTGGCTGTAACGCCATACTAAGAGACTATGACTACATTTGGCAGGCACCCTCGTGCACTGTCCTACACCCTCAAGCAGCATTATTCGATGATGGAGCACCCTTGTGCCTCCCAACGTGTTACTGGACTAAAACCATGCTAATAATTCTCAAAAAAAACAATGTTTTAAAGAATCAGAGGAGGGACTGACGAAGTTGAGACATTAGGGGGTCTGACATAACAACATTAGAGTCAAAGCAGCCATTTTGTCTGACTATTTTTGTTAGCCATCTTGTTATTGTTCTAGTCCTTGTCTGTCAATTACGTTGTAATGTGCTATGCTTGTGTCTTCCATTTTGTCTTCTGTCTGTATGAAAGCTGCATGAAAGTTATAGTGGGTTAAAAGATTTTTCGCTCTCAGTGTTTACCAGCTCTGACCAGCCCAGCTGCAGAAGAAGGGAGGGGGCATACAGCCTTGAGGAGTGAGATTAGAATTAGAGAAGAGTTCTCATATTTAAGTGCCAGGTAAAGTCTTGAGAAGTGAGATCAGAATTAGAACCAACTTCTCAGCATTTGAGTGTCTGGTGGACTCAGAGATAGAAATCATTTCTCACATTCAACCCCTTAAAGAATGTATGTATCATTTCATTTTTGTTATGTATTACAAAATGATGTCATATTTAGTGATGTGCAAGCCCCCCCATAAAGGGGTGGAGCTTTAGGTTTTAGGGTATAAATATATGGCATATCGTATTATTGTTAGAGAGCTTTTTTTCAAAAGCTGTCTCCTTGTGCACTTGACATGAATAAATTCACGTGTTATTCTGTTCAAAATAACGTCATACAAAAGGAAACTTATCAAATTGTGGCGCTCTAAATATTCAGATATCAATCATATAAAGTGAAAAAACAGTGATACTTATGTAAACATATAAGGAGATGCAGCTGTGACCCGGTTGAGGTTTGCTCGGTCAATCCTCTTGATATGAAATGGCGATGAAGTCTCCGGGAAGCGCAATATATGTGAAAAGAATAAAATAATGATAGTGCAATATTGTTAAGATAGAATTAGTGAACTCAAATAGTGATGACACTGCTCTCTAAATATATACTCACAAACGTGTGAGGTTTTGCAGGCACATAAAGGTATCTTTTAAGGCGTTCACTCAGTTCCCAGAAGATGCAGAAATCAGTGTTTCCCCGTGTATATGGACTCCCAGGAACCTTATTTAAAAGATACTCGTCAGTCCCAGGATCGCCATGATTCTTTAACAGGCTTGTAAATTTTTTTGAGAATTAAGGGATTAGCATGTTTTTAGATCCCAAGTGAAACGACTTGTGGGGAAAGGAGGGTAGAGTTGCACAAGGGGTTGCTCCATACATCGAAGTACATGCTGCTTAGATAAGGTGAAAACCCAAGGGGGAAAAGAATTGCACAAAGAGGGGATAGCCTAGCCAATGTTAGATCATAACAGTCTCAATTAGTATAGTAAAGCGTTACACAGCCGAAATGTCGGTATCCAAGGAGGTAGCAAGGCGATTGTAAGCTTTGGCATCTATCTTTCTTCACGGACAATAAGCTGTAAATGGTTCATGCAAACAAGGTGGCATTAAAATGTCGGTGCCGAGAGGGGGGGGTGAAATGGCCAGGAAATAGTTGGTGGGCTCGATGCCTATGTAAGGGGTACACTTGAACCGGGACAAATAGGTATGGGAAACGGGAAAAATATGCAGCGAATCACGAACGGCAGGGGGCATGGTAACCGCATAAGTCAGAAAATTTCGCTCGCTAGTTGATGCTAAAAACCCACTCCAAGGTCAACACCAAAGGGGTCTCCAGTGCTGTGTCCCCACTTCCTTCCTAAGTCCTTTCTTGAATTTTCTTCTGTCTTGCCTAACTCATGCTGTACCTTGCCACTCTGATCTTGGATGAAAACCAACTTGTTCTTTAATTAGGGCAGTATACACCCTCCTTTTGATGCTAAAAGGTAATCTAAAGCATTCTGTTTTGTAAGGCCATAAGCCTTATTTGAACCTGTTCTTGTTAGTGCATGACATAATGCTGTAGTGGTATGATGAGGACATCATCTAAACACATCTGTTATGTATTAAGCCTGGTCATATAGTACCCGGCACCTCCAGTAAACATATAGACTAACTAACCCCAAACTATGTTCTTATCCATACAACTATAATTCAGTCCGCAATATATTGGGGTGTTTTTCTCTTGTATTCTGGGAAATGTTGAGAGCACTTGTACCCAAAATGAATTGGTCGTTTTGCTATGTTAAAACATGGATACAAAAATGTGCTAAAGAGAGACTTTCTAGCTTTCGGTATCTAAGAAAAATGCATCTCTACCATCATATTATTTTGAGCAATTAGCACACATTCTATTACTGGAGAAGGTTTGTGATGTGGTGGGGATGAATGGAATATTAGGGTGAGTGTTACCGTTAACCATGGTGATAATTCTGGCATATATAATGAACACCGGCAATATGAGTCATTGCCTAAAATGCTTGGATCTTCTGGCATGAACATCATATTACAATCCTTGTCGAAAATCAGTCTCGTAGGGTTTTACTTTCGGCAACCCAATGGTCCTTACATCTTAAAAATCTAACATTATACAACACACTATAAAACAGAGAATAAAATATATGCGTCTCTGTGGACAAAATGAAATGTTGCTGATAGAAATCAGGTGGAATATTGATCTCTGAAACAAATGAATGGTTAAATTGAAGTCTTTGAAGAAAATAAATGTTCTGATGATATCAGGGCCTCTGCCGGTATCGAATTATTTTCCTCGTTGGTTTAACGGATCAAAGATTTAAAAATTTCGCGTCAAACGTTAGAACGTTGATAAGTCGAGCTGTGCTTTAGTGACTGTGTTGGGGTAACTTTAAGGGGTGGATCAACGGAAATGTGAAGGGCTTTCAAATGTACTATGTAGTCGCCAGGGTGCAAGAACTAAACATGCCCTTAAATTTGCTGATATTGGTGTTAGGGTATATGCCTATTGTCATCGTGGGGATGAAGGGGAGCATGCTATGCGTAGGAAATATTTAACTATTAACCCCTTAACAATGCGAGTAGGGTGCACAATTGTCAAAAAGGGAATACGCTTGCCTAGAGAGACACGTCGAAAAAATGATAATTAGTGGCCATACAATACTTAAATTAATTGTGTTATTATAAGACCAATAGATGGTCCCTTAATGTTGTGTCCTTTGAACTCTATGGTTAGTTAGGAGGTCATCCCAATAAGTGTCTCAATATGTGGAGATAAAAAATGTTATACCTAGGCATAATTCTTGTACAGTCAATTGTGTGTTTACTACTGTCCTTAAGCATCCCAATAGACAGAGGTATCTCCTAGTAATGTCCTCAGATTAAAACTAACATACTAGATGGGTGGCTTAGACTGTACTACAATCTCCGTTCTTAGACTTTGGGCCCTCAGCCATTGTCAAACCAATTGCTGTCCATAATCGACTCTATCCTTTTCTAAGTTCTACATGCCATAATCCCTAAGACCTGGAAAACGCTACATACTGGTGGCCAATTCTTCAAAAGATGGGAACAAAAACACTGTCTCAACTACAGACCAATATCTCTTAGTATCTCCCAGTACACACTGCTCTCATTCATATGCCTCACTGTCAGTTCTCCCTCCGATGCGGAAATGTGTATCGAACCTTTTGCATAAATAACTAACTAACCTTAAAACTTGGCCAACAAAATTAACATCCCAATAAAAGCCTGCACTCATGGCTATTTTTCACACACAGTCCATCCTACACACAACCCATTGGGCCATCAGCACTAAGCCATCTACAGCACTTATTCCCTCCCTGCATATCTCTGTAAGTTCCTTAACGCTCGGGCTATTATGTAATCTCTTCAGGGCCGGGATTATCCTTTCCTATTGTCCTGGAATATTTGCTGCACTTACGATCTAATATAATTCCCTCTACTCCCGTAATTCTTATATGAAGTGATTCTGAGAACATTTTTGCGCTATACATAAGTCATACACATAACAATACACTACTATCCAAAGTCATGACAAAAATGTGTTCACTCCGATTAAAAAACAATTACTCCTGTAAAAACAAATGCCCCTAGCCAATTTCGCAGTCTGGCCTCCACTCCACCACATAAAACAGGGAAAAAGGCTCCAGTTGATAACTATTTTGGCTAAAAATGTATTGACAGTCTGAATGCCTTTACATATTATTCAAAATAATATACCAACTGACTCGACCATTAGAATAAACTGAGTCATTGGTCAAGCGGTAGTACATATCACCTGTCCGTTGTAACTCTAACCCAGGACCAACAAGAGCCCTAAAACTTTAATCAGTGTTTCCGGTCGGGCGGGCGAGGTCGCGAGGGAAATAGAACCATTTTCTGGCAAGACACATCTAACAACTAACAAGGGTAGATTGTCGCAACTAGGAAAGTTATATATTGCTTAATCAGTCACTTCGAATTTATCTTACTACAGTGATTTGTAACAGTAACTAACTTCTTAGTTAAAAACATAGTACAACTATGGAAAAAGAAAATATTCAAAGTTAAAAAAATACATCCCTATTCTATCATAGTCAATGCTTTTGTAATCGACTTCACATTAACTTTTCTTGTAATATAACTCTTATGCACAGTGCCGAACACACAGCCGCGTTGTTATTTTTTTTTTTTAACAAGAAAAGAACACGGGGTGCCTAGGAACACAAAATGTGGTCCAGACGCTTGTAGTGTAGTCTTGGGGCTAAGTTTGACCGAGCCACTGGCGGTGTTCAGCCCAAAAAGACCCTTATGCAAAGCAGAATAGAGCGTGAGAACGATATGTGCGTGGGTAATCTTCTGTCCTTCTAAAATTGAATTACTAAGTGGCTTGCAAACTTCAGCTCACATTAAAAAATGAGAAGCTTCTCTCCACACTAGCAAAAAAAAACAAAAAAGATGTGTGATTGTGGCCTGAGAGGTGCTGAGACTATAAACATATGAATGGGCCTGTGGGTGTAAAAATAAAAATATGCCATCGTTGGAAAGAAGTAAAAATGGTAGATGCACAAATCGTACAAAAATAGTCAAATATGGCCCCAAAATAAAAATGTGGCGCAGGGATACAAAAGGGGGGCCAACACAACAAGAATAAACAAAAAGTGAGTGCACATACAGGGGGAAAGAACGGACGAAAGGGGGGGGGGGGGGGGGGCGACAGAATCAAATGGGACCTGCCGTAAACTGACAATATCTGATGGCTCCAAAAACGGTACTCATACACCAAGCACACACACTACAGGAAGGAAGGGGGTGAAAGAGAAAAGGGGATGGCTGGGTCAAATTTAAACAATACGGGCGAGCTTAAAATCTCCCAACATATCTAATCCTATAGAAATGCAATTGACATGTTTTACTGGTTTACACACAATACAGAAACCACATACAGACACACACAAAGAACATAGAAAACAAACTTCTTCCTACACAGCGAATCAGCTTCTCATATAAATAACCGCTTTTAAAATAATTTTTTTTTATGCTCCGGAGCTTTTGAGTTAACTTTTCGTATCTTTTGCCACTTCCTTTGGGAAACAAGAGGGGGTCTGGCGCGGTCTGTCTGCTGTGTTATTCTGATTCTCTTTCCTAGTTGCCATTAGAACAGAAGGAAAAATAATATTTTTGGTTTAAAAACCCATTCGTTGTGGCCAGTACAACAAACCTTTTAAATTCCTTCATTATTTTTCTTCTCTCTCTCTCTTTAGGGTGTCTGCAATTACTGGCAACATGTCTACCCTTTTTAACACTTATAACACTTTCGTCCCTTCCAAACAATATACATAGTCTATAATTGTATCCCAATTTCTGCATATAAAACCTTTCATAAAAATAACCCTTAATATCAACTCCTCAACACCATTCAATATGCCTTAATATCTATCGGCAAATTCACTTGCTATTTCTTTTCCTATTCACTTTTCTTTTCACTTGTTATATATTAATTCTGTCTGGCAATGGTTACAATTAATGCAGCGGACCCTTCTGTCCCTCAACTAATTCTTTTGACCCATAGTACGTAAGGTCATGTTTCCCTGTGGGATTCAAAAACACCACGAGACGGCGCTCCCTGAGCTTATCAATCCCACAGAAAAAACCCCTCTTTCATTAAATATCTGTGCAATTTGTTGATATAGTACAAACAGTGCCATTCTCTGGACCAACGAATATCTTCTTATATTGTCTCTTTCGTTCTCTGTATTCATTCTTTATTATTTCCGTCTGCAACACCAATCCTTTGAGAATTTTTGGTTTCCCATTATTCCCCTGTTACAGAAATCAAATTTAATTGACCTGTACAATACTTCTTCGGTTACAGAAATCAAATTTAATTGACCTGTACATACTTCGGCTACAGCAATAAACTGTTAATTGACCTGTACAATTAGGCGTTACAATAATCAACGCAAGCTGATTACGTATAACTCTTTTGCATGTTATGTTCTGAATATGTAATATGCAAAATAGGCCGTCACAAGACTGTTCCCAATCACATTTTCTCACCATAACTATACCAAAAAAACTTTAATCACTTCAGCGGGTCCAACCAAGTCCTGATAAACCTTATACTTTTATACATGGATACAGATAAGACTTTCTAACCATATATCCATGAATAACTCACTTGGTAGGTTAATGACACAACAGAGCAAATGTACAATCAGGGACCCGTCTGCTCAGAACAAAAAAAATATTTACACAAACCCAGGACGGTCTGAAAACAATCCCTGTACGCACACAACACTCACCTTCATCACCAAACACCAAAACTTTTAACGGGACTCTTACCTTAGCCCCTAACAACCTTAACAAGCGCTTACACTTTAAAAATAGAAGCGGAACAGAGAATAAATAAATTCACGTGAAATACTGCTAGGTTCTACTCGTCACATAGATAAGACACGTTCAAAATCAGCTCCACGCACGACCCCTCAAAACAATCTTTAAACAGGCTGTTTGTCTAAAAATGCAGGTAGCCTTACCTTGATTCAATATGAGCGCTCAGGTTTGAGTATGGAGAGAGTGATTCATCTGGAGTGCTCGATTCCGATGATATTGAAGTCCCTATTTCAGAATGCCATCTGAGAAAAGCGTAAATAAAAAAACACAGTCTGAGGTATTTTGATGAAGTCTCCGGAAGGCCATATATGTGAAAGAATAAAAATAACATAGGTTTCATCAGGAGGTTTGGTAGAAACGCGTAGAGTGACGCTCTATCCTGAGACGGCTGGAACCCAGGAAGTGGAGCGCGGCGATGAACATCACTTCGGTGTTGGAACGCACCGTTGGAACCAACGCCACGAGAGAGGGGAAGCGGAGACACCATCCAGCCCGGCACGGAGAGATCCATGAGATCTAAAATGCTTACCTGTATTTGAAACAATGTGAGTGTAACTACTTGTTTTAAGTATTTGATAAATTATACATACAGTCTGCACTATGTCCAGTTGTACATAAAGGGGTGGAGCTTTAGGTTTTAGGGTATAAATATATGGCATACTGTATCGTATTATTGTTAGAGAGCTTTTTTTCAAAAGCTGTCTCCATGTGCACTTGACATGAATAAATTCACGTGTTATTCTGTTTCAAAATAACCTCAGACTGTGTTTTTTATTTACGCTTTTCTCAATATATATATATATATATATATATATATATATATATGTATATACAAGTGTCAAAAAGGAGTGCTACTGGGCGTGGCAAAATGTATGCAGCAAAAGACAAAAAAGCCCATTGCTACATCCAATATGACAAAAATACACAGCGAAATACCTATATATTCTCCTGATAAAAGGGTAATTTAGTTAGACCCTTTGGCCAAAGCGTTATAAACCTGCAAACCACATCAAGGCGTGACCAGTTTGAATAGGACCTTCAGGGACCCCCAATGTGTTAATCCGATGGGCCGTTAGTCTAACTGCAGAAATCTCACCGAAATGTTGCAGTTTAATGGCAGATTGCCCCAAGACAAGTCATCGGATACTGGTGGCTGCATCTGTATTTAGCCTAGCTTTTGGCCCGACCTATTTCCCTGGTCCCTACCAGTGTTAGTCCTGTTAGGTATAGGCAGTGGATGGGTTAATTCCTCCAGAAGGCCTAGTGTGCTATTGCAGCCTTAGATGTAGTAACTGTATCCAAGGGCGGGCCTAGTACAGCCAGAGAGGTACTTGCTGGGTCACATGCTGTATTGTGATGACCTGTCAGTATCAGACCTGCCCTGTCCAGGGTATATAAACTGTCTCTCTCCCAAATGTTGGTGTCTCTTTCCTCCCGCTGTGGAGTGAGAAATAACTTCCCTGCTCCTATAAGGGGATGCAGGAGAAGCACCATGTAGGAGGAAACTTGGATGGGCCTCATGCCTTGAAGTGACCTTCTAAGGGGAAGCAAGAAAAAGGATATACCTGCTGTAAGATCTTAACCAATGCAATAAATACCATGGAACCATATGCAAGTGTGATTCCCTGTCTTGGGCTAAAGAAAGGTGTCAGTCTGGACCATCCTACGATCCCAGAGGATCCTCGCTGACAGAAGGCGCTGCAACCATGAACAAAGGTACCCTGCAAACCTGTCCTGATAATCCCCACACCATCGCGGAAGTGCTCAGCCATCCTGTTACATCACAGGGACAAGGACGAATGTGTCAAAACATGAGGCTCACATTTTTTGCTAATTTGTGAACAAAATCAGTTTCACAGATTGTTATTTGTAGGAGGTTTTACAGTTGAAAATATGGTTAGCTGTTCCTAAATCCGCCATCATTTGCCTTTGCGTAAATGTAATAAAATCCGGCCCCTATTTATTTTTTATTTGTCATGTAACAGAGGATTTAAGATTACAAAAGGAAGGGGTACAGAGAAAAATAATGGGTGAGAAAGGAAGGTGGAGGCACAGTATATAAAACTGCTTTTTAGAGGCAAAATGTACCAGAGCGCTCATATCTTTTAGGAATTTGCAATGCTTATCTTGTAGGAATGACAGAGTAAAGTTTGACGTAGAAAAGAGTTGTGTAATTTTATATAATGGGGTATATTTCCTCAATGATCAAACTATGTTACCTATGATAAAAACCTATAGGATAGTTGTCATCAGTCTACTGTAGTGCCGACGATTATTCTAAAACAAACCTGGGACAATCTCCAAAAAGACACAGGTACATGCTGGGTACATGCTGGGTATATGCTGGGTATATGCTGGGTACATGCTGCAACATTTCAGTGACATTTCTGCAGAGACTAATGGCCCATCGGATTAACAGCGGGGGTCCCTGGCAGTCCCATTCAAACTGAATGGGACTGCCAGGAACCCCTGCTGTGTTAATCCGATGGGCCATTAGCCTCTGCAGAAATGTCCCTGAAATGTACCCAGCATGTACCCAGCATGTACCTGGCTAGTTTAAGGCAAGTTTAAGGCAAGTTTTAGAATACTCGTTGGCTCGTCTGTATATAAATTATCTCTATTATATGGATCAACTAACCGATCCATGTTCCACATACCGTACATAAATGTATAATATAGAGCATCTTGCTCTTTAATCTCTAATAGACCTGCAGCGATGCTAACCCCAGTAACCCTAACTGTGGAGGATGAATATTTATTCTTGAACTCGCTATGTACTGGCTATATATATACAGTATGTTCCACTCCATGTGATTATAATTGTGTACTTATTTAGCAAGACTAGAATAACTAAAGGGGATGGCCATTTAATGAAAATAAGGTAATATTCAATTTATAGAGAATGTGGCTTTCGAATGATAGTTTGGTATAATCCTGAGTGGTAAATGTACTGAGAAAATGCCAGCCCTTTCTGAGGGAACACTGGCAAGCCAAAAATTAGCATAAACCAAACTATAGCTAGTAAAAGCCCAAGCATCAGACAGCTAGAGGTCCCAGTGAGACTGTTGCAGACCACCCCAGGGGACCCACGGAAGCCTATTACAGCAGAGGATTTGTATACTGCAGTTTTTCTTCATTTTGTCAACCTCTTGCTGTCTGATGCTTGGGCTTTCACTAGCTATAGTTTGGTTTATGCTAATTTTTGGCATGTCAGTGATCCCTCAGAAAGAACTGGCTTTAGGTGCTTAGAACCATTCTTTCTTTTTATTAGCATATTGTGCTCTTCATGGGCTGTTTTCATTGAGATATATTTGAGTGGAGGTGGGGAAATTGGGGAAGTACCTCAGATATATTAAATCTGTGGGAATGGGCTTGAAGAAGGGGCGTCTATGGCCCCCGAAACGTTAACGTTGCACCCCTATTATTTTATTACCCTCATCCATTACGTGTATTGTACAGTACGTATATATTGTTTTCTCCCCTTTTGTGTTTTTTTTTCTTTTCCCCTTGTTCCCCCACCCCCCTCCACCCCTCTCTCTCCTTTGTGTGGTTGTCTCTACAGGAGAGGTTGTCTCCATACCCTGCTTTTGGGTTCAATGTATAGCTGCTTAAATATTTTTCAAATACACTTTTCACTTACTCTAATTGACTATTGTCCATTGCTTCTATTGTTGCGTGCTGGGGCCATATGTATATATCAATATTCACTAGTACGTTTTAACCTTTTACCCAAAAAAGTTGATGTCAATATGATATTTTAGTAAGATATTCACAAACTGTGTTTTAGGCAATGTTTCATACAGTATGTTGAAACTTTGTCACTGGCTAAAAATGTCCAAATGTGCAGGGTTGCTAGAAATCTTACTCATCTCCAATAGAAATAATAATAATAATAATAATAATAATAATAATAATAATCACAATAATCACGATGATGATGATGATGATGATGATGATGATGATGATGATGATGATGATGATGATGATGATGATGATGATGATGATGATGATGAAGATGATGATGATGATTATTATTGTTATTATTTTTAATCTTAACACCAGATCTAGATCTAAATGTAGATCTAGATATTTCTGTGCCTGCTAACCAAGTCTGTCTTGCAACATAATTATTCTCATTAAGTTGAGTTTACACTTTTATTTGGTAATGATGAGACATTCCATTAAACAAACACATGTAATTGCAGAGCAATCTACTGGTCGTATATTAAATTAGATTTTATTGGATTCAAAAGTGAGCAGCAGGATTTCAGCCAATGGCAGCTTTAGTCTCAGAGATGAAATGCATTTACAGTGAGAACATTGTGATAATCTGCTGTACTATCCTGTTCTCTTGCAGACTTTAGTCTCTACTTGGAAAATCCTTTTACCAGCTCAATGTGTTTTATTATTTAGAATCAAATTGAGATATTGCTGTATGCAACTGTTGTCTTTATATTCAAAGTATTTGTTATGCAATGCTGTCATTAAAAAAATCACTTTGTATATAGTGTTTTATTATTGTATACTCCTATTGAATTAGGTCAGCAGGATAGTTTTCCTATTTAGAGATAAGTGAATGTATAAGAATTCAGGAAGGCATGAGAAGGAAGAAGACATTGGTGAGTAAAAATAATAATACATACTGTAAGTGTAAATCTTGGAAATGTACTTTTACCAGTCTGTTATGTCCAAATATGGCTGCAGTATACAACACTGGATGCTCAAATTTGCAGATGCTGCAGATCCGTTCAAGAAGAAAATTTTCTGTGACTGAACAAGTTTTAATTAAATTGATTTGTGTCAGCTTTTCGATGTTACTGTAACTCACAATTTTATCAGGACATCAAGAACTGACAGTATAACAGTGACATACAGTACTGTACTGTATACAAAATAGTGACATAACACACACAAATCTGTCAAAGCAGTGCTCCAAATCCCCACAGGTGAGTGGGGCAGTTGAAAACTTAATCACCCCTGCTATTGTACAACCTCCAGTAACACTATCAAGATGGTTATATCAGCAGTCAGTCCCACAGACAGTGCCAATTGCATAGTGCATAGACTATGAATACAATACACAGTTCATAGTGAATACATATGGTACTATATTGTAAACATAGGGATATTGTTATATTTTAACACGACAATTAATTACATTTTTTAAAGCTATGTTAATTTAGGGGTGAGAAAAGATCAAAACATAAAAGATGAAGGGGATAAAATATTAAATATTTCTGATTCTTACTGTATTGTAATTTGTATTTTATTTTATATTTTATTGCAATGAGTATTTTATAAAAACAGGAAACAGGGGGAGCAATGGGTTGTGTAGCAAGTGTAGCGGCAGAAGGTAAGTGAGGCAAATGTATAAGTAACAGATCAATACATTTATTGGAGTGTAACAACAAATCACTCACATAATGAAAAGTCCCAGGTCTACTCCTGTAGAGAGGTGATGCTTCCTGCAGCAGATAACCCTGTCACCACGTCCAGAAGCCAAGGAGATGGAAGCACTGCGTGCGGCTGCTCACACTGACCGCGGGTCAAGAACAGCAAACTGGAGGGAGCTACGCATTTCGCCGAGACCTCGGCTTCGTCAGGCTAAACTTGGGAGTAATCGGGACGCTTTTGCAAAGCGGAGGAATTCCTCTGCCAGAACCCTGCTTACAAACAACACCTGATCCCTGTCATGTTGACCGGTGTGGACGGGTGGGACCCCCACAGATACCCCTCTCAGTACCCGTACTTACACTAGGCCGTGTAAGTATTGTGGACTCCATTTTTATATATCCCCATTCCCCCCTCTCTCTTGGGAGGTCGTATCCTCCTTTTGGAAGTCTAATTCTTATCAGTTATTGGGTATTTGATTGTCTTAACCTCTTGCTCCCCCTGTTTCCTGGTTTTATCTTATGCTAAGGGTCTTGGATGGTCCCTCCCAGGGTTGAAGCAGAAGGGATTTCATAGGTCATCTCTCATTGCCTAGAGAGACCTTTTAACTATTTGTTGGTAACATTTTCACTTATTCTTTTGTTGGATTTAGAGGTTAAGGTTAGCGCCTGGGTTCCCTGTTTTCAATGAGTATTTTATGTTATTGTACTGTATTTTTTATGCTTTTTAATGAACAAAAGCGGTATTACAGTAGCACACATACTGTGTGTGGTGGTCGTGGTGGAGGAGGTGTTTTGTTGGAAGTGAAGGGGTGGGTGAAGGGGGTGTTGCTCCAGGATGGGTGGTTAGGAATCCCAAGGGGCTAGTGGGAGGGGTAATATCTTAATTACTTTAGTGGTTACTATATGCTAAGGTGATTAAGGGGTTACTGTCCAGTAGATGGTATTTTAATTGTTGGGCATTGGCCCTTTATTGGATGTTAGTGCTGCTGAGGAGGAGGAATATGGCCTTCATTTTGAAAGGATTAATTACTAGCTTAATTTATTATAGATTTTCCATTGATTGTCAATGTGGGCATCTGTGCTCCCATTCAGTGACAATGGATCACTGACAATCAATGGATTAAATGGCTAGTGCTTGTTTTTATTGTAATGTATATTCTGTTACAGTAAATTTATTTTTATGCTTCTTAATAGGTAAAAGCGCTATTAGCCAGATTTGGCTAATAGGGCTATTGCCCATTAATGCGTGTGGTGGTGGTAGAGGGGATATTTTGCTGGTGTAGAAGAAGGTATTGTTTTTCTGTGTTTTTTACTTTTATTCTATACGGTATCAAGCAGGGGGTCACCGTAGGTGAACTCATTTATTTCAGCTCCGGAGACACCCTGCTTTCGGAGATAGAGACATCAATAGTGGTTGCCGGTAGCGGCAACCGGCAAACCCTATGGAGGTATATATCTCTGAAGCAGGGAGCTGAAATTAATGGGGTTCAGTACAGACTCCCCGTGCTTCAATACCATATAATAAATGAAATAAAAGAACATTGGATTGCTTTAAGTGCTCCTCAGGGAAATACACAGAGAGAGAGACTTCTTCTCTCTGTGACTCCTATTTTGAGCTCTTACAGACTCATGGCTGGCTTGGTAGGATTAATCCTGAAGTGGTCCTATTCAGAAGCATGGACCAACGCTGAATTAAACCTTCCTGGCTGCTTACTACGTTTTTGGCTGCGATCGAGGCCCGGCCTTGCCGCATTCTGGCCCTCCCTGTAAGTCTTGATAAATCTGTAGTTTTTAAATCACATTATTAGCATAAGAAACATATAAATGTGCCCACTCCTACACCAACATCAAGTTTGGTGTTGTAACATTCACAACAAGAGGGTGAGTTAGTCTATCTAAGTGTAAGGAAAGTTCCAGTGACTTACATAGTGCTTCCATTACTAGAGATGTGCTGTTGTTTCAATCAAACTTTGCAAAAATAATAAAATACCTGCAAAAATGTATATCAAACTTTTGGCACCAAGAGATCTACTGAAATGATGCAAGCCCAGACTTCCTGGGGAAAGCATAATTACTATATGAGTGACTAAAGTATACATCCTTGACTTTTGTTTTCCCTTTGGAGCAGAGCTCCACGTATGTGCTGCACTGCACCCTAGGGCGGGTGATAGTTCATATACAACTGCTATACATATGCATATACCTGGTAACAAAGGTATACAGATTACACCTCTGATACCATTCCACTAAGAACTACACACATCGTGAATCTTTCACTATATAAGGCTGAAGGGACACTTACCTGCTTGTCCATTAATACTTTATTCCGCAATTAGACATCTGTGGTGAGCAATTACATTTGTACATTATATTGATTGATTGACTGCTCACCTAACCACTTCCTAATGGGTTTTTTTAATGTTTGAATGTTTTATATGTGTTTTTAACCTTATCAATTGAAATTACCAAAATAAAATGTTCTTATTTTTTCTGAGCGAATCCGGTCGAGAAGGGCCATATTTAGTCCTATCAATGGTATTTATACCAATAGACCATTGTAAGTCTTACTACTGTACCCCAACATTGAGTGCTCGATATATGAGGTAGCCTTTTCTGATCCTTCTGGGATCTACTCTGAAATACAATTCATTTTTCCCTTAGAGCACCTGTTGCACAATATATATACGTATAAACACATGGATGAGCGGTTTATTTACCTTTTATAAATATATTACTTGATTTCATGTTTATGTTACATTAGATTGTTTTGTAAACATTTTGTATATTTGATATATTTGATTTGTTTTGGGGTATAGCGCTATAGTTGTGTAATTGCCAACTTGTAGCAAGTCTTACTGTCTTTGGCCCCAGGGCAAACCACAGGATAGTGACTGCCCCATTGTCGGAGTCGTATCACTGTTTGGCATCCAATCTGGATGCCTGCAGTGCGACCATGGCAAGTCTTGCAGTTCGACCATGACAGGTCTATCTCTGAAGCCGTGACTTTAAGCTTTTTCAGGCATTGCTCCAGAGACAGTAAGTCTTGGTACTGTACATTTGTACAGTAGAAAAAGTACAAGAACTAACAAAACATTTTTGGGAGTTAATCCAAGGTCGCAGCTGAGAAGGGTGAGAGCACCTTAGTAACGAAGGAGTTAATAGAAGAGAAATTGAAAAACACTTAGTTGTAGACATGGCAAACGGTGTCAGTGTGTGTCAGAAACAAGACAGATGAGGTAAGAGTAGGGAAGTCAAGGAAGAGTAATAATGTGAGATGTGCAAATATTTTCAAATATGCTTTGCATTATTTAACATTTTTCTTCTTTAATTGTGTGTTTTCACAACATATTTGTGAAGTGTTACATTGTTTGGAATCTCAGAAAGTGCAAAATGTGCCTGCATTTCACCACTTGTCGCTAGAATTCTATGAATGGGACCATTTAACGTTGCACATTGATTTTTAAAGATTTGCAATTTTGGGGGGGAACATTTCCAGTTTTACTAAAGTTTTAGAAAAAACTTTTTGCACATCGCTAGTAAAAATATTTAAGGTTTGTGGAGGGTGGAGATAGGGATGAATGGAAAACATTGCATTACATTAAATATTTGTCATAAAGTGGGTAATGTAAGAAATCAGAGATGTAATAGTTATTAGTGATTTAGTGAATACCAGGCCAACATTTTTCTTTGTTAGAAATTCATATGGCCCACTGGTGGAGACCAAAGATAGGTAAAAGAGAAAATTAAAAGTATATGAATTATTACAATTGAAGTCCATGAAAATTAGTGTTAGAGAGTCTGCAGAGAGAAACATAGTAAACCATGCATTCAAATCTGATAGAAAAGGGAAATTGGAGGAAGAGGAGGCAAGAAGGCAATAGATGACAGACACACATAGAGAGACAAAAGAGTAGAGTCAGACAATACCTCAAAAGAGAAAGAACGAGAGGATGTGTGGGGGTTACTTGATGGTGAAAATAAGGAATTAGCTTGGATTTCTACACCCATCCCCTCAATGGCTTGTCAGAGTGGATATGTGTGAGAAGAATAGGCCACCAAAGGAGGGGGAGGGAGCATTAGTACTAAATCAGGGGTAAAGAATATGTTTAATAAAGAGCCACAAAGTTAAGAAAGCGAGCCTAGAAGAGCTAAGACCTTGTTAGAAAGGGAATAGGAAGAGCAGAAGACATAGGAGAAGGGAAGACAGAATTATGGGAGATGTGGAACTTAGATGAGGTTAAATAGGGTGGAACTTTAAGATGGGAGACAGTAAAACATATTCTTTATAAGTGGGTGTCACGAGTGGCACACCCGTGAGCATGTGATTTGTGTGACAAAGGATAATAAACACAGCTATCCAGAATTGGAAACTGAATAAGTTCACCTTCATGAATATGTCCTTAACTCCATCTAATGAATCCCTAATGCAATTTTTATGATACGACGAGAAAAAACTGTTGTTTGAATAAAAAAGTGAGTGAGTATTAAAATACACCATAACTTTCTTTTTGTAACACCTAGAATGGCGCCACCTTCATCATTGCATTTCTATAATTAAATATAATTTCTATAATTATAATATATGTGTTGACACCCATGGGGTACTGAACTTTAATTTTTGAATGTTTAATAAGTATCTAATATGTAACATAGACCAATATATCATATTTTATGTCATTCAATCCATCAGATCGCAAAGCTTACACAGATATATTTGTTATTCCTGTGAATCATATCAGACCCAATACAGTATATCGTTTATTTTTAGCATTGATCTAAGACTGAATGGTGACCATGTCATCACCTTTCTCTGCTACTCCCCTTTGGGGATCTTAGGAATATATTGTATATGGTCCCTTTTGAGGATAACACCTATGGTCTCTACAAAATATATACATATCTTTTGGGTAGGCCCTCAATGACAACACTAGATTAAGCTCTTTTACTCTGGGTACTTTTACCAGTCACTCTCATCTAAACATCTCCTTGTTTTATGGACCAATAAATACCTAGGCCCGTTTGACTTTACATAGAAGAAAAATAGGTATTTTTAAAATGTACGTTAACCCTGTGTATACAATATCTTTTAAATACTGAATATTTTAATGGTATTATCATGACAGCAGGGAAAGAAGGAAATAGGGATAGCACTTAGATCAGAGGTTAGAGAGACATAACAAGATGCAAGAAGTAGAAATTAAGTTGGAGACATACAATTGGAAATAGTGAGAATTCTGGTTAAAATCATTACAGTGTTTGTATAGTATGTACATGAAACAGTAAAGAGAAAGGTGAAGATTAAAAAAAAAACAGATTGAGGGGCAGGCAAGTATTTTTGAGTTAACCCTGAAGAAGCTCAAGGTGTGAAACGCGTAGGGTGAGCGTGCAGACCATCTAGAGACACCCAAGGTGTGTAGTTAATCGATCTGAGGATCCTGGACCAAGTTCTCCTGGATTTTTTCCCCTTCCTGTATCTGGAAATCATTCCCTATGGCCAGCCACCACAGATGTAAGCATCAGGAAGGAGTTTTGCAGTCCTCAACCATTATCTGAACAAAGGTGGTCCATATTCCTGTACAAACTGCACTTTTGTAAGTGTATTACTTTTATTTCTCTATTATAAAATCAATCTACACTATCTGTGTCCTCTGTTCTATTCTTCACACATGGGAATCCACCTATTCTTCCTATCCTGTTCCTGAGGGATGCCCTTCAACAACATTAGAAGAAATCTTCTGAGTTGGTGACTCTGAATAACCGCACCGCCCATATTCACCTTCACAATTGTGAGTGAGATGCCATTGAAGTGTCACCGTATTAATCAATTTGCTATACAATATTTCACCACATGTTCTTTTTCTTGTTTTTTACATAATTTTGGAGTATTTGCACTCTTGATCCCCTGCTTCAGTGATTTGTTTGGACTTCAGATTGACTCCATTTTCTAGAGCTGCACGACTTCCATATGTAAAGTATTTCATTATTATATCACTAGTGTGTTCACTGTTTTTTTTGTTTAAATGGTATGTGCGCTTGAACCCCCTTTTTTCCTATTTACTGTAACTATTTTTGAGAGAAAGGAAATAATACTTGTAATGGTGAATCAAGTCACAATAATGTGAAATACAATATGATTGTGCATAAGTGATAATATATAAATATGTGATACGCTGCAGAACAGATGAGAATCCTCCTTCGATCCTGTGAGTGATGGATGATGAATATAGGGAGCGCAGAATCATGAAATAGAGATACAAAATGCATATAGTGCAATATTTCAACAGTTTCAATGTGTAAAAAAGAAATGTTTTTATTAGTGGCCAATGCCACTACTCACATGGCCCAGGTAGAATACAAGCACTGGGCGGTTTCTTTAACCGGATGGATCCCCATCTGTCTGCCTCAGTCTCTACATACCTTGGAGATATAAAAGTAACAATGGCGGCCCGGAATAGAGCAAACAACAGCATGGACTGCTATTTTTCAGGATAGTGACGTTAATAACACTAAGAAATAACACTTCAAGGTATATTGGTAATGAATCTATAGAATCTTAACATATACTGTCCATTATGGTGAGATCCGTAAAAAATATGTCAAATTAGATAAGGTATTATCAATACATTAAGTCAAGCAAGAAAGCAGAGTACTGCAGTTGCAGAAGAGTACTTCATGTACCAGAAAATCAAATAAATTAGGAGACTTGAGAGACTGGTGTAATTCCTGTCACCCTAAAATGTCAGCCAAATGTCACATCATTGGATGCCCTCCTAGGCTGACCTTTCTGGCAGTCTGTCTTTTTGTAGACGAAGAGAATTTAATAACTTTACCGGTACATCCAGGTACTAAAGGAGCAGTTTAATGCAGCAGGTAACATAACTATATTTGTGTTATTGGTTTCCTTATAAATATTCAATTACCCGTACAGTAACTGTCTTACTTATTTGTATTTTGGGAAAAAATCAATATGTACTCTATCACTATTCATCTGCAACACTGGACTCTATCAATTTAGCTACTCACGTGCACCTATTTACTAATGTGGACACCATAATTACTCTGCAATCAAAAGACAAATCAAAATCATTCACCTGGATCTTTGTAGACTGGCAAATAGTCTTATCAATAAAGACATTAAATAAATATTGTTCACTAGAGATGGGCGAACATGTATCAGTTCTTCCACAAATTTTCCTGGTCAAATACGATCTGCAGAATGAAATCCACGTCGGATAACTTCATTGTAAAGCAACCCGAATTCTTCAAAATCCATCATTTGGTCTCGGCTGTCGACGGATTCAACATAAATCCGAATCTGCTTAATGTCTTTACATTAATATTTACATATTGCTACTCACATAATAATTCCATTTGATGAATGCCAATTCAGTTTGATGGATTCAGATGCCGTTTGATAGATCCAGATTAAGTTTGCAGGTTTGAATTCTGTGCTGTTAAAGCATGAAAGCCAAGTAAACAGGGATCCCATGAGTGCTGCTTTCTTCACTTCTGTGAGGATTGGGGAGCCACGCCGCCTTCGGTGCACTCCCCGCTTACTGTACCTCTCTCTATGTCCGGGACTTGGCTCTGCTCCCGCACTGAGCACGCATGCGCCTCGCCACCACAGGCACCTCTGCGACACTAACCTTCTACCTCTGCCATCTCGAGCAGCTCCCGTTGTACCACTGCACGTGCGCGCCCTCCCCGAACCAAATAGTGACGATCATGGGCACATGTGGTCATGCGTACAGAGGCAGTTCTAGCCCTGCAACCCTGCCTCTCTTTTATCTGAGGTCCTCCTTGCACCTGCACTCTGAATACCACAGCCCCTGCTGGTCACACACTCCCACGCTGCAGGTTCTCATTGGACGCATTGATTTCAGCCTCGGGGACCTCCTGCTTCCTGAGTTACAGGCCCTGGTATGGTGGGTGGCTAGCCCTCCCGGAAAAATTGTGGGAGGAGTTAACCCCTTCACTACTATAACGGTGGTAAATGCTAAGGTAATTAAGGGGTTAACCCTTTCCTCTACCCACCCAAAAGGCCTGTCCACCAACCCTGGGTTAACTAACTTCTTCACTCACCCCCTGTACCCCCAAGAAACATTAAAATACAACATCTTTACTAAGCACCCCCTCTATCTCCAACAACCCCACCCCACAACACATACAGTACAATAATGGGCAATATTACTATTATCCAGATCTGGATAATAGCGCATTTTCCTATTAAAAATAAAACATTATTCAGTCGGCATAAATTAAGTTAAAGTTGCACTTACTCCTGCCAGGATGAAGGCTGTCCTTGTCCCATTCGCCTTCCTCTCCTTCAGTGGGTACCGACAGTAAAAAAACTAACTACTGACCAGTAACCCCTTAATCACCCATGCCTTTCCTTGTGACGTCATCAAAAAGGGAGATAAGATAGCCAATCACAAGCATGCCTCCCTTTTTGATGATGTCACAACACTCCAAAAAGAAAGGCATCATATGGTATATACACAAATCCGATTACTTGGTGACCATTTAATGGTTGCCATTTGTTTTTTTTACTGAAGTGACATCATCTTAAACCGCAGGGAAGCATATACTACCTGATTGGCTGGCCTCCCTCCCTTTTTTAGGACATCACAGCCTTAACAAAAAAAAAAAAGAAAGGAACCTGTCTAATCTCAATTTACCCCAAGAAAATGACAGTACAGCAGATAAGACAGAAGAAAAGAAGGAATAACTTAGTGAAGATGCTCTTCAATCAACATATGATCATGAACTTCTTCACATCAGCTGTTTGAGGAGCATTGCGTCGATGGTCAAGAGTTGCTGACGGAGTAGGACTCAGAAGATGAAGACAGCAAAGGTAAGAAACACATTGATTGTATGATATTTCATTGTGTATTTTTTTTAGGTTGCCCATTGACTGCCTATGTGCTTATCTACACCTGATTCTGGGTATAGAAAAGCACAGTAACAAGCAATGCATTTTTTGGCAAATGCTTGTTTTTATTTCATTGTAATGTATTGTTTATTGTCTTATTTTTTTTTTGCTTGCCCATTCATTGTCATTGTGGCAATCCATGCCCATATTGAGGGCATGGTTTATCACAGTCACAATCAATGGCTTTTTTTTTTTTAAATGCGTGTTTATATTTAAATGTCATGTATTTTTTTGGGGACTGTTTTTTTCTTAGCTTGCCCGTTCATTGCCATTGTTGCCACTGACAATCAATGGGTAGAAAGGGAGGGTGTAGTTGCCCTGGAGAGGGTGGTTAGGCCTACTGGGTGGGTAGCGGGAGGGGGGGGTTAAAGCGGAAGCATTGCTGGATTCAGTTAAACTAGCAGCAAGGTCAATGTCACTGTCTGTCACAGTCAGAAGAGCTCTTTGGCTATGGCCTTGACATTCAGATTCAATATAAAAAAACAAGCTATGTTCAAATCCTTTCGAGGGACATCATCTGTTTTGCTGGAGGCTAGATTCCATTTTTCAAAATGCCTCGAGAGGCAAAAGTCTTTTCCTACTGCAGGAAAGAAAAAGAAGAATTGACGCCCAACTTCAAGTGTGAATGAAAGGGCTAACAGTAAAGTCATGAGAGCCTATAGGCCCAGAATGGGTTACTAGATAGCAGTCTCCTGGCATGGAATCCAGAGCTCTCTTTTTCATGGGCTAAGAGGACATGGACACTCATATTGAGCAACTTTGAAGTCTGCATGAGATGATGAGGTGATCGAACATGCCACGTAGGAGAAAGACTCAAGCAATTTTTGAAAATGTTTGCACAAACCATTATAAATTCTTGAGAGCTTAACGTTGTTTGCTGGGGATACTGTCTGGAATTCATTACAATACCTGGAAGATACAGGTTTATAAGATCCCGACGGCCGGAAAACAAACTTGGCAGAGAGGTATTAACCAGCTATATCAAGCAGCATAGGAATGATCAAAATCTTTGATAAACTCGCTATTTCAGTGTAACGTTCCTGACTGCAAGACAGGATACGGACCCACAGGGCAGTGGTAGGGAGTAATACAGGGAGTAATACACCAACCTTTGCTTGGGATCAGGGGTAATCAGGTCCGGTTCCAAGGTCGAGGCAGGCGGCAGGCAAGGGGTAGTCAGATTCAGTACCAAGGTCAAGACAGGCAGCAGGCAAAACAAAGGCAAGGGAGAGCTCAGACAGGACAGGGTAACCAGTACTTTGCACAAGCAAAGACTAGTAGCAACTGCCTCCCTTCTAAAGGCCAGATGCAGCTGCTGGCAATGAGAACCCATGAGAGACTGATTTCCTGTCAGGGGAGTAAGGGCAGGATTTGCCAGGAAGCAAGGTGACCATGGTGGCTTTGGACCAGATAATTTCACTTCCTGTCAGCATTCATCCTGAATGTTCAGACAGATCCCTTATATTCAGAGCCTCGATGAGATTCTCGATGCTACTAGAATAGCATTATTTTGTAAAAATTGCACTATTTTGCTGTTTGTGAGCTCCCGCTTGATGTGTTTGGCCAGGAAAGAGAACTCTCGGGAAAATGAGCTTTATGAATAGCAAACTTGTCAAATCATATGGGAAGTGCTCAAAATCCTCGATGAGTTTGTTATCGAAGCTACTATAATAGGCCCCTAAGACTTTTACAACTCTTTGCTGAGACATAGGGCCTCATGCAGTAAGCGCCGATAAGCCGTTTATCGCCATTTTTTCGCCAAATTTACCCTCCCGATTCAGTAAGCGCTGATAAGTGGGAAAAATCGGCAATTTTTGTTGCCGATAAAAACTTATCGGCAGCCGGGTGCCGATTAGCCACTTATCGGCACTTTTTGAACACAGCTGAATTCAGGTAGCCCCGATCAGCTTTTCGCTGCTGATCGGCACTCCAGAATGGAGAGTTTTTCGGCAATCCAGCTCGCCAACTAAAGTTGGCAAGTTGGTGGAGGAGAAGCATCGGCAAGGGCGACACTTAGAAAAAATCAGGCCTTTTTCCTTTCTGTGATTGATGCCGGGGGTCTCCGGAGCTGATACCAGCACCGGAGGCCCCCGGCATCCATCCGAGGCAGGAAAAATGCATGTACATCCCACTTCATTACCTTAGCGGCTAACTGCTAAGGCAATGAAGGGATTAACCCACCGTGCCAGCTTTATTGTGGGTAGCGGGGGTGGGTGAAGTGGGTATTTGGCCCTTGTTTTTTGTTTAGGGCTTGCGGGGGGGGTTGCGGGTGCACTTAACCCCTTCACGACCGTAGCAGTTAATACCGCCACGGTCATGAAGGGGTTAAGCCCTCCCGCTACCCACCCGCAAGCCCTAAACAACCACCATTGTGGCTAATACCCCCTTCACCCACACCCGCTACCCACAATAAAAAATAATCACACACACCAGCCCCACACTAAATAAATATATCGACATAAATAAATGAATATATATATATATATAAAAATAAATAAATAAATATATATAGATATATACCACAATTATTAAGGTTATGGTGGGTAAAAAAGTGACAAAAACCCTCCACAGTAAAGCATAAAGCAACTGTAAATCTTACTGTATGTTCATTTGCATGTCTTAGACAGGTCTGCAACCCTGTCTTTCCCCATTATCGCCCAGCATACAGCGCTTCCACTGCAGCAAGGGATTCTGGGAAATGACTTGCAATGAGCACTCAGTGCCAACCTTTTCTCTCAAGCTCGTATTACACAAAGCAGATCCTCAAGCTATGCATGCATTTTAAACACAGCTTTTAGACAAAGGCTGGGATAGATGCAAAGCCATTAAACCCACTCACAGACATGTTTCAACCTTGATGGTATCATCAGTTGTGAGGTTGGTTGTAATGGCTTAGCTGGTTTTGAGACTATAGACTGTAATCACCACAATTATTAAGTTTTGTGGGTAAAAAAAGTGAGGGCTTTTGTCACTTTTTTACCCACCACAACCTTAATAATTGGTGATTAACTAGTCTATATCTCAAAACCACTTAGCCATTACAACCAACCCCACACTGATGATACCCATCAAGGTTGAAACACTTGTGTAGCTGAGACTGTGTCCCCTTGGCCTTGAGTCATCGTCCTTTGGGGACAAAGACTCCTGCTGCTTTTGGGGGGGCATTGCCATCTCGAGCTAAGAGGAGTGATCCTGAGTGAGCGGTTCTGAGGGTGAGTGGCGGAGTGCGTAATGAGGGGCCGGCACCTTTGCCCTGGGACAAATGCCTTTACTGGCTAAAGTCCCCTTGCTGCTTTTGGGGTGCCGCACCTGATCTTGGGAGAACAGAGATGACGTTGCAAGCTGGAATGCGCAATTCCATTCGGTTCCTTATCAAGGAGACCGAGAGATGTCGAGTGAACCTGCTGTGGATAGTGGAGAAGGTGCTGATGGCAATTGCATCGGTCTGGACGCTGAGAGATCTTCTGCCTTCAGGATTTCCCTGCCACAGGGGATCTAATGACCTGACCTGTCATCAAGAAGCGGATGTTTGGTGCACTTTTGAAAAGTGTCAAGGAGAAGTCTGGTGACCCGATCTTCCATGGCATCAAGTAATTCCAAGTTTTATGCTGGAGGAGAGACCACTTGTCTTCACATGTACAATCCGTTTGCAAGGAAAGAGGATATTGTGACTTTTTTGTGAAACGGTATTGTGAAATGATCAGTAGGAGGTGAAGAACTCTAAAAACCCTATGGCATGTTCAACGGAATAAACCACAAAAACAGGTAGCGCTAACCCAATGTGTATGTGTGTGTTAACTATTACCTTATATATTGAATAAGACTATACATAAGGGGCTGCCTAGGAACACAAATCCTGACCCCCCTGTTCAGGAAAACAGTATGGACAGGGAATAGTTCTGTGGGCGCCTATAAACTTTACCACTAATAAGATATACGAAAACCAAGCCTGTTGGTTGTGAAGAGTGTTGATCCTCACGGTGGGCTTGAAAACAAAGAAAAAGCACAACACATAAGCGTAATACTGTTGAAACATTACAAACAACATATAAGACAACATATAACACTGAAAACGAAATGGTATTATGGACATAAAATCATTTAATAACATTAATATTTGATATAATGCACAATTTGCATGGACACATATTTTTAGCAATTAAAAATCTGAATAGGTGGTTCAACGGCTCCGTAGCACCAATGTTGATGATAGCAATGCCTACTCACCAAATGGAATAGGTTTGCAGGCAGTGGATATTTAGAGAGTATCCCCCCTCTCATCTGTGTGCTGCTCTCTGCTAGCTGGCGTCTCTGTCGGCTCGTGGGTGCAGCTCATCAGCGGGACTCCTGAAGCTCCAGGAAGCACGTCTGGGCAGATGGGACTCAGCTGCAGCTGATTCAGCACGATGTCAGCCACGGTCACACGTGAGCTCGTCTATCTGCTGTTCACTGCAGCTGGCGTCTCTATCGTGCTCGTGGACGCAACTGTCAGCAGTGCTCCTGCAGAGCGCCAAGCAGGCGCTTGAATAGTAGGAAAACCGCAACAGCTGGTTCAACTCGTCAGCGGCTATAGGGATGGTTAGCGGCCGCTCACGTTGGTTCACCGATGTGCGGGGATACTGCAACAATGTGTGCGGGGCTTGAACCTCCACCCTAACGCGTTTCAAGAGCGATCTGCTCTCTTCCTCATGGGTATATGAATAAAAGAGTCCAAAATGTCCTTTAAATACTGACTTCACCATTTGGGTAAATCGTTCCACCTGTAGCTAATTGCACATGACGCTGTGACTTGTAATGAAGTTACTCTTAGTGGTTTTGTATCAGACACTGCGCAGTGAAATGTCATTGAACAATAGCACAAAAGCTTACTTCCTATTTTGGTACAGCTGTTATACATAATACACAACATTAAACATGACACAATAAACAATGACCAAATAAAAATAATATCATCTATGTAGCGCCGCCACAGCACCAAGTTTGCACCATAGGGGCAATTGGACCATATTCCTAAAATCAAAAAATCTCTAAATTCTTTTGAAACAGATGGGTCATTTTTTAGGGTGTTTGAGACTGATTTTTTGATTTTAGGAATTAAATTCATCCTTTGTCACAATTTTTTTCACTTTAATAAAGCTTATTATTTGCAGGTATGTGGCACCGCCATGGGCACCAAGTTTGCTCCTAGTTATGCTAATATATTTATGAGATATTGGGAGGAACAACATATATGGTCCAATTGCCCCTATGGTGCAAACTTGGTGCTGTGGCGGCACTACATAGATGATATTATTTTTATTTGGTCAGGCACTTTAGCACAGTTAACACAGTTTCAGCTATATATGAACAACAACACTAACAATTTAAAATTCACGTTTGTGACTAATACTAATAAAATAGAATTTTTAGATTTAGAAATCACTATAGTTAATAATCACATACACACCAGCACATATTTTAAACCAGTCCAATCAAATAATTATTTACATGCACAAAGTCACCACAACCCCACATGGGTCAAAAACATCCCTAAGGAACAGTTCATTAGACTGAAAAGAAACAGCTCACATCCAGATACATTTAAAATTCAAGCCGAGGATTTAAAACAAAAATTTGTGGAGAGGAAGTACTCCCCACTAGAGTTGGATAGAACTATCTCTGAAGTTGCAGCGATGGACAGAACCAGTCTCTTACAATATAAAAATAAAAATAAAAATATTAATTCATCAGGCAATTTGTCATTTGTCACTCAATATAACCAAATGGCACCCAACATTCGCAAAACTTTAAAAAAATACTGGCCAATATTGAAAAAGGATAAAGAACTAGAGGGAATTTTACCCGAATATCCACATATTATATTCACAAAAGCTCCTAATATAGGACAGAGACTGGCACCTAGCTGTCCATCGCTGCAGCCAGTTCAAAGAGACACAACACTCTGTGGGGGATACTTCCTCTGTAACAAATGCACGGCATGCAAATACAGTAACAAAAAAATACATTTTATATCAAATAAAACACATAAACAGTATAAAATTAAACAACATATTACATGTAGTAGTTCTTTTGTTATATATTTACTTGAATGTCCGTGTGGTCTGCAGTATGTGGGTATGACAAACGCGAGCTTATAAAGACGTTTGTATGAACATAATATACAATATTAAAACCGGTTTAGTCACACACAATGTGTCTAATCATTTTCTTCAGGTGCACAATAAAGACCCAAAAGGTTTGAGGTGTGTAGGAATAGAGCGTATTGTACCACACTGGAGAGGAGGTAATACATTAAGCCTATTGGGGAGAAGAGAGTCCTATTGGATTTATGAGTTATGTACTCTGTCCCCAATGGGCTTAAATGTAGAATTTGATTTGAAATCCTTTTTGGTGGGTTAGTACCAAATACATCCATATAAGGTGACATGTCACATACATTAGTGTTTGAATTCGCTTATAGCAGTAGGTTCCTCCTATATAAATAAGCACACCATTACTGGTTTAATACATTTTATTTAATCATAATTTGCAATATTATATTAAATATTATTTTATGTCTTACCTTAAAATTATGCATTTTTATTCATTCATTTTTTGTTTATATACATAAAAAATATATATGTTGTTAGTATATGTTCATTGTTTATTGTGTCATGTTTAATGTTGTGTATTATGTATAACAGCTGTACAAAATAGTAAGTAGCTTTTTGCTATATTGTTCAATGACATTTTCACTGCGCAGTGTCTGATTACAAACACACTAAGAGTAACTTCATTACAAGCACAGCGCATGTGCAATTAGCTACAGGTGGAACGATTTACCCAAATGGTGAAGTCAGTATTTAAAGGACATTTTGGACTCTTTTATTCATATACCCCTGAGGAAGAGAGCAGATCGCTCTTGAAACGCGTAGGGTGGAGGTTCAAGCCCCGCACACATTGTTGCAGTATCCCCCGCACATCGGTGAACCAACGTGAGCTGCCAGCTAACCATCCTCTATAGCCGCTGACGAGTTGAACCAGCTGTTGCGGTTTCCTACTATTCAAGCGCCCTGCTTGGCGCTCTGCAGGAGCACCTGCTGACAAGTTGCGTCCACGAGCAGATAGAGACGCCAGCTAGCAGTGAACAGCAGATAGACGAGCTCACGGTGACCCGTGGCTGACATCGTGCTGAATCAGCTGCAGCTGAGTCCCATCTGCCCAGACGTGCTTCCTGGAGCTGCAGGAGTCCCCGCTGATGAGCTGCACCCACGAGCCGACAGAGACGCCAGCTAAGCAGAGAGCAGCACACAGATGAGAGGGGATACTCTCTAAAATATCCACTGCCTGCAAACCTATTCCATCTGGTGAGTAGGCATTGCTATCATCAACATTGGTGCTACGGAGCAGTTGAACCACCTATTCAGATTTTTAATTGCTAAAATATATGTGTCCATGCAAATTGTGCATTATATCAAATATTAATTGTTATTAAATGATTTTATTGTCCTATAATACCATTTCAGTTTTCAGCTGTTATATGTTGTCTTATATGTTGTTTGTTTAATGTTTCAACAGTATTACGCTATGTGTTGTGCTTTTTCTTTGTTTTCAAGCCCACCGTGAGGATCAACACTCTTCACAACCAACAGGCTTGGTTTTCGTATATCCTTTATAGTGGTAAAGTTTATAGGCGCCCACGGAACTATTCCCTGTCCATGTTCAACGGGAAGAGACGTTTCTGGGTACGGTTCAGACGGGAACCATCATGTGCGGGAGGAGTGACACACCCACCGGCCATGTTCAATATCAGAGGAGACAGAGGATTTTTGTTTTACCTGGGACAGCCTCTATATTGCAGGCATTGCCACACTTATGGACATACAAAGGAGGGTTGCACGAAAACGGGAATTGTGTGCCGTAATTGTGGGGAACAGGGACATACTGCAGCCAACTGTGGAGTCCCAAAGAGATGCCATCTATGCGGAGAGGAAGGACACTTGGCATGGCAGTGCGCAAAAAGGACATATGCCCAGGCAGCAAAAGGGGGCATTATGCTAGAAGAAGAGGAAGAGACAGTGGAGGGTCTGGGAATTTGTGAGATGGAGAGTTCCCAAGAGGGAGGGCTTGATCCGGCTATAACAGCAATGTATGAGGAGGATTTAAGAAGGGAAGAAATGGTAGAGAGTGGCCCAATAGAGGGGGAGGTGGAAGTGGAAATAATGGACACGACCGGACCCAAGAAAGGGGCGCAAAAACGTAGTTTACAAAGTGACAATGATGTTTGTACAGTTGAAGGGGAGGGGAAGAGTGAGCTACGGCAAGATAGGGTGATGAAGTCAAAGTTTTGTGCGCTGGATTTGTCCAGTATTGACGGGAGTGGGGAAGAGGAAAATAAGAAGTTAGAGGGAATACTTAGTATATCTCCAAAATATGTTGATGTGCATAAAAAAGTATATATTGTTTGTAATACATTTTGCACTAATCCATATCCAAGTATATTCAGGTAACAATTGTTTCTATTCACTCATGGCAATTCTACTTAGAAATATTGACCAACATTATTAATTTTCATCTAAGTCAGACTAGAACTTAAATAAATAATACTCCACACTACCATAGTTGTGAAAACAATCATTTTAATACATATCAGTTATTGCTCTACATCCCATTGTATACCATTGATTTTATATATATTTTTTTGTTTGTTGTAAATATGTATGTTTCAACCATGTATTCCACACAGACCCAGTTAATGGGTTAAACCCAAACACTGGTTCAATATTAACTTGATTGAGCTCAAAGAAACTTTCTGTCACTTTTTGATCAACCAATCAGATTGGGTCTCCTCCTATTTAAGGGGTCTGTGTGTTAAGGGTAGTATACTCTTTGAAAAAGTCCCGGAGAGGGACGAAACGCGTCAGAGTGCCCCCTTCTGAGATGTACAGCATGTACAACGACAACGATATACGCCCAATTGTCCAAAGTGGACCTAGGTTCACATACCGTAAAGCGAAAACACTGGCATCGCACCTATCACCTAGCATGTTTGTTAGCAAGAGTGGTCCCTCCAATATCAGTAGTATTCCTAAGGGATTTTTCAAATGTGGTAATTGCACCATGTGCCAACACGCATCTCCAACAAATAAGATCATGTGTAAATATAATTTACGTGAATATAAAATCAAGACCTTTCTAAATTGTAACACCAGTTATGTCATATATGTACTTAATTGCAAATGTGGATTAAGCTATGTAGGTCGTACAATCAGGCCATTAAAAACTAGAATGGCAGAACATGCCCGCTTGATCAGGAAAGGTGATCTTCTTCATCCCGTATCCAGACACTTTACGCAATGCCTCAAGGGAGGCATTAAGAACTTCACCTTTTCCGCTATTGAGCATATACATTGCCACCCCAGAGGTGGCAACAGAGAGAACACACTAAACCAGCGGGAGATGTTCTGGATATACACTCTCGACACCCTTCACCCACATGGCATTAACATTGACTGGGAATTAAAACATTTCCTATAGCCATGTGAGGGGGAGGGTGACCGAGAGTGTGTGTCCACACAACTGCAACCCAGCATGTTGTGAGTTAAACTATTACCATACCCTGACAACCAAATGTTGATACTTAGTATATCTCCAAAATATGTTGATGTGCATAAAAAAGTATATATTGTTTGTAATACATTTTGCACTAATCCATATCCAAGTATATTCAGGTAACAATTGTTTCTATTCACTCATGGCAATTCTACTTAGAAATATTGACCAACATTATTAATTTTCATCTAAGTCAGACTAGAACTTAAATAAATAATACTCCACACTGCCATAGTTGTGAAAACAATCATTTTAATACATATCAGTTATTGCTCTACATCCCATTGTATACCATTGATTTTATATATATTTTTTTGTTTGTTGTAAATATGTATGTTTCAACCATGTATTCCACACAGACCCAGTTAATGGGTTAAACCCAAACACTGGTTCAATATTAACTTGATTGAGCTCAAAGAAACTTTCTGTCACTTTTTGATCAACCAATCAGATTGGGTCTCCTCCTATTTAAGGTGTTCTGGTGTTTTAATGGGGTGTATACTCTTTGACAAAGTCCGGAGAGGGACGGAAAACGCTCTCGAGTGCCCCCTTCTGATAGTACAGATGTACTAATAAAGTCTATTTTTAAACCTCAACTGTCCTGAACCTGACTTTTTTGCTGTGACCCCGCCTCTTCACCACCCTTCACTGTTGTCTACTACATGGCTGGCGCACGCAGGCATATCACCGCGAGATTCGCCACGTCTGTGAGGGTCTGACGTCATCACTCGTTTCCCACCCACGGGGGACACGCCGAGCCGCAGATTTGCAGATACGCACCATCACTCCTCCATCAGCAGGAAAACAGCGTGAGCGCGATCACCCGGATCCCACACCATCTGTGAAACCGTTACCACGGAGAGGACACCCGACTTCACACGCAGGACGATACGTACGTCACCAGCACGTCACCGCCATGCGGTCACCCATTGTCAACGTGGCAAACTCACTGTTACAACCCACGGAGATACCATTTAAACCAGGCTGGCAAGGACAGCCGTGGCGCAAAGAGGTCTGCGAGTGGATTGTCCCTGGACCTCTTATCCTTCTCACCCGGCCAGAGTCTGCACAACGGGCCCCCTGCCCAGGGTGAGTTCTTAACTGCTTCTTATTACATAATTGATGCTCACGGTTATCTGCTACATACACTGGCGACACACTTTATTCGAGCTCGGCTAGTCCACGAATTCGGGTATACCCCAGGTGTTGAGGTTTGTGCTGTGTTTTCCTGCCCGAAGTGCATTGGTTAGTTTCCACGCAGGATTGAAGCATTTTATTCCCGCTGGCTGCATAGCTGCACAGTTGTATATATAATACTGCATTACAATTCAATGAATTTAATGCCATCTCTGGTAGACACAGAACGAGCATGCGAGCCTTTAATTCCAATCATTATCATTAACAGATCAGGCCGCCTGTCGCCAGGCTGAACCCAGGCGTTGGAAGGCAAACGCAACGGGGCTTGTCAGAGGTGAGGAGCGGCGCATTCCTGTATCTGCCAGGATACATACTGGGTATTTGCTCGAAGAAGTGTGTCGGTGCAGTTATTCTCTAGTGGACTGTTGGTTTACTCCCATATCCAAGGTATATCAGACTTTAGCAGCATCAGTTACATTGGGTTTACTCCCTTAATCCTATTGTACAGGGGTTAAAATAAAAGAGGCTAGGGGAGAGGTGAGGGAGGAGAGTTGAGAGTAATAGCTCGTCCTCACAAAAAAGTCAGATAAGCGTGGAGGGACACTAAATAACGAGAAGTGTAAGTGGAGTAAGTGGAAGTGAGGATGAAGAAAAGGCAGGCCAAAAGTGGGGTGAAGGGGGAGAAGGAAAAGTATGAGGAGAAACCTGGCGAGGAGAAAGTTAGAATTATGAAGGGTTTGGAAAGTGAGAGGATACGGATGTAAAACGGCTGATGAAAATTTAAATTGGCACAGGTTCTCATTAGCGTCAGAATGAGACCAAAAGAATTCGTTGAGAGAATTTTCAAAAAGCTACGTGTCTTTATAGTAAACTAAGAAATTTAGTGAAAGTTGTGATACATGTAATCAAGTGTTATCTTAGAGAAGTTGCTGGGATGAAAGAAGTAGTAAGTATATGTTCTGGTAAAGTACGAAAAGCCTAGTGTATGGACTTGGGAAGTAATTCATGCTTATGTATGTGTGTTTTGTGGTTTTTCTGGCAATTTAAGGAATGTATAGTGAAGTTTTCTGTTTATTACTGGTTGTATCAAGTGACATCGTTAATAAAACTTTAAAAAAAAATAAAAAAAAGTTGACACGTCTGTGAGTGGGTTTATGGCTTTGCATCATCTCATCCAGCCTCTGTCTAAAAGCTGTGTTTAAAACAGCATGCATTGGCTTGAGGATCTGCTTTGTGTAATACGAGTTTGAGACCAAAGGTGGCACTGGTGCTCATTTGCATGTCATTTCCAGAAATCCGTTGCCTGCAGTGAAGCGCTGTATGCTGGGCGCTAATGGGGAAAGACAGGGTTGCAGGCCTGTCTAAGACTGCAATTAACATACATTAATATTTACAGTTGCTTTCTATATATATATAAACCCAAACAACCCTAACATACACATATATGCACTCAATGATACTATAGGCCGTTGGGGGCCCTCGGTGTTTAGCCCCAGGCCTGCAGTACCAATTATGCCCCCCCCCCCAATTAATGTCAAAACCATACATACTTCTAAAGAATAACCACCCCCCCCCCCCCCTTAACACATACAGTATAATAATGGCCACAATTACTATTATCCACAAATGGATAATAGTGAATGTGCCCATTTGAAATACATAAAAAACAATAAATACATTAAATACATATAGTACTCACCCATGTCCGGCTGCCACGATGAAGGCCATCCTCACCATCATACTGCCCATGCCCCCTCCGCTGCAGCAAAACAGGCACAAGAATGAAAACATCCAATGTAATGTCCCCTAACCCCTTAATCACCATAGCGGTTATTAACCACTACAGTTATTAAGGGGTTAACCCCCGACCCCATGAGGCCTAACCACCCTCACCCACTACCCACAAGGGAGGCCTAACCACATACCATTGGAGCCAATACCCCCTCCTCCCACCCCCAGTACCCACAATAAAAATAATACACTGTCCCACAATAAACATCATTCTATTTATTAAATACATAACCCATCCCTTGTGCCCCCCCATAAATACATGATTTATCCTTTTACATACAGGGTTCATACCCCAGCCCCACACGAGTCCCCGGCGGGCTAGGGGGGCACCTGACAGACCTACAGGGTACCAGCAGCTCATTTCAAACAGGTTCTGGAGGCCTGTTGGTGGGTCCCACCAAGCGCCATGGCCCCCAGGTGGTCTCCTTGGGTCACCATGGGCCACAATTGGGTCCCCACGGTAGGCCCGCAGGTGTCACCCGTGTAACCATCAGCCTGATACCCGTGAGATACCCGAGGAGACCGCAGGTGGTCTCCAGAGGTCTGATGCAGAACCAAGGAACAAACCCTGAATGTAAAAAAAATAAACCTGGCCTATACATTCAATACATACATCCCCCCCCCCAACACCTACAGTACAATAATGTGCAAAATAACTACTATCCAGATAGGGATAATAGATTATTTGGCATTATTAAACACATTAACTAGCATATTAAAATAAATAAAGTACTACTGACCTCATCAATAAGAAGCCCCCGTCGCCAGCAACATCCTTGTCTATCGTTGCCCACCAAATAACTAGCCAATACAAAGCCAATACATTGCAATTACATTAAGATATCAATTAACCCCTTAAACACCTTATCAGATAATAACCGCAAAGGTAATTAAGGGGTTAAGCCACACTGGCCGAAACCCACCCTTCACCCATTCATTTGTACAGTGGTTTCATCATGCAACTATATATATCCTATATATTATATTATATTATATATATATATATATATATATATATATATACACACATATGATGAACCAATATACAAATAAATGTAGAAGGGTTATCAAAAACATGCTGTACTACAAATAACACTTCTCCATACAGTTACACTACAATAAAATCCATTACCTTTAATAATCCAATCTGATCTTCCAATCAAAAACCTTAAATGAAAATCAAAACATTCCATTTACATTGTATATATCATGCATACAATCTATGCACCATATACATTCTGCAAATGAATGTTAATAATAACATATTAAAAAAAAATACCAATACATCCAAACAAGTATACTATTTAAACCAATCCAGTAAACATAAATCAATTAGCCTTAATTCATTACATCCCTAAAGCATTTACATTTCATCCCTAACAATTAAACAATTAAGTAATTCAAGCGTTGAACAGGACACGTTATCATGTGAAAAAATATAAGTCCCAAAAAGAATACAAGTACACCATACAATTGCAACAATTACATTTATCTAATGTTACAATACATTATACACATATTTATGCATAGCAGCATAGCCAAATTAATTTAAAACACTGCAAATCAAGCTTTTAAAACAACATAATTTCTTACCCTGTATGTATATATCGATCTAGACATTCATACATACATACATACATACATACAGTGGCAAGAAATGATATACCAAAAATAAATAAATACACATGTTAAAAAAGCTTTTAAAAAATTTAACAAGTTAAATAAAATACATTTCTTTAGTTCACTTACCATTACTTGACCCACTCACCGACTCCCGTTGAACAACTTACTCTCGAACCAATCCACGCACAGGAACCCATAAAATAATAAACCATAAAATAAAAAACCATAAAATAATAAAACACGGCAATCCAAGGGTCTTCTATTTGTAATCCATCTTCATCTGTATTCTTCTTTGTATCTTCTACCGGGGTTTTCTTGTCGTCATCGGCCACGCCCTGGTCTTCTTTCTTCTCCGGAGGTCCTTCCTCCTCGGCGTCTGGCTTCAAAATGAGACGACATAGGCTTTTAAAGGCCTATGACGTCACATTTTTGTCATGGTTCCCACGGCCCTGATTGGGCCGTGAAGACCATGTGTTTTGGCCGAGAAAAAAAAAATGATGAAGTCACTTAAAGGCAATGAAAGCACAGCCAATCAGAATGGCTTTGCTTCAATTGCCTTTAAGATGACGTCATTAAAAGAAACATGGCCGCCCTCACATGGTACGGTAGCCAATCAGAGCGTGGGAAGTCTATCCCTACTCTGATTGGCTCTAGTACCATGTGACAGGCTTTCAATGACGTGACATCCATTCTCCCCCAAGCCTTTGTCACATGGTATACTAGAGCCAATCAGAGTTGGGATGGAGTTCCCACGCTTCTTGTAATTGTTGCTATTGTATGGTGTACTTTAGGTCAGGGTGAGGCTTGCTTTTGTATATTGTATTCTTGTTGGTACTTATATTTTTTCACAGGATAACTTGTCCTGTTCAATGCTTGAATTACTTAATTGTTTAATTGTTAGGGATGGAATGTAAATGCTTTAGGGATGTAATTAATGAATGCTAATTGATTTATGTTTACTGAATTGGTTTAAAAAGTATACTTGTTTGGATGTATTGGTATTTTTTTTAATATGTTATTGTTAATATTCATTTGCAGAATGTATATGGTGCATAGATTGTATGCATCATATATACAATGTAAATGCAATGTTTTGATTGTCATTTAAGGTTTTTGATTGGCATTTGAGGATTTTGATTGGAAGATCAGATTGGATTATTAAAGGTAATGGATTATATTGTAGTGTGTTTGTATGGAGAAGTGTTATTTGTAGTACAGCATGTTTTTGATAACCATTCTACATTTATTTGTATATTGGTTCATCATTTTTGTGTAGTAATATATATATATATCCAATATAATATATATATATCTATCCTCCTCTCTCTCCTATCTCTCTTCTGCTCATCTCTCTCTCTCCCCCCCTATCTATCTCTCATATCTCATGTGTGTACTCATATAGTTGCATGATGAAACCACTGTACAAATGAATGGGTGAAGGGTGGATTTCGGGCCAGTGTGGCTTAACCCCTTAATTACCTTTGCGGTTATTATCCGTTAAGGTGTTTAAGGGGTTAATTGATATCTTAATGTAATTGCAATGTATTGGCTTTGTATTGGCTATGTATTTGGTGGGAAACGAAAGACAAGGATGTTGCTGGCGACGGGGGCTTCTTATTGATGAGGTCAGTAGTACTTTATTTATTTTAATATGCTAGTTAATGTGTTTAATAATGGGCAAATAATCTATTATCCCTATCTGGATAATAGTTATTTTGCACATTATTGTACTGTAGGTGTTGGGGGGGGGATGTATGTATTGAATGTATAGGCATGTTTATTTTGTTTACATTCAGGGTTTGTTCTTTGGTTCTGCATGAGACCTCTGGAGACCACCTGCGTTCTCCTCGGGTATCTCACGGGTATCAGGCTGGTGGTTCCACGGGTGATACCTGAGGGGATGAAGCGGTGGCCTCACATCTGTGGAGGCACCGTGGACCCGTAGTCTGTGGGGATGAAGCGGTGGCCCCACATCTGTGGGGGCACCGTGGACCCATAGGTGCGGGGATGAAGCGGTGGTCCCACATCCGTGGGGGCACCGCGGACCCGTAGTGAGCACTTGTGAGTTCCCCAGACCCCCGTGGGAACCACCCGAGGCCCCACAGATACCTGTGGGTCTGACCCGGGGCTCCCAGACATCCGTGGGCCTACCGTGGGGACACAATTGTGTCCCACGGTGACCCAAGGAGACCACCTGGGGGCCATGGCTCTTGGCGGGACCCACCAACAGGCCTCCAGAACCTTTTTGAAATGAGCTGCTGGTACCCTGTAGGTCTGTCAAGTGCCCCGCCAGCCCACCGGGGACTCGCGTGGGGCTGGGTTATGAACCCTGTATGTAAAAGGATAAACCATGTATTTATGGGGGGCACAGGGGGTGGGTAATATATTTAATAAATAGAATAATGTTTATTGTGGGGCAGTGTATTGTTTTTATTGTGGGTACTGGGGATGGGGGATGGGGTATTGTCCCCAACGCTATGTGGGTAGGCCTCCCGTGTGGGTAGTGGGTGAGGGTGGTTTGGCCTCATGCTGTGGGGGGTTAGTGTGGGAGGGTATGTAGGTGTCCCGAGTGATGGGTGAGGGTGGGTTAACCCCTTTATGACTGTAGCGGTTAATAACCGCTATGGTGATTAAGGGGTTAGGGGACATTACATTGGATGTTTTCCTTCTTTTGTCTGTTTTGCAGCAGCGGAGGGGGCATGGGCAGGATGAAGATGAGGATTGCCTTCATCGTGGCAGCCGGACATGGGTGAGTTCTATATGTATTTAATGTATTTATTGTTTTTTATGTATTTTAAATACACAGGGGGTGTATGTTGTTTATTGCAATGTTTATTGGGGGCAAATGTCCCCAATAAACATGCTATTCTGCCTTAACCCCTTCATTGCCTTAGCGGTTATCCGCTATGGTAATGGTTATCCGCTATGGTAGCATTAATGTATTTTAATAATATTGTGCGGAAGCAGGGGGTCTCCTGAGCCGAACCGCATTGATTTGTGGCTCAGAGACCCCCTGCTTCCCGAGTTACAGGCCCCGGTTTGGGGCATCGTTTACAGTGTCGCCGCCATGTTTATAGCGGGCACGGCGCGAATGGGGTGCTATAAAGATGGCGGTGACACTGCCACCCGATTACACATACCGGGGCCTGTAACTCGGGAAGCAGGGTGTCCCTGGTCCACAAAGCAATGCGGTTCAGCTCAGGGGACCCCATGCTCACAGTACATTATTTTTAAAATTACATTCATGCTGCTTCGTTACCATAGCACATAGCCGCAAAGGTAAGGAATGATTGTTTATTGATATGTGTGTTTTACTCCTAGTGTAGATGTGCAGAGGGTCTCCGGAGCTGAACCGCTTTGGTTTTAGGTGCGAGGACCCATTGCTTCCCGAGATACAGGCCCCTTTATGGGGTGCCGGTATCCCTCTGCTTTGTTTACATTCCGCGGTCACGTGATCGGGATCTTTAAATGCAGAGAGATACCGGCACCTCATAAAGGGGCCTGTATCTCGGGAAGCAGGGGGTCCCCGGACCTGAAACCAATGCGGTTCAGCTCCGGAGACCCCCTGCCCATGTACACTATGAGTCAAAGTTGTTTATAAATAATTTTTATTTTGCCGATGTTTGCGCTGAGAGAGCGGCTGGTCTCTCTCTGCTGCAAACAGTTATTGGCAGAATTGGCAGCTTATCGGGAGCCAGGCTGTTTCAGCACAGGCTCATTGGCAGTTTTGCTTTTGCAGTGATTCGGCAGGGATCGTCATGGATTTGGCCCTTACTGAATACTGCGAGAGCAAATCGCCAAAATAAGGCCTATCGGCAACCCTTGGCGATTGCACTTTTTCGGCACTTACTGCATAGAGCCCGTATTGTGTATCCTGCTTTCTAGTGACTCGCTTCACATCTTGTTATGTTGTTCCCTTCGCCATGTCTACATGTCTGTTGTGGGTTGCATCCTTTTACTGTATGAACTATCTAGATCAGCGGTGCGCAAACTGGGGGGCGCGCCCCCTTGGGGGGGCGCAAGATTATGTAGGGGGGGCGCGGGCTGAGTGCGGGGAAACCTGGGGGCGGGCAGAGCTGTGCACGGCGGCCAGAAGCTCCGTGCACTGGCTGCTTCCCTGCTGTCTGTGTCAGAGGGGGCGGGGCCAGAAGCTCCGTGCAGAGACTGCTGCTGCTGCTTCTATGCTGTGTCTGCCTGCAGAGGGGGCGGGGCCTTGCTGCGGGGCCTTCCCTGCACACAGACAAGCCCTCCTCCTCCTGTCTGTTACCCGCCCGTTTTCTGCAGCACATGGGGGGACCGGAGCAGGTTTAGTTACTCCCTCCCCCAGGTAGTGTGTGTGTGTGTGTGTGTGTGTGTGTGTGTGTATAGGTTATGTGTTGTGTTGTATGTATATGTATTATGTGTGTGTATATGTATGTATAGTATGTATTTGGATGTCTTTGTGGTGTGTTGTGTATTTATGTGTGTAATATATATGTGTTTGTTTTTGTTTTGTTTTGTGTGTGTTTTAATGTAATTTATGTAAATGTCTTTGTTTAGATGTGTGTGTTTGTGTGTGTTAATGTGTTTGTCTGTATGTGTGTAGTCTCTGTCTTGGTCGTGTGGTGTGATTGGTCTCATGTCTTTTTTCCCCCCCCCCCCTTCTGTTTCTGCTCTTGTCTTCTGTGGTTGTGTGGTGTCGTGTCTGTTGTGGTGTGTGTGTCTCTGTTGGTGTGTGTGTGTGTTTGTGGTGTCCTGTCTGTCCGTCTTCTCTTGTCTCTGTGTGTGTTGTTGTGCTTCCTCCGCCTTTATTTCCTTTTTCTCTTCTCTCTCTCTCTCCTCTCTCTCCTCTCTCTCTCTTCCCTCTATTCTCTTCTCCTCTTTCTCCCTTTGGTCGATGATCTCGAACTCTCTATCTCCGTCTGTTGGTGTGTCTCTCTCTATTATAATCTATATATAATAGATGTGTGTATATATATGACTGCAGTGTGTATTGTGTCTGTGTGTTGGTGGTGATTGAATGCAGCGGTGCACAATCTGAGGGGGTCGCCCCGGCGCAAGATTATTTAGGCGGGGCGCGTGCGGCAAAACCTGGCTGCGCAGGCGAAAAAGATGTGCGCGCGCGGCCGAACAGAATAGTGCAGGTGGCGGTCACATAATTCGGAGGTACGGGGGAGGAGCACGCGCGAGCCCTGTGATGTCAAACGCCCCTCCCTCCGGTGTCTGCCCTACAATAACGCTGTGTTGCTGCTCTCCTCCACTGGCAACCTGCTTCGCTGCGATCCTCTGCAAGTGAAAGGGTAGGCTGCCACTTTATCACTCATACTATGAATGTACAGAATTAAGGTAAAAAAAGTGTAAACACTTCCCCACTCGTGCTTGCAAAATTATGCAGGACACCCTGTGCTCATGCTTGGAGAGTTGGTGATGTCACCGATCTCAGCGGCAGCGTGGACGCAGTCTAATTTTGCAAGAGCGAGCTGTTGAAGTATGTAAGTATTTAAGCTGCGCTTATAGTGCCGGCGACGCGACGTCATCCGAAAAATGCATTGTCGCTGCCGCGTGTGCTTATAGTAAGCGTGACGTGGCGATGCGATTTTTTGAAGCCGGCAATATTTGATTTTTCAGGGGCTGTCGCCTCATGTGACAGCCCCTGAACCAATCAATGGCCAGGTCGCCCGCACCGCCGCCGCGAAGCGAAATACAACTTTTGCTAGCGTCGCCGTCGCGGGCACTATACGCGCGGCCTTAGACATATTTGTATTTACATTGTATACCGTTTAATAAAGGTTTTTTTTTAATGTGATTTTGATCAGACAGGGGGGGGCCCGAGAAATTTCATGGATTAAAAGGGGGGCTCGGCCTAAAAAGTTTGCTCACTCCTGATCTAGATTATAATGCACTACTTCAACAACCTTATTGTATAGGACCACGTGTCATATAGAATTCCTCCGGCAATCCATCTTCTGGACGTCCTCACAGCACATGGTTGCACTCTACCAAGTGTAGTCATACCCCAGGCTAGCAAAGCTCTCTCCAATACACTGCACACGATCACAGTCCATTAAAAGCACTCTGTGGTCCCACAGTCTGGCTACAGCTAGTAGTACTCTGGGCGTTCTTCCAACAGAGGGGTCTAGGTACCTTGAGCATCAAGCACCCCTCCTAAGACACTCCCTAGCAGTACCTTTATGCCGTCCAGCTTGGCTGCCAGCATTGCGGACCCCCTTCAGAGGCCCCTGGGACTGTTAACAAGGGCATCCCTTTAGGCATCCTGACTACCCACCTCAGGGTGACTTAAAACAGCAATAGCCCTTGTGTCTCCAGACCATTCACCCGATAGGGAAGGCCTAATGCATAGTTCCGTGATTGGAGAAAGGAGTTCCCTTGGGCACTACACCTAGCCTCCCTCCTTCAGTGTCAGCACATGCTCTGGAAGCGTACCTTGTTTCTTCCAGCTTTGCATCACTGAAAACCTGTCCTGTTGAGCAGTATCTCAGCAGCAACTCCAAATGTAATTGTGTTTCCCCACCCGGTAGGAGATTTGGCCATAACTAAACATGTGGTGCATGATACCTGCTAGTGGTATGGAGGACACAGGATCTGGTTTCTGGGGTACATTTCCCACATGATTCTCTAGCAGTGCAGTGCCTCCATCTGCTGCAGGCTCCAAGATGAATCGAGAAATACTATGGTAGGAATACTCCCTCTCCTCCTAGTAAGATCAAACCCAGGCAGGATGTATATACAGTAGAAACAGGAACAGTCTTTATTGATACCACCAAAACACAGCAGTGGACTGCTCAATCACAGCTTATCAGGATCATCTATCCACTGGATGATGGTCCCTGGACAACCACTACAGGTAAGGGCCCCTGCAGTTGTCTTAGCTCTTCCCGACTCCCCTATTAGGAGTCAGGGTATAGGTTCACACTCACTGTCCCCCATGGGGAAGAGGAACAGGGAAAGCCCCAATCTCAGGCTCCCTGTGTGCAACCTTGCCTCTCTCAGGGCGGTACTGCCTTTAAGTGCAACCAGGTCAGTCCCATGATTGGACATACTCAGGCCTGTGGTCTCCTGTGGGGAAACCCCATCTTAACTGCAGCAAAAGCCTCTTCTTAACAGGGCTTACTGCCAGTATAAGGACAGGCTAGTAGCCACAGGTGGCATGGCTACATGTGCTTTCTGTGAAAATTCACCGCAGCAGTCTTTTGTTGATTTCTGTGCAGGTTCAATATAGTTTGAGATACTTATAACGAATAGCAGTAGATATTAGCATGGTGTTTACACCGCTTTATAAACATCACATGTCTCTTCTTCACATGGATAAAAATAAATTAAAATTAACATAACTTTTCAATATAATCTCAGATTTTCTCATTTGAGTCAAGTGCGTCACAACAAGTAAAGCTACACATACATTTTAGGAGATGTCTAGAATTCATCAAAGAAGTGTGTATCCAACGTTGTCCTAGTTATTAGTAATCATAAAAGGTGGAAGACAACTGTCCGATGTTAACTTAGAGTACTAAAGTAGCCAATTTTGTGCTATTAACAGGAAACATTTCACAACATAAAAAAATTATTTAGAGCTAGGAAATAATCAGTTAGAATGAGAATGCTATTACTAAAGTTAATAAGAAATAATTTTGTGCTGCACTTAAAGCCCATCCGAGGATTACCATATTTTAGAACATGATTGTTCTTAGCAGCATATGTTGGAGTTTAAATAAAGTGAAATAAATCTACCATTATTTTAGTCTATCTAACATACCTCAAAATGCCTAACTTCATACAGCACAACAGAAAGATTTAGTAAGCTCCAAAAAGAAGAAAATTAGTGGTTAATGCTACAAAATATGAGTAATTTGTAACAAGTAACTCACTAACGTTTTACTGCATCAATACACACTTTTAAATGTAAGTTACATTTATCAAGAAGGAGCAAAAAAATTAGTGATGCCAGTGTTATCATATTCCCTAAACTCTCATATCAGATGATATCACGTTACCGACAAAAAGTATTACTGAGAATTTTCACAGGTAGTATTAGGACCTGCTTACTGGTCATGCAGTGAAGTGGCTGCAGGCTTATAGTGCTATGGCCAAAGGGTTTAACTAAATGACCCTTACTCATGAGAATACTAACATTGATGTATTTAACTATGTATTTTGTCACATGAGACATTTTTGTCTTTGTTGTATACATTTGGCCATGCTCAGTAGCACTCCTTTGGACCACAAATATATATATATATATATAGATATATATAGATAATACTATATATATGATTTTATATATAGAGATATACTATATATATATATTATATATAGATATATATATTATATATGCTGTGGTGGGTTCTGGGGTTAGAGCTAGCAGAGCTTGTGTGTTTATCGATATCAGGTTACTGCCAAAACTTATTGCACTTTTCATCACCTTTTAGACCTATCTTGCCTACAGTATGTATATAATGAAAAGAAAAAAGAAAGCGAACAACTCTCATAGCTTAGTAATGTAAATATATTGTGATATTTAAAAAAAGTGGTATTATATGCACGTACAGAAATTCCAATCTTTAAACAGGGCATGTTTGGAGTACATGTCACCACTACAGCATTCAACTGGTCTCAGTTCTGAAAACCACCGCCACCGTCATTCCAGTCACAAACAGGTAGGTGAGGATGTCTTTGTGTCAAGGCGCTCCGGTGTCCAAAGACTCACTCCCACGGCTGTATCCACTTCCACAGTGGAGTCGACTTCCCCAGCAAGGAATCCAGGAATCACAATCCCATTTGGCAATTTAGCTGTTTTTGAATCAATATTAAGGTCCTTTACGTTAAATATTGACAATACTGAGCTAATTTACTGCCCCCCTCATCCCACCCCCCTTTTTTCTATGTAAACATTGGTTTCCAAATTTTGGGATACCTAAGGCACTTCTTTTAAAAGCTAATTGGCTAATTATATCTAGAGCATTAATGTAGTGTCCCTATCTCTCTACAAACCGATTGGATCAACCTTGGAACAATAATTTACTTCAATTATGTGAATACAATGTGAGACCAGATGTTTCTGAACATCCATTGCAGACCAGTATATTGTTTTAATTGATGTGGGTATATAAAGCCACACTTTGAAAATGGGCGTCACACTCCTGAGTAAGCCGCATACTCTATCTGGCGAAATGCGTAGAGTGAGACCTCCCAGAGGGGGAGAAACCAGGAGTCGAGGGAGTACACACCACGAGAGCCTAACCGGAAGTGACACAGTATCAAGGGACCTCGACGGAACTGATTCTTGGCTGATGATCGGGAGACAGAAAGCTGCACACGTAGCCCCCATTAGTCACAGTGGACGTCAAACAGAGGCAGTGTGGTGAGCCCTGACACCGGTTGATCTGTCCTGCTTTCACATTTGAGTAATACATGCTGTTTTTATACTGTATTGTTTTATTGTAAGTGCGCATTTTTGAAGTGCTATAACATTTATACTTTTTATCTCATTGATCTGCACTATGGATGCATTTCTTTTCTTTGCATCACCACACTCCGTTGGAATTTGATATGGAGTACATCCTCACCTGATACCAGAGGAACACCTCCACCACGTTTTACTGTTGTTGCCCTTAAATTACTGACATTTTGTGAGTAGGCTGCACAGAAGAGCCAAAATTGCTTAGAAATATATTCACTTACTACTATTATCTACACTTAGATTGTTGTTTTTCTCCCTACATGCTCTCCCTGGATTTTGTGAAGCATATTCTACTGTACATTTTGGGGATGAGTGAAGACAAACCCCACAAGTGGGTCTGAGCAGGGAGTTACAACGTTTATATAATTTTTCACTGTTATATGCACATTAAGTGTCGCTATCTTGCATGAAAGCATATTGCTATTTATTGTTTATGGTCACAGTTAATGATCACTTTTAGGGCCTCATTCAGAGAAGGTTGATAAAAATTATCGCCACGGCATTTAAAATGCCGTTTTTTTGGGGGTTGCTATCACGGTATTCAGAAAGCCTCAATTACCTGTGATAGCAAAATTCCCAAAACGGGCGAGTTGCTGCCAGCGAGAGCATCGAGCCTCTGAAAAGGCCTAAACCGGCGATTCATTTCTGCTGCAGAGAGCGGCCCTGAGAGAGCCGCCTCTCACAGTGGAAATGTCGCCCGAAAATTATTTATTTTAATATAAATTTCTTTCATAGTGTAGATGTGCAGGGGTCTCCGGAGCTGAACTGCGTTGGTTTCAGGTCCGGGGACCCCCTGCTTCCCGAGATACAGGCACCTTTATGGGGTGCCGGTATCTCCTATGCAAGGAAATGTCCCGGTCACGTGGGAAACAATTCCACACTCTGATTGGCTAAAATACCATGTGACGCCGGCCATCTTGGATTTAGTGATGTCATCTTAAAGGCAAATGAAGCAAAGCCATTCTGATTGGCTGGCATCATTCCCTTTAAGTGACGTCATTTAAAAAAAAAAAATTAATGTCGGACCATGGTTTTAACAGCCAATCAGGTGGCTGTTAACCATTTTGAGGCTAAATGTGATGTCACAAGCCCTATTTACGGCTGTGACGCCTCATTTGAGCCCAAGAAGATGACGAGACAACATCGGTTGGGATTTACCATGTGGCTTTTTGGATTGACAGATGAAGATAGAAGATAAAGAAGATCAAGAAATGATGACAGGTGAAGATAGAAGAAGGTGATTAAAGAAAGTAAAAAGAAAATGTGGGTACCTGATCCGGATCTTCTTGGCGGATGGCATCGGATGCTGTTGGAGGCCTCCAAGGAACATGAGCTTCCTGTTTCCCCGGGAGTCGGAGGGCCACCGCTTCTAATGGTAACATATTGAATGTTTGTAAATGTCCCTTTTTACAGGTTTTTTCATTGGATGTGTTTTTTGATTTTTTTGGGGGAGGCACATTGACTGATAATATATTAATCTGTACCACTTTAGGGTACAGATTAATACATTATTATAACAAAATTTGGGGGGCATTTCTGGCTTGGTATTGCTGTTGGTTTTTTTAATTTCAGTTTCTTATGTGGATGTCATTGTTTGTTTTTTTTCCTGCTTAATGGTAATACAATGTTTGCGATTGGTGTTCGTTTTTAGTTAATGTTGTATTACTGACTGTTAGCTAATGCGTTTTATGGTTATTTCAGATATTGTTTGAATTTATTTCTTTGTATTTTAATGTTTAAATTCATTAATGTTGTAGTAATTAATTGGTTTAATTGGTTAGTGTTACTATTCATTTTGAGTTGGTTTAGGAATTAATTGTTTTGATTGGTTAATGGTTTAATTAATTCATTGTTGATGTTGTTATTGCTTATATTCATTGGATTAGCTGGCTACTGTTTTTATTTAGTGAAGTGTGTTTTTTTGGAGTTATGTTTTATTATTGTGTGTCTTGTGTATTCATTTATTGTAATTAGGGTGCCCATTGAGTGCTATAGAGGCTTATCATGCCCATATTATTATTATATGGGTATGATGTACCACTATACTACTCAATAGGGACAGGGTGGGTATAGTCAGTCCGGGTTGGGTGCTTAGGCCTCACGGATGGGTTAAGGGGTATTATCCCTAAGGATGGGTGTCTAGACCTTGCGGGTGGGTAGCGGTTGTGTTAACCCCTTTATTACCTTAGCGGTATTAACCGCTAAGGTGATGAAGGGGTTAAGTCCCCCCGCAACCCCCCCGCAAGGCCTAAACAGCCACTAAGGGCCAAATTCTCCCTTCACCCACCCTCGCTAGCCATAGTAAGCCTGGCATTAGTGTTTAACCCCTTCATTGCCTTAGCGGTTAGCCGCTAAGTTAATGAAGTTGCTGTAAATGCATTTTTCCTGCATCTATGCATGCCGGGGGGCTCCGGTGCTGTATTAATGGCTATCAGCTCCGGAGACCCCCGGCATCAATCCAAGGCAGGAAAAGGGCCTGATTTTTTCTGTCCCGACACATCGCAGCTCATCGAGACATCTCCCCACCAATTTACCTACATTTTGCGGTGAATTGGATTTGGGGAGAAGATCGCCTTTTAGGGCTGTGATAGGCCGCGACAGCCGACTCCCGGGTAATAGAATTGAGCAAGTTTATGATCCTTCAGAAAATGGTCGATAAGCGGCTGATCGCCGCTCAATTGGCGAGTTTCTATGGATCATAAAATTTTGCTGCGATGCAGGCCGTTATCGAGCACTTATCGAGGCTTACTGAATACGAGTAGCCATTTGCCCGATAAGTGCCAGATAAGGGCCTTATCGAGGCTTTCTGAATGAGGCCCTTAGTGTTTAGCGCCTTTCTTTCATGCCGTCACTTTGTCACATAATCATATCTCTGACTGTCCATTAAATATCTGTAAACTGATTGTGTATTACGTTTGTTCATTTAATGCAATCATTTATTATTATGATACTGGCTTTTCCTGCCTGTCTCTTGTGTAACAAAATAATTGTATTTAATTGTAGTTGTTCTCAAACTAACTGTACAGTATTGCAATGCTCCTTTGCGTGGAGGCCTATATTTACTTAAAACATAAAGGATGACGATGACAGTGAAGGGGTATGCCTTGAAGTGGCGGCAGGTAACATATTTTGACCAAAATATTGAACCAAATGACCCATAGCTATAAGATATATATATATATATATATAAAAGAGAGAGAGGAGAGAGCGCACGCCCCATAGTGTAAAAACGTAAATTTATTGAGGGAGGGGAAGGGGGGGATAAAAAATGCACTCACAAGGGTACAAGTTTTAAAAGCATATTGTGATATAATCACCACCATCCGGTAACTGCAACAGGTGCTGGAATAAATCCTTGGTCCCGAGATGATATTAAACCACGTTGTTTGCAGGATGTCCTGGGCTTGGTGATGGTAAGAAACGATTTCCAACGATACCAGGAACACACCGCCCTGCCTGGAGTTCTCTGCGATATCCGGCGCTCAAATCAGTTGGTAGCTGCGCCCCGTGATGACGTAATGTCCTTGCGTACGTGATGACGCTCCCTGACGCGTTTCGTCACACACGGGTGACTTTTTCAAAGGGTTGTGAGACAGAGTGATATGTCCACATATATATACCCTAATGGATAATTAGTAGTCCCTACAAGCAGCTGGGTATACTCGTTAAAGTCATAAGAGCTTAAATGGCTTTCAGGTGAATCAGTTCTTGTAATGAGAGAGACACATATTTATAATGAATACATATAATAAATAAATACTATATATTGATGAGAACCGTTAGATTCTATCTATACTCTGAAGAGTACATAAACCAGATTATGCAATAAATATCAATTCACAGTAGACATGACAATGTAAACAATTTGAAAATATAGATTACAATTGACACTTATATATCATGAAGATGTTGAAATTTATATGAATGTGGCCCATTAGGGAATTAATGCATATGTAAATAATCTCCCAGATTAACAAGTGCCAATGATAATGCAAATGATAACAGATGATAATAATAGTCTATTAATCCTAAAACATCTATTATAACTTAAAACATGTCCCAAACATAATTATACATGAATACTTTTTAAGAAAGGCTTATATGCCTCTATATATCAAAACATATAATGGCGATACCATGCCAACTGGTAATTGATTATATATGTGCACACACATGTAAACACACATATTTGTTAGATATACAGAATGACAAAAAAACAAATGGTACAGCAAATGTATATCAATATATTGGCAAAGGAGGATAAGTGTCCAGGTATATATCTATATACAGCAGTTAACTCCCATACAGACTATACTGGTCTGATATTTAAGGATTTAATGAATATGAACCCTAGGATCCTGTGTGTTGTTAAATTTAATAAGGTAGGTAACTGATCGTAATGTCGGGAGTAATTATATACCACTATATAGGACAAATAGTCTCAAGGAGCCCCAAAAAATTGATTTGCATAAAGTGCAAATGCACACAAATAAACACAATACAGTACATGTATACATATATATATACATACACACATGCACAATGATGCATAATGCATTATGTCACCAATCAGGAACTAACTATCCTGCTTATGCGTTTCACTGTGGAACGCACAGTGCATGCGCAGAGTATTTAATAGCGCGCTAAAAGAGATGTTGACGGGTGGAGCTGTGCCTCTCCGTTTCTATTATGGCGCCCACTGCACGCCTGATACTGCAGGCAATAGTGCTGAAGATAGGGTTTATGTCACCATAGGAGCGCTGTGCCGTCCTCTGTATTATGGCGGTACTGCGCATGTGCACAAATATAACATGACGCCAATCCAGAAGTAACTATTTTCCTTTTGCATGTCAGCGTGGAATTCGGAAGTACCGATATGCAATTATGGCAGTAAACATACACAGCTGTTCCTCTGTCCCTTTTTGGCGCGAAAATGTGCCTTTTTAAACAGTGTGTTGTCAAGCATCCTCACCACTCCAAGCTTAAGTCCTCTGACGAAACGTGTAGGAGTGGGGGTGCTAGGCAGGACCCCTGGATTATACAACCACGTAACTATACTACCTAACACTGCTGTGATGATTTTTTCTGGACTTTGATACGCTTTTTTGAAATTTATGCCTGTACCATACAGGCTATTTACCTTGTATTCTTCATTAAAACATGCACTTATCCAAGTCACATGCAAGTCATTTTGTTTATTGTATACTGTAGAGTGACCCTCTTAGCATGGTCACCATTTCCCACAGAGATTTCTATTGCTGTGGGTTTGGTTATTATATCTGCTTTTTAGAGGCTTAATTTATGCTGGTTGAGGAAGTACTCTATATATTGGTTTATACACTTCATGTCCTTAGGGAAGCATCATCTTAGACGCATGTTTCATTTGTCTGGTAATGAAAAAGCCTGTTTTTGAGGTTCTGGCTCATCTAAGTGTATCTTAGATTTGTTGTCTATTTATGACATTAGGGTTTACATTGTGAGTTTATCCCTATATTATACAACAGTGTTTCCATTGGGTAGTATTCGTGTCAGGGGTCTTAGCCTTTTTTTTAATACTTTTGTACTGTTTTCTATTTCTCTCTGTGTCAAATAATAAATTGTTATTTTTTCAATGGTATACCTGAGTGCTCTTAAGCGGGTTTCTTTTCTTTTGTTACAATATCTCATCGACCCGTGAGCACCGCCTGTTATGGTATAATACTTTTTTTGCATTATACACTGGCGACACACTTTATTCGAGCTCGGCTAGTCCCACGAATTCGGGTATACCCGGGTGTATTGAGGTTTGTGACTGTTTTCTGCCCGAGTGCATTGAGGTATTTTCCAGGGCAGGATATGAAGCATTTGTATTACGCATGGCTGCAATACTGCACAGTATTATCTATTATATACTGCATTTACAATTCATGAATTTATGCCATCTGGTAGACACGCGAAGCATTGCAGCCTATTAAATCCTAATCATTATCATTTAACAGATCAGCCGCCCGTCAGCCAGGCATGAACCCAGGCTGGGAAGGCCAACGCAACGGGGCTTGTCAGAGGTGAGGAGCGGCGCATTCCAGGTATCTGCCAGGTACATACTGGGTATTTGCTCGAATAAAGTGTGTCGGTGCAGTATATTGGCCTATGGTAACCTTTACTTTGTTGGATAGGATGCGAGGTTATTTCCTCTTTTTTCTTTATATATATATACCACGGTTTAAGGACACTTAAATACACTCGCGAGTAAGTACATATCGCCCAATAGGCAAACGGCAGCTCACGCATGCGCCTGTCAGCACGTCCTGAACAGCAATACCGGCTCCCTACCTGTACCGAAGGTATGCGCAAGCGGGGAGACTATAGAGCCTGTTACACATGCGTTATTTACATCAGTTATGCACGTATAGGACGATTGCAGTACAGTACATGCATCGATAAGTGGGGAAAACGTAGTGCTTCACTTTAAGTACATTTTCACTTTACATACATGCTCTGGTCCCATTGCGTACTTAAATGCGGGGTATGCCTGTATATATAATACATATATTGTGACAGAAACCAGGGGATGGTAATAAATTCCATATATGGGTCCCAGGATAGAAACAGTTTCTATTTCTGTTTGGCCGGGAGTGAAGCCGTTTAATACAGCACCCATCCCACGTTTTGGCAAGCGCTGGGAACTGAGGGTGCAGAGATCCAGACACCAGAGTGTGTTGCTTGGGGGGGCTGACTTTTCTGTCACCTGTCATGCTAAATTTTAGAAATTCAGGTAGTTAGGACTGATTTCCTGTTTGTCTCCCCTCTCCCCAAGAGCCTGGAGGCATGGAAGCTACTGAAACTACAGTGGGGAGAAGCCCCTCTTCCCCAAACAGGTTCAATCATACTGTTCATTTTTCTAAGACTGCAAAAAGTACCTTTTTGTTGTGTTGGAAGGAAAAGCCACTTCACACCTTGGGGAGTTAGGGAATCTAAGTTCTAAGTTATCGCTCAGGTGAGCAGCTTTTGTTTTTGATGTGTTCTGTTGTATGCACTGTGGCAGTCTCAGTGCCTGGGACTGAATAAACCAGGCATAGCCGTTTAAGCAAAGGAACAGTACGTGACAGCCTATATTAACCTACCCTAAAAGACCCGTGTTCTAAACAGCCGAAAACAACGGCGGAGCCCCGGAGTAAGCTGTTTGTCACATATGGTGGAGAATGCGGGACATAAAAGGCTGCGTAAGAAGACAGAAAAACAAAAACACAAAAAAAGGGGGGGGGGGGGGGGGGTGCGTTTGTTTTGTGTTTGTGGGTGGTGGGTGGGGTGTGGTTAGCTGTGTTAAGTGAAAATTTTGTTTGTGTTTTTGAGCTTTGCTTTTACAAATGGTTTGTGTTTTTTTTTTTTCTCTCTCCAACAAGATGGAGAGATGTGGTGAGTGGCGCGTGGTACGCAATGTCGATGTCATAAAGGACGCAAATGCAAGCCCAGCAAAACATTAATGCTAGCCCGTGCAAAACAGCAAATGAACCCAAGCAACAGTATAATAGCCCAGCAGAGAAAATGCAAACCAGCAACGGCTGTTAATAAAACCAGCAAGAGACTAATGACAAACCAGCAAAGGCAAATGCAAACAGAGCAAGAGACAAACCGCCGTGGGTCAGTCGGAAGTGTGACCCCCACCATGCAGGATGGAGCCTTGTGGCCACGTAGATAGGTACAATGAGCAGAAGAGCACCCGCAACCACACAGGCGTGGAGACACCCCACTATACCCGAGGTTCCAGGACCTTCCGCGATGAGTAAAGGGTAACGGGTTGTTGGTTAAGGGGGTCTGAAGGCGTGGAGACAACACCTCACGCAGCACACCGCACCTGGCTCACACATAAAGGGCAATAGCCAACATGGGGAGCCGGGAAAAGGTCTAAGGGGACCAAAGACTATTGTACTTGTACCAAAGTGTAAATGTCATGCGAGGGGGCCACACAGCAAAAATCTCACTAAAGATGACACCCATGCAATGCAAAACAGGCGTGGAACCTTATTTGCTGTTGGTACCCCGTAATTATGGGCCCGAGCCAGAGGACCGACCTTGACGTAACCATAGCGGGGGGCATTTGTAAAGTAATGGTAAGAGGGTTCGGGCACTCTATTGACTCTGGGAGCATGGTCATAATAGTGTCCGAAATAGACCTGTCAGGTGTCCATTAAGAAGGAAACAGGGGAAAACAGTTCACAAAGAGTGCCAATTGTGTTTGACATGGGGTAATCATGACATGCATTTCCAATGGTGAGGTTTTTTTAAAGGTTTGGTTCTTTACGATTCAGGTGGGTATGGTACCCAAAACTGGCACATGACTGTGTTAATAGGGACACGAACTTCCCCATTTCTAAAAATGTTGGGTTGCCCCCGTCAGAATTAGTTGCCCAGAGTTCAAATGCGGACCATAACGAGAGTATTAGATAGAACCAGACAACCAAATCCTTTCCCTTTTTCAGAAAATGGATGTGAAGAGGGGGCCAAATCAGAAGGGAAAGGAGGAGGAGTGCTGTAAAAATTCACCTTCCCATCACTACCTTTGGTAGGGAATACCCCAAAATCAAGATGCTTGATCAGACACTTACCACCCCAGAACATGGAAAGACCCTCGCTGACCGTCGAGGGTAATCCTGGGAGTTTAAAGAAAGGGCCAGTGGAGGGACCCCCAACATGAGCGGAAGCAGGGGAAAATATACGGGACCAGGGAAAGTACTTCTGGCCCAACCAGATAGGTCACGTGCGTACCCTACTTCGAGTAAGAGAACGATCCTAGTATATCGGTTGATGGTTGATAAAAGAAGGAAATCAGTTACAACTAAACATTGTTGGTTACCAAGGTCAGTCCATAAACGTAGTATTACACCTCGCAATAGTCATCCATTGGGGGGGACATCTAGGGGTGGAAAAAGACACAAAGAAAAGGTTCATCTGAACAGCTTTATTGGGCCTGGGGGGTTCTGCAGCAGAGAGGAGAACATACGAATTATGCTCCTCATGCCCAGAAGTGTCAGATCAACGCCCATGTCAAAGCGTTCCGCCAGGCCATTGGTACCCTTCCCATTAATAGAGGGTACCACTGCTAGGGGACATTCAGCAAATTGTGGAATATTAGATTTGCCACCCGATATCCGGAGGACGTAGTTCCCGACCTAGCACCCTGCTGATAAACACATAGCAAAAACAGTTAGTAGTTTCTGTTTTCACGGGTAGGCATTCCTAAATAGTTTATCTTGACCAGGGAAACACCATTTATGTCCCCAAGTAACAAAAGTATGCTCTGTTAAACTACATAAAAATCAAGCATCTCGAGACTCAGTCTATATCCACAAACAGAGGTTTAGTGGAAAGGTTCAATAAACCTTATAAAGAGCAATGTTACGGCGAGCGCGGTCAATTAAAGATGGGAAAAAACTGGGATTGTTTGTTACCGTACCTGTATTTGCCATTAGGGAAGTTCCCCAACATCCACAGGGTTCTCCCCGTTTTAATATTGTATGGACACGACCCAGGGGCTTGGATGGATATAGCCAAAGAGGACTTGAACGGAAAAGGAGCGAAGGTTACCCTCTACAGAAGGTTAATTAGAGCATGTTGCCCAGTGCAGGACGCATTGCTGCAAGTCCTACCATAGTGAGGGAAACACACGGAGAAAGCTCAAGAAGCACGAGGAATCACGTATAATAAGGGGCTAGGGAGATCAGAATTTTTTTTCTCCAGGTGATAGGGTACAGTTCTGGTTCCCAACAGTGGAGAGTAAATTCCTTGCTAATGGCGAGGCGCAAATATGAGGTCTTGGAAAGAGTGGGAGAAGAAGTAAATTAGAAGGATAAGACACCAGGTAGGAGGACAAAAACATGAGCAGAATTTACAATATTAAAACATACTCAAGCCACTGGAAAGATAGAGAGAAGTTCTGTTAACTCTCGTACCCCCCAGGTCCGTCAGGAGAATCACGAAACGCGAACCCAGAGGTTACGCATTAGCTGAAACCCTGTCCGTTCATCAGGAAACGAGAGGTTCAGAATTTAGTGAGAAGAAAAAAAAGAAATCTTCTCTACACAGCCAGGTAGATAGAACTAGCGTGATTGAACATGACCTAGTCTCTGAACCGGGGGATCCGAGCGGTAACCTTAAACCGTATACCGAATCCAGAGGCCAAAAGAGAGGCATTAACGTTTAGAGGTTAAAAAAATGCTAAAAACTAGGCGTAATGAGGAACTCCAAAGTGGGTGGAAACAGCCCTATAGTTCTTAGTCCCAAAGCCAGATGGTACAACAAGGTTTTGTAATGACTACGGAAACTTAATGAGGTGTCAAAATTTGATACTTATCCTATGCAAGGGTAGAGAACTTGTAGAGAGAGACTGGGCAAAGCCCGTTAATCTCACAACCCTAGTACCTAACAAAAAAGGGTACTGGCAGGTCTCTAACAGAGGCAAAAAGAAAAGACAGCCTTCTCAACCCAGACGGCCATCTTTCAGTATCAAGGTGCTGCCTTTTGGCTACATGGAGCTCCCGCCACATTCCAAAGAATGATGGAAAAATTTTAAAACCACATGTCGGTAAGCTGCCGCCTACACTGGATGATGTGGTAATACATAGTAAAGATTGGCAATCCCACCTTCCAAAGTCCAAGCTGTCTCGACGCAGTTCGGTCTGCTGGAACTAAAATGCTAACCCGCTAAATGCACTATTGGGCTGGAGGAGCCAAGTATCTGGGGTATTCTATTGGGGTAGAGGTTTACTCAAACTCCAAACACTCAAAGTGGGCGATAGGCGATGACAAAATTGGCAAGGCCAGTTTACAAAAAACAAGTAAAGAACTTTTTGGGGTAATTGCGGTACTATAGAAGGTTTATTCCAATTTTTGCAACTAAGGCAACCCCACTAACGACCTCACAAAAGCAAGAGGACCGCTAATGGTAAAGTGGTCCCCGAAACCGAACAGGCCTTTAGATAGAAGCCTGAAGAAGCATCTTGTGCCCAACAGGTGGTCACACATGACTTCTCCAAAGAGTTCCTAGTCCCAAACCGACGCATCTGAGGTAGGGCTGGGGCGGTACCTCCCAGGAGTTCAAGGTGAGGACACCCCACCTTTATTTAAGTAGGGAAACTAAATCCCAGGAGAAAAATTACTCCATAGATAGAAGGTGTCTCGCAATACGTGGGACTGTAGAGCGCTCAAATACTCTTTCTTGGGGGAGAGAAAAATTCACGGTTGGTCACAGATCATGCACCCCTTACCTTGTTGTGTCAAAACAGGGAAAGATTGATAGAGTGACCAGGTGGTTCCTAAGCCTACAAACCTTTAAATTTTCTGTTGAATACAGTCAGGGCACAAACATGGCAATGCTGACGGGTTGTCAAGGATGCACTCCCTAAATCATGGTCGCTATCCCTCGAGGTCGGAGTTGGGGGGAGGATATGTGACAGAAACAAGGGGATGGTAATAAATTCCATATTATAGGGATCCCAGGAATGAACAGTTTCTATCCGTTTGGCCTGGGAGTGCAGCCTTTTAATACATGCACTCATCCACAGTTTGGCAAGCGTGGACTGAGGGAGAGAGTCCAGACCAGAGTTGTCTGCTGCCTGATTTTATGTCACCGTCATGCTAAGTAGAATAGGTATGTAAGACTGATTTCTGTTGGATCTCCCATCTCCCCAAGAGCCTGGAGGCTGGAGGCTGCTGAACTACAGTGGGGAGAAGCCTCTTCCCAAACGGTTCAATCATTCTGTTCATTGTCTAAGACTGCAAAAGTACCTTGTTTTGTTGTTGGAAGTGGAACAAGCTCTTCCACCCGAGTTGGGAAATCTAAGTTAAGTTATCGCTCAGGTGAGAGCTTTGGTTTTTGATGTGTTTTCGTTGTATGCACTGTGGCAGTCTCAGTGCCTGGGACTGAATAACCAAGCATAGCCTGTTTAAAGGAAAGTACGTGACGCCTCATAAGCCTAGTTCCATAAACCTACCCTAAAAGACCGTGTTCTAACAGTCCCGGACAAAGGCGGAGCCCCGGAGTAAGCTGTTTGTCACAATATAAAACATACAATACATACATACAACATACATATATATGACATACATACATATACATATATATATATATATATATACATACATACATACATACATACAGACATACAGACAGTACATACAATACATACATATTATAACATCACGATATAATCATTTATAATATATATCTTATACTATATTTTATGAGTCACTCATATACTGATACTAAGTATTACTATATATTATATATTATATATATATCACAGAGGAGTATTTGAATGAATTAACAACACCGTCGCCCGTACATTAGAACCTATTGGAGACGTAATATGTTTATTATATATAGTTATATACTCTATATATGGAGAGGAGTAATTCAATCGAGAGACAATGAAGAGGATGGACAGGGACCGGACTACGAGCTACCTAGCCCGCCAACAAAGGAAACTCAGGATGGGAGGGTGGAGAAAAATGCAGAGAGAGAACAAGTAAGGGATACGAAGGAGGCAAAGCTAAACAAAAGTCCGGATCCCTCTCCGTTTCCCCTGGGTGGTGCAGCAACCAGAAGACAGGTAGCTGAAGGTCCTGGTTCCCGGGAGGGATTCCTTTGTGGGGCACCCGATCGGGGTGACGTCACTTCTCGGTAGAAGTATAGACCATGCGGCTTGTGTGCAGGAGAGGACACCATTGCTGATTCAGACGCTAAAATTGGCTATGAGGGCCTATTCATAACTGCTTGAATACGTGTACACTTGTGGTGGGCATTTGTCTGTTTTTATTGTTCCAAAACTGATTGTATAATTGAATGCACTAGGTGTGCGCCCGTTTTTTCTTTTCTTTCTTCCATAGGTATCTATAGGGGTTGTGATCCCTAACAAACGGGATGCTAATACATGGATGCATTCATCTGGAAAGGGAACTGGTGTTTTTAAGGTTTTTTAAGGTTTTTATGGACTTATCATTGATTTCAATTTTTAATTACTTGAGTTTTATTATTTTTTCTATATTTTTTAAAGTTAAACTTTGGTTTTTATGATTATCTTAAAGTGACAGGTTTACTTTTATCATTTACCTTCCTTGGCCACCCCATTGGTTGTGCAATCCAGTTAGTTAGACATATCACATTTAGCAGGTTGTTTTAAATTGGCGGCTCCTTCAAATATTTTTTTTTGTTTTGTTTTGATATCAATATATATATATATATTTAGATATAATATTATATTATATATACTATATATATATATAGATATATATATATATAAACTAAATGTTTATCTACCTGGATGGGCATTTGGACTTCTTTTTTTACTGTTATTTTCTATTTATTTCCATTACTTTTCCCCCTAAAATCCAGCATTTGCTAATGAGGCAGTGTCATTCCTGTGGATTGGGGTGGTTGTTAGGTGTGTTGGAGTTGAAATTGTAGCAGTAGGTAATGGAGGTATGTTCCCCTGGGACAATGTTTAGACACCAATGAAGGAGGTACATGTGTGTTAACCCCTTTTTTGCTATGTATGCTTCTCATTTTTTGTATACCAAGCAGGAGGTCTCCGGAGCGGAACCCTTTTAATTTAAGCTCCGGGTATCCTGTTCTTCCAGAGATACTTAACTTCGTAGTGGATGCCAGTAGCCACTCCAGGGTTAGTCTTATGGCTATTTTGACATATCTCCCGCTCCCTGCGGGTCAATAGGCAGCTTTGACATCTCCCAGTGTGTCTTCCTATTGGCCCATGTTACACGGTAGCTTTAAACTGCGCAAAACCGCATGAGATACTGGCACCCCCTTTGGAGGTATCTCCAGAAGCAGGGGGTCATCCCCAGAGCTCAAATGAAGGGGTTTCAGCTCCGGAGACCCCTTGCTTCAATCCTGTATTAAAAATGTAAAAGGAAAAAAGCATGGATTGCTCCTTTAAGGTATTTACAGATGCCGCGGCAGTTATTCGAACAAATCTCGAAATGGATTCTTGAGATATGCCCATGACCCTCACTAGTTTTGCCGGGGCAGACTATAATGACCCATCGGATTAACACAGCAGGGGTCCCTGCTGTGAGTCCTACCGGGATCTGCCTGTCTGTAACAGACACACAGTAAGAGATAGGCTGAATTAGTCACTCTAACTGCACGTCTCTCACAGGCGTCGCAGAGGTTTTATTTCATTTTAAACATTACAGTAATTTAGCAGGGGGTCTCCGGAGCTGAACCACATTGATTTCAAGTCCGTGGACCCCCTACTTCCCGAGATACAGCCCCTTTTATGGGGTGCCAGTATCTTCTACTGAGGAGGGACCCCTGCTGTGTTAATCCGATGGGCCATTAGTCTGCCCTGGCAAAACTAGTGAATATATCTCAACCTACACGCAGCATAATGCAACATTAACCCAGGTAAATGTTTGAATAACTGCTGCTGCATCTGTAGATTATGATCATGCATTCCTTTGGTGCATGAAAGTATTGTAATAGATCCTATGTAATAAACCCTATGGAAGAAAAATGAGATACCCTTACACACCCCATTGCATCTTTAACAGGTTTTAACTCTTATTTCTATGAGCTGTTGCTGATATTATCGGTTGTAATTTATCACATTGCTAATATCCCAACTGGTAAATTCATGATTTCTTCTTAGCAAGTAAGGCTATTTCTTGGAAAAGCACATTTATTTTTTCAGTGGGTGTGATTTAAAATCGTAATATTTGAATGGAGTTTACTAGATTTAGATCAAAGGGTTTAAATCACATACAGTACTACTTTTGCTAGGGACTAGGTGTTCTCCACATATAAAGTACTAATTATCCAGCAGTTGAAATTAGAAAGGTCGGAGTCATATTTATTTTTACTTCATAATGGTGTTCTTTTATAAAAGACACTGCCAAGGTTTGTATATATTGAAACTTCTTTAATTTTCAAAAAAAGAATGGAGCAAATCTCCATTAACTGTGAAAAAAATATAAACATATTGTTTCCCAAAACTGCACGGCTGCACATGTGGAAAGATTTCAGTCATATATTTATTAGGCAGTGCTATTCCAGAAGGCGTCTAGTATCAAAAGATGTCTTATGGCTTACTCAAGTCAATGGGCTGTAAGATTCTTCTGCCATCGAAAGGTGACTTATGGAACTACACTGCAGGCTCAGCCCTTACGTTGTGACACCACCTTTCTGTCCATGTTATCTTGCTTTATATTTTATTGTGATCATATATTTAATTGCTAATATTTTTTTTTTATTTGATTCATTTTACAGAGCAATTTACAATAACATTGTGGGTACTCCATTGTCAGCCTTCTAAGAATTGCATTTTAAGGAGAATCTCTGTAGCATGTATTGTTTTTTTCATGGTTTTATTTTCATTTTATTGCAACTACAATGTATATTGATCTTTAAGTTTGCACATTAAAATGTAAGTGTTTTTATCCACGTAGAAATACATATGTCAGGTACTTAGACTATTATCAGATTCCACTAACAATAAAATTGTGCAACACTGGTTCAAGGAATAGTGCCAGTTTAATCAATGTACACATTCTAATTAAAACCCAATTAGTGTTTGTTCTAAAAAAAAAGTTTTAGAAAGTAATAAAATATCTGATACTGTATATCACTAATTGTTCTGATTTGGTGTACTTGTAAGATGAAATCCCAAGCAGAATCCTAAATAATAAATACTGTAGCTGGGTTTTTATATTGTGCTATGTTATTATTGAGATCTTTGCTAGTAAGATGTAGAGAAATGATATTTCACCCATGTTATATTGGACATTTTTTTCATCATAAATTATCTTAAAAAGTATATGCTCATTAAAAGGCAGGTGGGAAATGCTTAAGATGCCTTTTTTCAGTGTTTTAGTATTTGCATGAAAAATGTTGGGAATAAGAAAGCAGACATTGTAGCATAATGCAAATTCAATAGAACAACAACTGCTTAGCAGATTGGGAGAATAATCTGTACTGTGCACAGCAGGCCAAGGAGACAATTGTAGTGCCTCAGAGCAGCAGGAGGAGAGATGGGAGGTCACAGCGAGCAGACAGGGAGCAAGCAAGGGAGACATGCAACCTGCTGAGCGACAACATCTATTCTTTCCTTTCTCCTTTATATATTCACGTCAGTCTAACAGCGGCTGCATACATATTCAAAAGTAGTATGAGACACAAAATGCAATCCAAACTGATACACAGACTGAACAGTGCAGAGCATTCAATTACAGAAGTCTTCATTATTTTGTTAATGTGCAAATCTTCTGTGAACTGTGAAAAGGATGTCATTAATTGCATGTACTGTATCCTTTACACAAAAGTTATGAACATTTATATTACAGTAATGACTTTATAATGAGCACTATTAACAGAGTTTATTTAATTGAAAATAAAATCTACAGTTTTACCATACAAATCTGTGAATAAAATTAAAATCATTGATGTGAACATATGTCTTATTTCCAACTCCAGCCTTCATATGACTAAGCCTTTATAAGTTGTCCCCCCCCACAAAGACAAGAATTTCGAAAAATATTTACATGTTGTATCAACTGGTAAGAGGACCACATGTATGATTCTCTCTACTGCATTGGATGTACAAAAGTGTCCCAACTTTGTTCCATAGTACCTGTCATTCCCCACATAGTGTATCTGCTATGTAATCCTGTTAAGTTCCAGGCAGTAGCAGGTTAATCTATGGGCCAGTGATCCCCCTTCTGCTTCCCTTGAAAGTGAAGAAAAGTTGGTGGTGACTCATGGCCTGTGTACAGCCCCCTTGGAGGTGGGTATAGTCCATGAGCCTGCCCCTTCCCGAGTTTTCTAGGGGAGTAGCTAAAAGTTAGAGAGTCTTTTCTTCTGCTCCTCAAGAAGTGAGGAAGGAGCTGTCAGTCTTCCGCATTGCGGGGAAATCATGCTCACTCCACCAAGACTGAGTCCATGATACTGGGTTAACATCATCCAGAGTTCCTGGAACCATGGACAGTATGATATGCTGTAAGAAGGAGCTGCTGCAGGATGAAAAATAAAGATGTATGGTTACTGTACCTCTGCCTGGGTGTCATTTACTGGGTAGGAGGGAGAATGAATGCAGTGATGGGAGCTGATATCCTATCCCTAGGATCCTATCACGGCTGGAGGCACTGTACCAATGAGTAACGAACTAAAAACCACTCCATAAGCCTGTCCTATTTCCCCATATGATTGCGGCAACTCAGTTTCTCCTGACCTCACAGGTATGCTCAGCACTATACATACACCAATCATGTAGCAGCAGGTAGAATCTCCCATAGGAGGGGGGAAACAGGGCTACACAAGTATGCAGAGGGCCTGAACATCTTTGGTGAGGTCATATTTTAGTTCATCATCCCAGGACGCATTGCAATGTTCAACACAGGCCCATTTTAACAAATGTAGTACCACAATGCACAAGTTGAGGGAATGGGCCTATGTTGAGACCACTGCATTGTTCACCCATCAACACCTGCATCAAAGGGTGTCCTGTCTTTTTAAGAACTTGGTTTACCTAGATTTTTTTTGCAGTTTTTTGTTTATGTGAGCAAACAAGGATTCAAGAGGAAATACCATGTAGTGAAATAAGACCCATATATATATATTGAGAACAAAGGATAATAGACAGCGCCTGTGATAGCATACACCCACATTGCTATGACACTGAAACTGATATACCAAATAAGAATACATGGGAAGGATGTTGATCCAGGGATTAATGCGAATGCCAATTCTTGGAGTCAGGAAGGAATTTATTTTTCCCCTTATGAGATATCATTGGATGATATGACGCTGGGGTTTTTTGTTTGCCTTCTTCTTGATTAATAAGTAAGTATAGATATAGGATAAAGTATCTGTTGTCTAAATTTAGCATAGTTGAACTTGATGAACATACGTCTTTTTTCAACCTCATCTACTATGTACACTGGCGACACGATTTATTGCACTGCGGCCAGTTCCGCAAGCCAGGAGATTTCCCGGCTTGCTAGTGGCATCCCCTCGGCGTGCCGCGCGTCACCGATGCGCGGTCACGTGTCATCGGGTGCCTGCGCCCCCTGCACGCGCGTCCAGGGCTCCCCGAGGGAGCCCTGGTGTCCCGCGATGTGGGGGACGGCGGCAGGGGGTTCCGGGGGACCCGGCGGACCCGGCAGTGGGAGGAAGAAAGCCCCGATCGGAGGGCGCTCCTCCGCTGCTTCGGCGCGCGCCCGGCACCCTCCGGCGCGCGCCAGATTACTGCTGCGGCTGAGAACGGGCAAATGCTCGAATAAACTCGGCCGCAGCAGTAACTATGTAACTATGTAACTATGTATTATGTAACTATGAGACAAGATTGTATATATGTGTGTTGCTCTAGGAAGGTTGTCCATAAAGGTGATAGACAGGGTCAGACTGTTTATATACAGTTTGTCCTAGTATTCAACACAGGACTTTATACATGGCCCCCTGCAGACGCACTTACTAGTATTCCCTCCTACTGTCTCTGTACGTTCTCCCTACCTACCAATTAGATTGTAAGCTCCTCGGAGCAGGGACTCCTTCCTTAATGTTACTTTTACAGTATGTCTGAAGCACTTATTCCCATGATCTGTTATTTATATTTGTTATTTATATGACATGTATTACTACTGTGAAGCGCTATGTACATTTTATGGCGCTATACAAATAAAGACATACATACATACATATATTACCTCCTTCATCTGAGCTTATATACACACTAAAACAAGCGGAAGCTCTTATGTCCATCTTCAAGCAAACTGAATATCCTGAGCAGTTACATTATGGCCATTATTGATTCATGGATCTTGAGTACTGATATCTAGTATAGAGTGTGGACTAGTATAGAGTGTGGACCATCAAAGTGTTCTTAATATTAATACATCTAGGCAAACAATACAGAGATTTGTGTGTGACTACCTGTTATGTAGAATAGTGAGTGGCTGGTAGGTAAAACCCCAGTCATCTGCACACTGAGTGCTGCTTTTCCGTAAGGGTAATACTAGTGGAGGCACTTTGTAACTAAAAGTACCAGTAGTTCTTTTGTGCAGGAGGGTTCACAAAAAGGGCTACATTTGGAGGCGCTGCTGAGATATCAGACCTGGGGTGCCCTGTACATGTTTTTCTAAATTTGTGTCCTATTTTTGTTTCGCCATGGGGAAGCCCTCAAGGCGGAGGAAGCCACGTGCTAAGTTCCCGGGCGCGCGGGAAAATGTTGCCAACAGTTCTCCAGGACTGGCGGGAAAACCCGAGCCCCGCCCCCACTCTGTGAGTGACTCAGTACCGAGTTTGCAACATTCCCCAAAAGACTGTGCTGTCCCTCCTCTAGAGTCCACCAGGGGGAGGGAGTGTCTTGAGCAGAGATCAGGAATTTCTGTTTCCCCTCAGGAAAGCAAGGGATGCCAAGAAAAACACCCTTGGCTGTATAGGATCATACGGGCCCCCCATTTAGTCTTGCCCATGGTGGTGTGCCCGTGTGCATTAAGAGACTGGAAAGCGACTGGTGGCTGGGCGGACGGGTCCACTGAGTTAGGCGTCGCCCTCACGATGACCGTGGTAGACGGGGAAGAATGCCTGCACGGCCGTCTGAATGAGTGTGAGTGTGCCGTTGGTGAGCTGACCCAAGGGCCTAAGTGCCCTGACTGTGCGGCGCAGTTCCTGCAACCCAAACCGCCAGCGGAAAAGGACTCTGTTACAGAAATGGAGTGTTCCATCCCCGAGGATGAGAGAGACTGTCAGGGGTTACACCCTGATGTGTATGAGCCCTGGAATTTGCCAGGAATGGAGGTCACGATGCTAATGTGCCCCTGCTTGAGTGGAGCCCTTAAAGATGGAGTCGAACCATCTCAGTTACAGTTAGGGTTCAGGTCAACTGAGGTGGATGGAGAAACCTTTACCCAGTGTTGGAACCTCAAATGTGGCTGTAATCGGAGGGAGGCACTGGCATGGGAGCCCCAATGTGAGTGTTGCGGGGCCTGGTTCCTAAAGCCTATCCTGCCCCAGGCGGCGGAACCAGCCGAGAAAGAGGAGGAGGAGCCGGACCTCTCTCCTACAGTAAATGATGCTTGTCCTCAGTTTGTTTTGATTCCAGAGGCCTCCGGGGACCCGTGTGTCCAGACCACTGTTGCAGACCCTCTCAAAGGGGACGTGCAACTGGAGGAGCAGGAATCTCTGAAGGCGGAACCTGCGGAGAAAGAGGCGCCTGATGGTGCTACCGAGGTGGGTGAAGCCGCTCCTGAATTGCCCACTTCAGCGATGGGGGTGGTGGAGGGCCCGTGTGCCCAAATGAACTTTCCAGACGCTGAGGCGGAGCCGCTGAAGGCGGAGCTCCAGATGGCGGAACCCCCGATGTCGGTTCCAGATCCGGTTCCCGAGCAGGAACCACCGAGACCAGAACCACAAGTCCCGGAAGGCCAGGGTAAGGTGTTTATACCCCCGCCCTTGTGCGATGAGTCCAGCGACCGACCGAGCGTGGTGATGCGCCTGCCGGCGGACCCCTCCAGGGAGGCAACCACCTCAACTGATACAGACCATGATGTGGGCCCGTGTGCCCTGCAACGGCCAGTCCGGCCTACCACCGAGGTACCAGCGGTCCCAGGCTTGGGATCAGTACCTGCCAACAACGCTAGGGGTAAGTTGACTGCCCCAGGGGTGTCGGGTGTGAGCTCCCCGGTGATCGTGGAGCCTGGTGACTCCAGAGGTAGGGTCACCCGGGCGATGGGCTCACCCCGTCATCGCGTCCTGGTGGAGGTGTCTCCCCCAGAAGATCTCTGCAGATCGTGGGACGAACTCGACCTTATCCAGGGAACCGGTGTAGCGGACCGGAGCGACACATACTCCTGTGAGAGGAGTCTCCAAACGGGCCTACCCGAAGAAGTGGTGCCGTCTGCGGAAGAAGTCACCGTTAAAGGGATTGTTGGAGCGGACAAAGACTCTGTTGAGACTGCTCTGGTAGTTGTGGCCTCTCCCAGGTGCGCAATGGAGCGCTATGTTCGCCATGTGGTGGATCGAGGAAAGAGACTGAACCTCCCTGTCTCCCGTGAGACGAGACCGGAGGATCCGGAAAGGGTCAATACCCATGACCCCGTACATTTTTTTCTGCGAGAGGGAGAAGGTGGGTTGGTGCAAGGGACAGGTCTTGAGCTCCAAAAGACTCACAGGAGTCAAGGTGGGATACCCTCACCCAGTCTGTTAGGGGCACTCCACTCTGAGACTCAGCTGGCCTCGGGTATCCATGCGGGGATGATGTTGGGTACAAATGGGAAATTGCTTGTGTATAATTTACTGTTTACAATGCATTTTCCATTATATAACAACATGTATGGTTGCTACCCAAGCGAGGGCGTTGGGATTCTGCGAGGGGGAGAATGTAGCCCCGAGGTATATTTTCGCTCCCTGGCCCCTCTCCGCGAGTGCTGTGTGGTAGCGGGTGCCGCCGGAGGCTGCGACGGACCCGCCGGCACTTCGCGAGGGTGGGGGCCAGAGCAGGGAGCAGCGCGGGGCATAGCGGTGCAGGCCGGTTGCCGGGGACGCGATCGGGCCGTCGCTGCTACCGGATCAGTGTGCTCCTTGCTGTGGGTAGATGCAGGCAGAGAAATCACCCTTACCGGAGGAGGGGGGTGGATCAGCAGGCACCACTGTACAGGAAAGAGATGCAGATGGCTGGACTGGGCTAAAATTTTTAATCCATGTCCAAATAAAGCATTTTTAGCCCAGTCCAGCCGTCTGCATCTCTTTCCTGCACAGTGGTGCCTGCTGATCCACCCCCCCTCCTCCGGTATGGGTGATTTCTCTACCATATTGTGCATACTGTGTCTCCCACATTTGGTTGGTCTAAACAGCGTTAGGGGTATTACCACTAGCAGTGTGTACCTCAAGTGTTATCTTCATAGCCTGACTATTAGGAAGTACAGGGTTACACATTGGCTCCTTATCATAGGTAGCTACATAGATTGAATAAACCCTCGCATTTGTTGCCCAGGATTATTAAAACATATAAAGATAGTGACTAGATAGTGGTCCCACTACGGCCCCTTCCTATATCTATAGGCAGATCCTGAATATCAATCAAGGATCTCCATATGTACTATCAACTTAACTACTGTTATTAATGATACAGTCATGTACTGTCTGGTATACATTTTATTTTTAACACCCCTTTTTTTTATCAATTGATTATTAATAAAGTATTTTAACTAAATCATTATACATATAGCAGTAATAGAGTGCTTGCATACTAGGTTTCCTTTTCTTTAGTATACATCCTGTTCCTACCTAGTGAGCACCTCACCATGGTTTAATAGTACAGATGTGCGGGTTTTCTGTGTATGTGTAGCCACCTCAGGACTTTGCTGACTACTTCAAGGAAAGGTGGAATCCATTCGTCAGAACATCCCCTCTGTTTCCTCCTCCCATCCTACACTGCTTCCTAACTCTCCTCCTGCCTTCCTTGACTCTTTTTCCACTGTCACAGAGGAGGATGTATAGTACTGATCTCATCTTCTCCCTCTACCACTTGCCCTCTTGACCCCATTCCCTCCCATCTCCTAAAATATCTTGTTCTTACTCTAACCCCTATGCTCACACACATATTTAACACCTCCCTCTATTCTGGTACCTTTCCGTCCTCCTTCTAACATGCAACCGTTATACCATTACTCAAGAACAGCAAACTTGACCCTACCTGTCTTTGTAACTATCGACCTGTCTCCCTCCTGCTTTTTGCCTCCAAACTCCTTGAACGTCTTGTTTTCTCTCGCTTGCTCCACTTTCTCAACGCCCATTCTCTCTTAGACCCTCTACAATCTGGCTTCCGCACTGCTCACTCCACGGAAACATCCCTCACTAAAATAATGGATGACCTCCATGCTGCCAAAGACAGAGGTAATTACACTCTGCTCATATTACTCGACCTCTCTGCAGCATTTGACACCATGGACCACCCTCTTCTCCTTCACATTCTCCATACTCTTGGTATTAGTAACAAAGCTCTATCCTGGATCACCCTTTACCTCTCCCATCGTACTTTCAGTGTCTCTTCTGCTAATACCTTCTCCTCCATAGATCTCTCTGTGGGGGTGCCGCAGGGTTCTGTTCTGGGACCTCTTCTCTTTTCTCTGTACACACTTTCTCTAGGTAACCTAATCACATCCCTTGGGTTTTAATATCACCTCTATGCTGACGACAGACAAATTTACTTTTCAACCCCTGACCTTACACCTGCTGTACAGACCAAAGTCTCAGAATGCCTCTCTGCGATATCATCCTGGATGGCCCTCCGCCAACTTAAACTTAACATGACAAAAACAGAGCTCCTCATACTTCCTCCCAAACCTGGCCTTACTACCTCCTTCCACATTACTGTTGGAAGTACCATCATTCACCCAGTAGCCCAAGCACGCTGCCTAGGTGTCACACTCGACATCTCTCTCACATTCCCCTCTCACATTCAAAATGTCTCTAAAACCTGTCACTTTTTCCTCCGCAATATTACAAAGATTCGCCATTTCCTCTGTTGCTCGACTGTTAAAATGGACTCAGGCCCTCATTCTCTCCCGTCTCGACTACTGTAAACTCCTGCTGTCTGGCCTTCCTGCTTCTCACCTGTCTCCCCTACAATCTATCCTAAACGCTGTTGCCAGAATCACTCTACTCTTTCCTAAATCTGTCTCAGCGTCTCCCCTGTTCAAATCACTCTCCTGGCTTCCTATCAAATCCCGAATCACACATGCAATTCTCCTCCTCACTTTTAAAGTTTTACACTCTTCTGCCCCTACTTACATCTCATCCCAAATTTCTCGCTATGTACCATCCCGATTCTTGCGTTCTGCTCAAGGATGTCTTCTCTCTACCCCCTTTGTATCTAAAGCCCTCTCCCGCCTTAAACCTTTCTCACTGACTGCCCTACACCACTGGAATGCCCTTCCCCTCAATACCCGACTGGTACCCTCTCTATCCACCTTTAAGACCCACCTTAACACACCCTTGCTTAAAGAAGCATATGAGTAGCACCGTAGATATTACTAGACACAATACATAAATCTTGGCCCCCTGCAGAAGCACTTACCAAAATGCCCTCCTACTGTTTCTGTACGTTCCTCCTACATACCAATTAGATTGTAAGCTCCTCGGAGCAGGGACTCCTCTTCCAAAATGTTACGTTTGTCTGAAGCACTTATTCCCATGACCTGTTATTTATATCTATTTATTATTTGTTATTTATATGATTACCATGTGTATTACTACTGTGAAGTGCTATTTGCCTTCAAATTCTTTATGGGCAAGCTACCCAGCTACCTGAACAAGCTCATCACCCCTACCACATGCAGCACCTATCACCTGAGATCAGACTCCAAAAGACTGTTCATGGTCCCAAGGCTCAACAAAGTATCCGGCCGCTCCTCCTTCCCTTACCGTGCACCCCAAAACTGGAACAACCTACCATGGACTCTTACATCCACCACCAGTCTAAGTTCTTTCAAATCTAAGGCTGTCTCACATTTTAATCTGGTCTGTAATTGTTTCATACGCCCATAATACAAATTATCTTTAACTGTGCATGCAATGTCTTGTATATAATGTATACCCTGGTCATTATGTAACTGTATTTGTAAACATGTATTATTTGTCTAAACTCTGTGCCCAGCACATACTTGAAAACGAGATGTAACTCTCAATGTATTACTTCCTGGTAAAATATTTTATAAATAAATAAATAAATAAATAAATATGTACATTAATGGCGCCATACAAATAAAGACATACAATACAGTAGTGCCTGTAGATGGGAAACATTCAAATTGTTATACACTTTCTGATTTCTACAAAATGTGATTGGCTATATAAACATTGGGATTTTGCTTCAATAATTTCTTGCACACTCAATTACACTGTACATTAAGTGCACTGGAATTTTATTCACCAACATTGAATAAACTGTAATACAGGCCTAAAGATTTTTACTCTGAACTCTGATCTCACAACCATTCTTAATTACATTCTCATCAATGTTGATAGTAGTCTATATGTTTCTCCAAAGAAGTAAAATAAAATAAAAATATAGAAGTGAAACTAATTATTTTTCAATAGAAAAACAGTCACATTGCTATATCTGTACACTTCCCTCCCCCCATACAATGCTGGCTTAAGCCCACACAATTGCTGTCAACTTTGCACTTGTCATTTTACAGCTAGAATTGCAATGCATGCCCTTATCCTTTTCTACCTTGACTATGATTATTGTCTACAAGCTGTATTGAAGGAAGATGTACACATTTAGCCTTAGCTACCCCTGAGCTGTGGCAAATAATTATGTTTGCCATGGCTCATTGAATGCATTGCCACTGACTGTGTGTCCTTTCCTTAATGCAAGGAAGAGTTGAGTTGTCTCAATGGTGATATCTCTCTCCTCCCCACACCCCCAGCTCTCTCTATCACACATGCCCACCTCTCTTTCTCACACATCCATCTCTCTCTCTCTCCCACACCCCCACTTTCTCTCCCCCAACATGCCCATCTCTACCCCCATGCCCCCTTCTTTCTTTCCCACATCCCCACCTCTTCCCTCCAACTCAATGACCACCCTCTCCCAATACACAGTAAGCTCCCCCAACACACATAACAACTCCATCTCCCCAATAGACATACTAACACCCCAATACACTTAATACCCCCCCAATACACATAACACATCTCCCCAATAACTAACACACACGTCACTTATTGTATAAACCTGTTGCTTGACACATATGCCTCAACGTTTTTGTTCTCTACAGCCTCATTCTATTGCTTCAGCCAATACCAGCCTCAGAAAATAAAGGAATGCTTATTATTCTACCAATAGCTTCTTTATAAACTCCATTACTAATGGGGAGGTTAACTGTTAATAACTGTAAAAGCTATGTGTGTTAAAATACAAATATATCCCCTTTATCCCATAGTAGTCTTTTCCTATCTATAATTTTTATACAAACCACACATGCATATATACATACCACACATTATTGAAAGCTTTTTGCAGAGGGTAGCAGAAAAAGAGGTGGGGGGATGGGGGATTGAAGGGAAGATGGTATTCGGAGAGAGAAAACACACACATAGACACAGAGCTATACACGCAAAGACATTCACACAGACAGGCACACGCGAACAGAGACACAAAGACAGTCACACACTTCCCAAATCTAAGTCTATACTAGGCGCGCATACGACGGAGCGCATGGTGTTGCGTGCGCTTGCCGTAGAGGCGATTTGTGGCCTAGGGGGAGACGCGATGGGGAGGTGTGGTGGAGGTGTGGCCGTGATGTCATGGAGCTGGTTCGCCCTCATTGCCTGAACCACTCATGTGACCCAGCCGTTGCACGACAAAATCACATTATTTTGTATGCTCGGCAATCGCACGCACAGTCACGCTTCATCGGCACGCACTCGCACTCTCTATGGCCTGCCTCATAGAGGCACGACCTTTTGTTCGCACCACGTGCGCGGTCATGCTAAGTATGGATGCAACCTAAGAATGATACCTGAGGTGGGGGGAGTAGAACTGTTCTGGTCTTTTTGTAGCTGCTTTATAGAGCTCAGCGATGTGGGGAGGGGAAACAGGCTTGTGTGGGGAGGGATTGGCTGTGTGCAATGACAGTGCCACCCCCTCAGCAACCAGACTGTACAGTTACAAAAAATAGCCATGCATCTAAACAGCCCAATCTGTTAGCTCCTTTGTGTATTAATTGTACCGAATTAAACTAGAGTATTTCTATGCCTGCTCAGTTTAGCTAGCTATGGAAAAAAATTAATGACATACTGTAACTTGGAACACAATATGTAATGAAAATGTCCCACCTAGCATGCACACAAATGAACTAATTATCAATATGTAAGGATGTGCATATATATAAAGGTTCAGCGCTGTCATTTGCAAAGGAAGCGCCATATTGTCCTTTTGCCAGCAAGGTCACTGTGTACAAGTTAGGCTGCGCATGCGCGAGAGAAGCGCGCGAAGGGCAACCAATCTGTAGAGACTCTGAACTCTGAACTCTGAACTGTGAGAGAGTCAGCTGAGGCTGAGGACCAATCGGGTGTGAGACTCTGGATAGAGGAACAGGATGCGTGTGGGCAGTGGGTCAGACACGAGAGGGAGGTGAAGGAGGAGGTTGGCGGAACCTCGTGTGCGTGAGCGGAGGGTCAGTGACCTTCCCGCTTAGGTGAGAGACATTCCCCAGGCCCGAGGAGCATTCCCCTGTCATCGTAGGGTGCCGTTTTGTAGGGACGGCCATAGCTGTTAGGGACGCTTCCCTTTAGTGCGGTTGGAGCTGCGGAGCTGCGGTCGCCATCTTGGATTGGATACAGACGGCGCAGCATAACGGAGTGTCGGCGAAAGGCTGGAACAACGCTAAGGACCCAGTGTGGAGTGTGACGGTTATCGCAGTGACCGGAAGGTATCATTGTCTACAAGTGCACCTACACCGGTCAACAGGCGCTGATCCCGCCTCCCACTAACTAATTGGGGCATCAGTGTGAAACCATATGGTACAATACAGATACTGGTTATAGGACATACTCCTAGGGAGAGTGGCAGAGCCACCTGTGTACAGAACATTATCCCTGATAAGGTGTGGCCGAGCCACTGTGTGTGTGTAACGTTATGATATATATATTCTGCATTTATTCCGTTCAGTATGCATAATACATAAAAGGTTGCTGTTGCACAATACGGTTGTTATGTTCTTGCTTAGGGTATATTCTCTATCATGGGGATCCTGGGCAAGTGGAGGCGCTGCACCGTGATAAGTAAGGGTATGACCCCAGGCTCCCAAATAGCGGAGGCTCAGAGCTCCTGAAGCCACAGGTACATGCAACACCCGTAGTTCCTTAGTGCATGCAGTCACAAAAAGGGCTACAAATATAATCAACTACCTTAGAAAAATTATAATTTTTTTAATTGGGCTCTATGTAATTCTTTTCATATCTGGTACTTATTGTTGTGCAGTCTCCTACATAATCTGCTTCAATAATGACTACGTTATAAAATATTTACAAACAAAGAAAAAAAATGATTGAAAAATTAAAAATGTACCTGCAAATTCTAAGGCCTCAAAACTGTCTTATCATAAATAAAAATTTAAATAAAGAAAGAAAACCACTGGAGCCTTTAGTTCATTTTGTATATTTGGGGGCTACGTAATATGGCAAAAGAGATACATTTTCACATTATGCCTCTTTGCTTAAATGTATTAAACTACTTCGCTCCAGTTTGTGATTTGGGAAGCGTCTTTAGTCAGGGCTAACACATTATTGCATCAACTGCACTGTTACAATGGGTACAATAATATCTGCTAATGTAATCTATATGTCAGACATCCCCCACCACCTACCCCCCATAAAAGCTTCATACAGTACAGTACATCAGTACTGCATGTTTACTTGTTGCACTCAGGTTTGTATTAGATAATGTTGCAATATTAATGTTCATGATCATGTTTTGCCCAACTGATTTATTTCAAATGCAATACGAGGTAAAATAGATAATTATGGGAAATGATAAAGAATAACAGCTTTTGAGTAAATAACATCCCATATTTATGTTGAATGCTAATTTTTATTCATTTTGTACATTTTTTTTAAATATTCATTTTTGGAAATAAATCTGCACTCTATATTTTTGGCTCATTTTGCAAGCAGTTTATTAATATTAGAAATGCCAATGCATTTAAGACAGAAGCAATCAGTGTAAATTACAGTACATCTATTTTTTCAAACCCGTATCAGAAATGACCGTCGTACCAGTAAATGTCACACAGGGTTTCATTTAGTTAGGTAGTTAAATTATATGTGATATACAAAGTACCTAAGTAATGAACTTAGTATATGGAAGTTCAAAAAGATGGAGTGTGACGGTGAGGTTGTAACCAGACTCTTAATAAAGGTCAAGCCCTGTTTTGGTTACCTCTGATCCGAAATAAGGGTTAAAGAAGAGTCAGCTGTTGAACCCAGTAACTGTCTATGCATAACGTAATTTGTGACAATAAAGATTTTTATGTGTTTTTGCCTTTCCAGGGATGCCAGCGAGCAGGGATTGCTAGGGCATCAGTTTGAAGGGGGTTTGCGAATAAATTGTTATCAGAATGTGCCTAGATAGTTGGGGTCCGGAGAGGTCGGTTCCCCTAAAAATTTACCTGGGAATCATGCCTGATTCTCAGATACATGTAGGCACATTGTCCCGGCAATATCTCCCCTTGAAAACGCTTGCGCGACTCACTGCTACAGTTCCCTGCTTCAGCATAGCCCAGAAAGATAAATGGGGCAAAGGGATGCAAAGTGTCCCTGTAACTACGAGGGATCCCTAGGTTAAGTGAGATACCCAGTTAATGCCCAGATAGCCCAAAACCTATATTGGGGTTCATGGGTGCTCCAACCATATATGAGGTTGTGAGGGGACTCTCAGAGTCCAGTCTAAGTATATAGATAGTGTGTGGGAAATAAAGGCTAGTAGAAAAATAAAGTGCAGCTTTCTTTTCTATTCCCCATATCAAGAGACTTAGGAAAGTATTCAAAGTGTATTTTTATTTAATACTGCAATAGAACTGTGATGTACTGTTGTGCACTTTAAATGAGCTGGGACTTTCGGAAACCAATGTTCAGACAGGCTGCCATGGCTACCAAGTTGATGCCAGTAAGTCTGCTGGACATTGGAGATGAAAACCACCTAAGCATGCCAGAGGTTTGAAAGCCATTTCGGGAACAGGGAAAGGCTCAGGTACTCACGTTCTTGGATCAATGGCAGTCGTCTGTGCTGCCTTTTGTTCTGCCAGACCTGGAGGAGACTGACACAGTGAGTGGCATGAGATAGCCATGGACAGAGGTGGCAAACTTGCACATGTCCCTTGGCAATTTCAAATTTCCTGCAGTCCCGGCTTTCCATACCAGCTTCACTCTGATTGGCTACTGAGAAAGATCCCACACTCTGATTGGCTGTAGTATTTTGTGAATGAACTCCCAAATACTATAAGAAACCCCTAAGCCAATCAGGTTTGAGATTTCTAGCGCCAGAAGTGTGGGCGGGCTTTTCAAAAGGGCTCTTGCACGAATAGCAGTGCACCGGTTTCAGAAAAGTCTGCCCAGAAATATTCTATGTCCCACTTCTGGCGGCCAAGTTCTAATAATCGAATGTATCGGTCGTGGCTGGGATTGCATGCTGATTTTAGTACCAGGAGTTTGGTACTAACCCCCGGTCAAAATGAGTCCAAGTTCTCAGAACAGAAGGGAGTGTGGCATGTATAACTTCATGCCGATTTGGGAAACAGAGGATTTCGGGCTAAATCCCGGTCAGGGGAAAACTCTTATTTAGAGTTCCCTGCACCTAGAACAGTCTAATGTTCGACCCCAGTAAGTGTGTTTTTCGGCTGTATTTTGTGTTTCACTGTGTGTATACCTATTTCTGTGAAAAAAACTCCAATTCATTTCATTATCTTGTTTTGCTCAATGAATGATCCTGGTAAAGGTGTACAATAAACCTGGTCTTCATGACTGGCTTATTTACTCTCCAGAGACCTTAATTCAGTTTAAAAGAAGGACTATGGTTCTTTATATCCATTATCAACACATTTTCAGAATAGACTGTCACACAGCATGTGTAGGTTCAAAAAAGAAAACTAAAATGAACAGAACATTTGGTGCAAATGCATAAAACTAAACCCATAGCATGCCAAATACATACATTTTGGTAGAAGAACAAGCATTTGTCTTCCTCCCCCATTAAACCCATCCTTAATTGACCTTTTGCACCATATCAATGTAGCCCTGATAGGTTTTTGGCTATTATTCTGTCCTCCTCCTGTGCAGTAATACCTGTTAAGGGCAGGTTTGCCAGGAGGAATCATGGGTTTTCCCCACACATGCAGCTCAGTGAGTCATAGAAGGTGGGTAATCAGACCTGCTGTCCAATCAGTGGCAGAGGGTTGCTAGTATTGGATCTTTGGGAGATGGTGTCTCTAGATATGTGGATTATTATTTGCAGAAATTTGTTTATGATTTACCTTCACATATCAGAGACAGTGTGGACCTTTGGAATAAATTGACATGTATTGATTGGAAAGGGGGGTTACATCTGTCACACTATATGTGACCTCCTGATACCATTATAACTCATCAACATGGTATGCGCAGTGTCAACACTTATTTGCGAGCACTCCACCTTATCACTTACACAAAGAGCTTTTATTTTGGATTGTATACACTTTTTATTAACACATAATGTTTTTTTGTTTGATGACACTTTTATCTCCAAATATGTGGAACCGCAATGGGTAACCAGCTTTGCTCCATCATATGCCAACCTATTTTTAGGTTGGTGGGGGTCGGTCCACATATTTGGAGATAACAACCTTATCGACACTTATCACTTTTTACAGGCGTTTTCTTGGATGATTTATATTTATTTGGAATGGAGGGGAGGAAGTCACTTTATATTATTTATTAATCACCTTATCACAATGATTTTAATTTGAAATTCACTTACACTTATGATTTTCATCATATTCAATATCTTGATCTATTTTATTGATTGATATGCATATGAAAATTGGTTCAATATCTATAGAAAAGAAAATTCACGTAACACATATCTAAGATTGACAGCTGCCATCCAAAACCCCTCTTAAATTCATACCCAAAGGACAACTAATACGGCTAAAAAGGATATTTCCATGAGGAGGACTTCTGATCAATCAGAAGAACTCTTAAAAATATGTTAGGATAGGGGGTATTTAAGATCAAATCTTAAAGGTCACTACTGAAGTAATGGATATGAATAGGGATGATCTCTTAAACAAACAAAGAATCCAAAAACAGAATACATGGAGACTCAAATAGTCCAATCTTTATACACAATTTAATGTTCAAACTGGATAGTATTAAAGAGATGAAGATGAAGAAACATTGGAATGTGTTTCTGCAGACCCTTACGAAAAAAATATACCAGGAGGGCCCAGCGTTTCGTTTTAAAAAGTGCTAAAACAGTTGCAAATTATATATCTAGAAGCCTATTGACATCAAACAACATACACATGGGGCTAGTTCCCAAAAGGCTGTTTCAAATTGTTTGAAGTGTATCTCCTGTACTTTTTGGATCCATCATCCAACTTTGTATCCTTTAATACGAGACAAACAACATTATAAATCGCTTCATTAATTGCAATACCACATTCATAGTCTATTTTTGGACTGTGATGTGGTAAGCAATAGTGGGACGTACCACACGAGCATTGAAGGCCAGAATGCGAGGAACTATTAGGTTGATTAAACTTAAATCTCACACACACCCGGTATCCCAACACTTTACCACCTGCAAATGGAGATATTACTAAATAAAATTTAGAGGAATTGAACATTGAAACACCATTTAGGGGTGGTAATAGGTTGGAATTACTGGACAAAAGGAACTCTTTTGGATTTACTTTGAATACTAGGATCCCGTATGGATGAATACGGATTGGACTTAAACCTATACTTAAATAAAAGAATTAATATCTAATAATATGTACTGTAAATCCATTATTATCATTATATACAATCCATAATCTTTATGTATATCTATTCTATTTTCATCTAAATTCATTTCTTATATTTGATATATTGATTGTATAATGATGAAATATACTAATAAGTGCTATTGTATAAATGTGATAACTATGTCAATATGTTTACACCTATGATATTCATCCTCAATTCTGTATATTGGTAAAGAATATGATCTGAAATGTGTGAACCCCATACCCATATCTTATTGAAATATGATTAACTTACATTACACTGGCGACACACTGATTGAGCTCGGCTAGTCCCACGAATTCGGGTAAACCTGGTGTATTGAGGTTTGTGACTGTTTTTCTGCCCAGAGGCATTGGGTTATTTTCCAGGCAGGGATTGAAGCATTTTATTCCCGGCTGGCTGCAATACTGCACAGGTATATATATTTATATATCTGCATTACATTCATGAATTTATGCCATCTGGTAGACACGCGAAGCATTGCAGCCTATAAATCCTAATCATTATCATTTAACAGATCGACCGCACCAGGTCAGCCAGGCATGAACCCAGGCTGGGAAGGCAAACGCAACGGAGCTTGTCAGAGGTGAGGAGCGGCGCATTCCAGGTATCTGCCAGGTACATACTGGGTATTTGCTCGAATAAAGTGTGTCGGTGCAGTATGTATATAGAATTTACTGTTTGAACAAATTTGTATACAGCTTATTTTTTTGTCATCACCCTTTGATGAATTGAATGAATTGATTAATAAATCTTGTTATATATATACATATTGTTCAATAGAACCTTCTGAGATATATATGGGTGTGAGAGTTCATATATTTACAATCAAATGATTTTAAATTGTCAAGATAAATGTTTTTCTCTAATAAACCTTGTTTTTTAATTGATTTTATTTAAATATTCTATGTTTATAATTATACATTATGTTTTAGTAGATTAATAAAGTTATTTTAGTTTGTGTTAGGTTTGTTCAGTTTAGGATGTTAATAAAGTTTGTTTTGTCTTAGACGCGCTGACGTCATCGCTATACCCAGCGCAGGGCGCAGTACTCGTGACGTGTTCTGGAGACATGGCGCGTCGCGTGTGACGCGACTGAGCGGCGGGTTGGCGGGACGATTGGCGGGAAAAAGACACTATATAAGGTAAGAGGGGTTATCAGATCTTTGTACACCTTGATAAAGAGCGGAAGCTCAAAACATGTCGGTGGGGGCCTGAGGGCTCATTTTTTTCTTGTTCACCATGCTCTGACACAATAAACCTCTATCTTTGGGACACACTCTCTAGCAATTAATTTTTATGTAGTAGTGCTCTAACTCTCCTTCGTGGAAACCTATATATATATATATATATATATATATATATATATATATATAACATACCTTCCCTTCGATCAAATCTGTCCCCTTTACGCCCGGGGCGACTGCATTTTACCCCCTGGCGAGTTGTTTCGGAGGGACGGCATTTTGGCATTCTCCTCCTCCAACTGCACTTAAAATAGCCGCACGGCTAAAGCAGCGCACCACATGAGCTGTGTCAGCCCCCACCCCCCCTTAGCCTCATCCTACAGGAGCGTGGGAGGGGAGGGGCGGGGCACCATCAGACAGGAGCCACCAGGAGTGTTGTGGGGCATGGGGGGAGATTGCTCCGGATGCCAACATGAGGCGGAGGCAGTGGCAACAGACCAGGTACTGGGGGAAGGGGTACACATGAACACACCACCCCCTGCAGAGCCGAGGAAGCTATCCCGAGCCGGGAGGCTGTGGTGGGCCGAGCCCCAGCCTTCCCGGTGCTGTCCCCCCCCAGGTCCCCTCATGTCCCTGCTTCCCCCGGTCCCCGTGTCAGCCCGTGGGGCGGGAGATGGGAGCGGGGATGTCCCCTCTGGTCCCCGCTTCCCCCCCCGGTCCCTGTGTCAGCCCGCGGAGCAGGAGATGGTAGCGGGGATGTCCTCTCAGGTCCCCGCTTCCCCCCCGGTCCCCGTGTCAGCCCATGGGGCAGGAGATGGGAGCGGGGATGTCCCCTCAGGTCCCCGCTTCCCGCGGTCCCCGTGTCAGCCCGTGGGGTAGGAGATGGGCATTGGGGGGGGGGAGCATGGTGATGCTGGTCGCGGCCTTTCCGCTCTCCCCCCCATGTGTGTAGAGAGTGTGTGTGTGTGTGTGTGTGTGTGTGTGTGTGTGTATGGGAGAGTGTGTGTGTGTGTATATTGGAGAATGTGTGTGTGTGTGTGTATATATGGGAGAATGTGTGTATGTGTGTGTTTGTGTAAATATGGAAGTGTGTGTGTGTGTATGGGAGAATGTGTGTGTATGGGAGAATGTGTGTGTGTGTGTGTGTGTGTGTGTGTGTGTGTGTGTGTGTGTGTGTGTATGAATGTGTGTGTGTGTGTGACACCAGAGGAACCCCCCAATCAGTCACCCCCTCCCCAACCAGTAGCCCAGTCAGTCAGTCACCCCCCCAGTCAGTCACCTCCCCCCCCAATCAGTCAGTCACACCCCCCCAGTCAGTCACACACCCCCAGTCAGTCAGTCACCCCCCCAGTCAGTCACCCCATCTCCCCTCTCTCTGGTCTCCCCCGTCTCTCTCTGGTCTCCACCGTCTAGTCTCCCCCATCTCGTCTCTCTCTGGTCTCTCTCTGGTCTCCCCCGTCTCGTCTCTCTCGTCTCTCTCCCGTCTCGTCTCTATCCCCTGTCTCGTCTCTATCCCCTGTCTCGTCTCTCTCCCCTGTCTCGTCTCTCTCCCCTGTCTCGTCTCTCTCCCCTATCTCGTCTCTCTCCCTTGTCTCGTCTCTCTCCCCTCTCTCTCCCCTGTCTCTTTCTCTCCTCTCTCTCCCCTCTCCCTTTCCCTCTCCTCTCTCTCCCCTCTCTGTCTCTGTCTCTCTCCCCTATCTCCCCTCTCTCGCTCCCCCCTCTCTCTCTCCCCCCCCCTCTCTCTCTCTCTTCCCTCTCTCCCCCCTCTCTCTCTCTGTCTCTCTCCTCTCTCTCTGTCTCTCTCCCCTCTCTCTCTCTCTGTCTCTCTCCCTCTCTCTCTCTCTCTCTGTCTCTCTTCCCCCTCTCTGTATCTGGATATCTTATTTACCCTATATATCTTAACTGTCCTATACTACACCGAAATAACCTATACTGCTTTCTTCCAGATTTGGCTCTCAAGCTTCAGACGGGAGACATCGGAATCCCCCCCAAACCAGAAGACAGGTAGGGAACGCCTCCCCTCCAACTTATAACATTGCGGGAATGAGGTACCTGGACATTGAGGGACTGGGGATCAGGTAAGAGCCCAGGTGGGATTGCTGCTTTAGATATTGTGAAGCAGGGGCATCCAGACACTGGATAAAGGGTGCAGGAAACTGCTTCGTCTGGGCAGAGTGCTATTTTGGGATCTTTTTCTTTCTGTTTTCATATACAGGCATACCCCGCATTAACGTACGCAATGGGACCGGAGCATGTATGTAAAGCGAAAATGTACTTAAAGTGAAGCACTACCTTTTCCCACTTATCGATGCATGTACTGTACTGAAATCGTTATATACGTGCATAACTGATGTAGATAACGCATTTATAACAGGCTCTATAGTCTCCCCGCTTGCGCACAGCTTCGGTACAGGTAGGGAGCCAGTATTGCTGTTCAGGACGTGAAGACAGGCGCATGCGTGAGCTGCCGTTTGCCTATTGGGCGATATGTACTTACTCGTGAGTGTACTTAAAGTGAGTGTACTTAAAGCGGGGTACTGCACCGACACACTTTATTCGAGCAAATACCCGGTATGTACCTGGCAGATACCTGGAATGCGCCGCTCCTCACCTCTGACAAGCCCCGTTGCATTTGCCTTCCCAGCCTGGGTTCATGCCTGGCTGACGGGCGGCTGATCTGTTAAATGATAATGATTAGGATTTAATAGGCTGCAATGCTTCGCGTGTCTACCAGATGGCATAAATTCATGAATTGTAATGCAGTATATATATATATATATACTGTGCAGTATTGCAGCCAGCGGGAATAAAATGCTTCAATCCCTGCCGGAAAATAACTCAATGCACTCGGGCAGAAAACAGTCACAAACCTCAATACACCCGGGTATACCCGAATTCGTGGGACTAGCCGAGCTCGACTAAAGGGTTGCTCCAGTGTAGGCCGGTATTCCACATCCTTAGCACCACCATAGTGTTGATATGCACACTTACCTTACTGGTTTTAGCACCTCTTATTTATGGTCGTTGCAGGCATTTTTTCGTCTTTCCTATATATATATATGATATATATATATATATATATATATATATATATATATACTCTACGGATGCAGCGGCCGTTATTCGAACACATCACAAATCAGTTTTCGTGTTGACCGCTGTATTCCATTCGGCATTTTTTCGTTTTATCACTATTCATCCCGCGTTCGCGCAATCCGGCACCGGTCAACCGGACGCGTTAGATCTGTTTAATTTAATGGTTTATTGTTTCTTTGGATGCAATTCTCGTATCCGCCATGTGGCAGAGTTAATGAATTATAATTTGGCTGCTATTCTTTGCGTATCTGCCAGGGGGCAGAAATGAATGCAATGAATGAATTGGATTGAATTGGAATGTGTACCAGTACATTGCTTCGCTACTTTGTAAGGATGCAGGTGTTTAAAACAGATACTGGTGTACAAACTTACAGTGGCCCATTGTGAATTGACCTTGTTTTTTCGAAGACGTAATCAAATTAGGCGTTCTTAATAAATAACATTAAAATACTCAATGTGTGCCTTTTTTTTAACATTCTTATAATGGTACTGGTACTGTACTGTATGTCTCATTTGGACATTTTTTTTTAATAACCTTTAAGAGAAGTGCCCTTTCTTTCCGTATTGCACTTTACTGTACTGGTATGTGAAGTGCGATGCTTTGTTGAACTGTTCATAAGAATTTCAGGTCTGCAGTAGGGGCTCGGTCAAAAAATACTTTTATTTTATAATGCATACAGTAATAAAAAAAAAGAGTTGCTGTGGTCTTTCTCTTCGTTATGGCATTGCGAGATGAGGGGGAGAGAGGGGGCTGCAGCTGTGAAAATATGTTATAAAGAAACAAGTACTGGTAATTACTGGTAAATTACCAGTAATTACTGGTAAAAAAGATTAAACAATATCAATATTTCAAAAGATTTGTAAAAAAAAAAAAAAAAAATTCTATACAGTAACATACTTACCTGTGCCTGATTGACAAAAAAATGATTAGACAATATCAATATTTCGACACAATAAAAAACAAACTAAAAATGATTAAAAACATTAAACAATAAATCAATGCTAAGTTAATTTTTCTTTTTTTGGGGATGAAAATCTTTTGCACTACTGTAGAGTTTGGGAAAAGTCGTTAGCAAGAGGGATGCCACTCCAAGCACGAGCCCTTGTATGCCTCAACAGGCCATTTATAGTGTCTCTCACAGCTCTCATAAGGGTTGGAAGCCTGGGTGGTGCTGGGGTACTTCTTGCAGCGGGCAGGGGTAGGCGGTGTGGGAGAATGCTTTCCTCCTGTTGTGGCCTTACCGGGGTTGTCACCTCATCCTCAAAGGCATACTCATACACGTATTCTGATGGATGGGGTGAGCGTGGGATGCTTGGTGGTGAGGGAAGCGTGAAGGTCACGTCATGCTTGCCACCCTCCTGCTCCTGCGTCGGACGTGCAGGGACAGGGACAGGAACTCGAGAATACATCACCACAATCTTTTCCATCTTCTCCATCTTCCTTGCCATCTTCTCCGTGTTGCTTTCCATTTTCTCCATGCGCATATCCATACTCAACATGGTCTCCAAAATAAGATCAACCTTTTGGTCCGTACTGTAGACATCTGCGTAGGTGGGTGGTAGAGAAGGCGACCAGGGTGTTGCCAGGAGGAGAGCATCATCAAAGATGGTTTGTGGAGCAGATGAGCCGGGGGTTGACAGGAGAGCAGCAGCGTAGAGAATGGGTTGTGGAGCAGGTCAGCCGTGGTTGCCAGGAGGAGAGCATCCTCAAAGATGGTTTGTGGAGCAGATGAGCCGGGGGTTGACAGGAGAGTAGCAGCGTCGGGGATGGGTTGTGGAGCAGGTGAGCCGTGGGGTGCAAGGAGAGAATCGGGATTCCACTTGACTTGCACAGTGCTAAGTGCGCCGATCTTCTTCCTTACAAAATAAGGCCCAGGGCTCTTAACCTTGGGAGCTTTCGGAACATTTTCTTTATTCTGCTTTGGTTTTCGCTTAGGTTTTGGCCAGGAAACAGCTTCCGCCTTTCGCTTGACTGGCACGGACGCAGCAAGCTGGTTCCTGCATCCGTAGAATCGGGGGCAATCCATGGAAACAGAAGGACGACTGCACAATGCAGTATCTGAACAAGAGCAAGTTCAGATAAAGATCAGTGTGTGAGAGTCTATGCAATTTGTCTCACCTTTTATGTATTTTTTTTCGCGGGCATGGACACGGGTGCAGGTTTTAAAAGTGTGCGGACTGTGTACTAATCCTGTCGAGTGACGTTGAGGCACATTAAATTAAAGTATAAATACACCATCCATTTTGTGTATTCAATGCACATTCAATGCACATCGAATTCACATCGAATTGCTCTGTGTGCTTGCAATTTTTTTCTATCAGCAGCGATGCCAAAGAAAAGGATTTCAAAAGATCTCAGCCTGAGAATAAAGAATATGTACCAGAATGGACACTGCATTTTACAGATCCAACGCTGGTTAGTTGCTTCGGGCTTCAGTTTAGCAAAAAGCACTGCTAGTTATCATGCGCATGGGAAGGCCAAAAACGTCCAAAGAAAGCCAACTGTCACTACTGAGTAAGTACTTACTGTATTGTCCTCCATAACTCTACCAACGTCTTGTACTGAACTGTACAGTATTAGTATGTCTGTGTTCAATATTTTATTAATCTTTACAGTACCTTTCGACTGTACAGTATAACATTTTTGCCATTCTTACAATCAGTCACTAGCTTTTTAAGTCAACTCTACAGTAATATACTGTACTGTCTTCTGTACTTTAGGAGGTGGTGTGATAGTGTAATAATTTCAAAAGATTCTGTTTTCTTTGAACTAATAATCCTGCAGTTTGAGGGGCTATTTATTTAATATATTCATACTGTATACTGTAGCGCCCAATGTGTACTCACAGTACAATAAGTGCAGCAGCAACATCAGCCAATAAGAAATCTGTGCGCTATTGGGATGCATAATTTGCCTACTGTAACAAATTGTTCTTGTTTTCTTTACACATTAGGGTGAACACTCTTCTGGTGGACCAAATGAGTGATGCGAATGATGAGACGTGTGCCACAAGGGTAAAGAATGCACTAGAGGCTACTCACAAAATAAAAGCATCAGAGACCAGTATCAGGTTGATGAGACGGGAATTGGGATGTAAATATTGGCGTTTTAAGTAAGTACAGTATATAGTACATCACCCATGCCCTCTTTTTTTAATGTTAGGCTCCCTCCTAATACAGAATCGTACTGTACTGTATGTCTAGCATTTTGTGGCTCTAACATTTTTCCTTGTCATTACAGAACATATCTCATGATAAGGGAAGCCAACAAAATAAAAAGAGTGGACTAGGCACGGGCATAGATTGAAAGTGGCGAAACTTTCAATGATGTCATCTTTACAGACGAGACAACTGTAGAGCTTGAGAGGTTTGCCCGTTTTGGATTCTACAAAAAAGGACACCTATCTCTGAAGCCGTGTCCCAAGCACTCAGTGAAGATGCATGTGTGGGGTGCCATCTCTAGACAAGGACCAGGATACATCATTATCTTTGAGGGTAAAATAATGCACAAATACACATGCTATGGCGTTACGCACTGGACATGTGTACTATATTCAGTATTTTGTACCCTAATGTTACATTTTTTTTCTTGTTTCCAGGAATCATGAATAAAGCGTTCTTCCAAGATCACATAATTACACATGTTGTTAAATACATAAAGAATGATTTCCCATCTGGTCACCGGTTCTTCCAGGACAATGATCCGAAACACACAGCGTCGACAGCTCACATTCTTGCCAGCGGTATAAACTGGGTTAAGACGCCAGCGGATTAAGTTGGGTAACCTTTTCTCATTGTTTTACATAGTTTACTGTATATCTCCTTATGTAATTCACCTTTTTTCTCCCCTCCTACTGTATTACAGATCACCAGATTTTAGTCCCATTGAAATGGTTTGGCATGAGTTGAAGGATTATATCAGAAAAGTGTGGAAACCGTCCAAAAAGGAAGAATTGGAAAAGGGGTACTGAATTTCTGGAACAATATACTCACTGTAGTCAGATGTAATAAATATATTGATTATATTGTGACTGTGTTGCCTATTGTTATACAGCGTAATGGCCAGGCCTCGGGAAAGTAATAAGGCACAGGTAAGTATGATACAGGTTAAGTATGGCCCTAAAAATAACCATGTCTGCATTTATGGTTTCTTTTTATTTTCAGAACTGCCGTAAGCATGGAAGGGTGGGGGTGTGTGTAAGATAATAGTATGGTGTTTATGTACAAACCAGCCTGTATCTAACACAAACCCCCCCTCTCCCACCTCTCTCAGTAGTTACTGTATAGAAATTTGTGTTTGCCAAAAAAAAAAATGTATTTAAAAAAAACTTTTGAAATACTGTATTTTCAGAGCTGCAGCCCCCTCTCTCCCCATCTCGCAATGCCATAACGAAGAGAACGACAAGAGCTACTGTATTGTATTTTTGTACTGTATTATGCATTAAAAAATAAAATCTATTTTTTAAACCCCTCTTGCAGACCTGAGATTCTTATGAACAGTTCAACAAACAAAGCATTGCACTTCACATTAGTTTATGAAAAAATATATATAAAAACAAAAAATGCTTTATAAAAAATATTATATTTTTATTGTTTAATCAATCATTTCTGTTAATAATGCAATAAAATGCTGTAGTAAATACTTTTTTTCCTGCATTAAGGATTATCCAACATGTCTTCTGCCCATTACATGATAATCACACAACAGTACATTTACGTAAATGGCTCTGTTGGAGGGCTTTGTTGTTGTGTTGTTGATAAGCTTTGAACTTCAAGTTGACTTGTTTTGTTACAGTACTGTACAATAGCAGTTTTAGAAGGGCTTTCTTAGCTAGGCCTGTATCTCACACAACATGTTAATCTTATTACTAGTGGTAATCTTATTAACAGCTCTGTGGGGGGGAAGGGTGTTGTGTTGTTGATAAGTGGTGAACTCCAAGATGACATGGCACAGCACAATAGAATAAGCTTTGAAGGGCTTATGGCACCATGCGTGGCATGGTTTGTCAGCGGTGTTGAAAAGAGGTTGAAATCCTTGAGCCGTGTGTGTGCGGGGGGGGGGGGTCCGAGCTGTGCTAGCTGTATGAAGTTCCAAGCTCTAGTTCAAAGATATATTCTAAACAGGTCAGCATAATGTTTTGCTCCCCACACCCCCAAATAAAAAAACCCAGTACTACAGTATGCCACCCACCTCTGAAAGAACGTACATGACTAGTGTGGGATTAAAAAGCAACAGTACTGTTTGATTCTCATAATATCCATAATTGCTACAGTATGCAAGCCCATGGTGATAACCCCAAAAAATATATACTGCATTTGTAAAACTTGAATCTCAGAATATCCATACTTGCTATGCAAGCCATGGCGATAACCAAAAAAAAAAAAAAATACACGGCATACAGTACAGTACATATTTTTAAAACTTGAACTAACTGCCAAATGAATGGGAAGTTATACACGCATGCGTATTAATAATGAAGAAGGTCACAGGTCCCAACCAAAGAGAATTACATGCAGACGCAGAATGGTGAGAGCAGGCTGGGGAGGATTAATGCAACCACAAAGCAAAGCATTTGAAAATGTATGGTTTGTCAGAGGTGTTGATAAGAGGTTGAAATCCTTGAGCCGTGTGTGTGCAGGAGTGTACTGTAAAAAGCCGCTCGGCTATTTGCACTAAAGTGGAAATAAAATGAAAATAAAATTTAAAAAAATCTTAAAAAAAAAAATCTGAGGCAAGAATCGAACCTTGGTTCACTCTGTTAATGGGCTGCAGCATTACAAATCAGGTTCGTACAGTAAAGTATCAAAACATACAGTATAATGGTTGGTCGGAAAGGCATTTAGAATTTTTTTTTATAAGCAGTTCACCTTAAACAAGGAAAGTCATGTAGAAAACAATAAGCGTGAAGTCTATTATTAATGATTTGATTCTACTGGACTACAGTATCGCAGACATGAATGAAATGTGACAGCTTACAGTAGAAGGGCTTTGGAATTTGCGCATGTGTGGCAGACAGCTCAGTGATTTCAGCCAACATGTTAATCGTGACATAGAATTGCTATTGGATTTTGATGACAACAACTCGCGATTGCCCACTTGAGTTTCTCGACGGTATTGCAGAACACGATAAAATGCCATTTTCTAATCCGGACAAAACGATAATCAAACCGCGTGTTTAACTCGGCACGATTAGATCAAATTGCGCGCCATCGAATGGGTATTCCGATCTACACACCGTGTGAAGTGTTCGAATAATGGCCGCTGCATCAGTATATATATTATATATATATATATTTATATAT
>CM071570.1:206532030-206595822 GCA_036426205.1 Ascaphus truei
GCAAAGCCAGTACAACCAACCTCACACTGATGAGACCCACAAGGTCGAAACATTCTGTCTGTGTGTGGGTTATGTTAAAAAGATGTGTTTAAAACAGTGAGCATTGGCTTAAGGGTTCCATGTAATAATAGAGTTTAGACAAATGGTGGGCAGCGTGCGGAAGCGCCGTCTAAAGCCGCGCTGATAGGGATCATGTTTCCCCTCAGCGCGCCTCAGCACAGTCTTTTTGACCATGTCCGAGGCCTAAGACTGCAGTTATTAAACATTCACCTTTTTGCCCCAGATCATTGTTTTTTCTATATCACATAGGGTTATTTTATTTACACCTTTATTATACTATGGCCTTAAAAGACCTAGATAACTTATGTTCTTGACCTATGGGAAAAATGAACCTTCTGGACATGGAATTCATGGAATTCAGGAGTCTGGGTAATATTGTAATTCACCAGGCTGATAAGGGGGGTGATATTGTGGTTCATGATAGGGTGGTCAACGTACAGGAGGCTCATCGTCTTTTGTGGGATGAAAAGTCATTTGAACTTTGGATAAAGACCCCACTGCTGAATTTCAATTAATATATTGTCATGTTGAGTCATCTTGTGGAGGCAAAGAGTAATGGAGTCATTACTGATTCTGAGTTTAAATTTGTGTACGTGGATCACCCTAGAATACCTATATTTTACCACCTCCCTAAAATCCACAAGAGCCTGATTGACCCTCTAGGGCAGCCTATTGTGTCTGTGGTGGAGTCAATGATGTCCAGCGTGTCACAGTATGTACAGTAGATTATTATTCACAACCATATGTTATTTTACTGACATCCTATCTGAGGCATACACTGCACGTCATCGACTCCACCAAATACATGCAATGGAAGTCAACCTACCTGTGGGCAACCTGCGATGTATACTCTTTGTATTCGTGCATCGAGCATTGCAGGGGAATTAATTCAGTAGATTATGTTTTGAAAAAAGATCTATCACTACATCCAGATCAGAGAATTTTTTGTTATCCAGTATTGAATTTATTCTAGTTTTTTCCGATTTTTATTTATAGACATGTGGAATGGCCATGGGGACAAGGTTCATCCCTAGCAATGCAAACCTATACATGGGGTTGTGGGAGGACCTCCTTGTGTGGGTGAGTGCTAGGCTGGGGGTGGGCCTGGTGTTCTAAGGCCATTTAATCAATGACATTTTTCTGATCTGGGATGGTGAAGAACAGGAGTTATCTGCCATTCTCAAATCATTTAATGAGAATGCTATGGGACAGAGTTTCACTTATGAGATACATTCTAAGCAAATCACGTTCATAGATCTGGAATTATTTGCATGCTCAGGTGATAATAAAATCTATACAAGATCACATTTAAAGGAGGTTATTATAAATAGTTATTTGCATGCCTTCTACAACCCATATCATATGGCTAGATAAAATCCCCATGAGCCAGTTCTATAGAATTAAAAGGAATTGTACTTCTGAACAAGATTATATTAAACAGGGTCAATAATTGGTAACACAATTTCTTGATAAATGTTACAGTAAAGATAAAGTACTAAATGTATTTAATGAGGTGAGAGAAATGGACAGGAACACTCTTTTAATACAGTCTTAAAATAAGAATCGGGTGAGACGATCTAATGCACACTCATCCCGTGAGGCTGTTTATGATTGGGGTAAAGTACAGGATATATGTCCCTGGTTCATAACAAGATTTAACCAAACAGCCTCATCAATTAAGGGTGTTCTTTTAAGACATTGGAGCATTTTCAGTGACCCTATATTAGAACCATCTCTACCTATTAAAATTCCTGTAACCTATAAACGTGCGAAAAATATGAAGAACATCCTGGCACCAAGCAAATTATGGAACATTACAAATGCTACCAATGGAGATATTGCTCCAAAACAGGGTAATCATGTTTGTGGAAGGAAACCTTGTCTGACATGTAAGCATTTGGTTATCCAGGATCATTTTAGGTAATTTTCGAATGGAACTAACCATGAGGTGAAGGGTAACATTAATTGTCTGTCATCATTTGTGATTTACATGCTATCATGCTCTTGTGCCCCCAGTATGTAGGTCGCATGATATGTGCTATCAGCACTAGATTCTAAGAGCATATGAGAAGTGTTATCAATGGCAATCAAGCACATAACGTAAATAAGCATTTCTCTCAAAGTCATAAAAAAGATCTGTCTTCCTTGAGTATCATTGGTTTGGAATATATTCCCCCTCCGCTTTTAGATGGAGAAAGAGTCAAAGGGCTCTGCCTTCGAGAGACCTTTTGCATTTATACTTTAGGCACTTTATCTCCTGGGGATACAATGAATCTATTGATACAGTACACTGGTCTAAATGTGTGGTTCTTTCTCTAGTTCCTTTATTTATTTATAAAATATTTTACCAGGAAGTATTACATTGAGAGTTACCTCTCGTTTTCAAGTATGTCCTGGGCACAGAGTTAAGACAAATAATACATGGTTACAAATACAGTTACATAAATGAACAGGGTATACATTATATACAAGACATTGCATGCACAGTTAAAGAAAATATATGTTATAGGCGAATGAAACAGTTACAGACCAGATTAAAATGTGAGACAGCCTTAGATTTGAAAGAACTTAAACTGGTGGTGGATGTGAGAGTCTCTGGTAGGTTGTTCCAGCTTTGGGGTGCACGGTAAGAGAAGGAGGAACAGCCGGATACTTTGTTGAGCCTTGGGACCATGAACAGTCTTTTGGAGTCTGATCTCAGGTGATAAGTGCTGCATGTGGAAGGGGTGAGGAGCTTGTTCAGATAGCTGGGTAGCTTGCCCATAAAGAATTTAAAGGCAAGACAGGAAAGGTGAACTTTGCGCCTAGACTCTAGTGATGACCAATCTATATCTTTGAGCATTTCGCAGTGATGTGTGTTGTAGTTGCATTGGAGAACAAAACGACAAATTGAATTGTAGAGGGTGTCAAGTTTGCTAAGGTGGGTTTGAGGTGCCGAGCCATATACTATGTTTCCATAGTCAATAATTGGCATCTGCTGTGCGATACGCTTTCTGACCAGGAGTCTTAGGGAGGATTTGTTCCTGTAAAGTACCCCTAGTTTGCCATAGGTCTTGGTTGTCAGGGTATCAATGTGCATTCCGAATGTTAAGTGGGAGTCAAACCAAAAGCCCAGGTATTTAAAACTAGTGACAGGGGTTAGGGTGGTGTTAGCATTGGTTCTAATCTGGAGCTCAGTCGCTGGAAGCTTTAAAAATTTAGTCTTAGTCCCAAATACCATTGTTACAGTCTTGTCAGTGTTTAAAAACAGTTTGTTTTGGGAGATCCAGTTTTCAAGTCTCAAAAAGTCAGACTGAAGTATGTGTTCAAGGTCAGAGAGGCTATGGCTGTGTGCATATAGGATTGTGTCATCTGCATACATGTGTATTGAGGCTTCCTTACAAGCTGTGGGAAGATCATTAATGAACACTGAGAGAAGTAGGGGCCCCAGAACAGAGCCTTGCGGGACACCACAGGTGATATCCAGGGGGTTGTAGTTAGAGCCTGAGATGGACACATGTTGGGATCTTCCTGATAGGTAGGACTGAAACCAGTTTAAAGCATGCTTCCCTATTCCAGAGCTCTGGAGTTTGTTAAGCAGGATAGCATGATCAACTATATCAAAAGCCTTTGCAAAATCTAGGAATACTGAACCAGTGAGTTGTCCCCGTTCCATTCCACACTGGATTTCATTGCAAATTTTTAGCAGGGTAGTTACGGTGGAGTGTTTGGGGCGAAAGCCAGATTGGAATTGGCTAGGGAAATTTGTCTTGGTATAGTAATCGCTTAATTGGGAGTGGACACATTTTTCCATGACTTTGGATAGAATTGGGAGAAGTGAGATTGGCCTGTAGTTTGAGACAATGTTTTTGTCCCCACTTTTGAAGATTGGGACAACTCTGGCAGTTTTCCAGGTCTTAGGGATATGGCCTGCAGACAGGATAGAGTTGACTATGGAAGCAATTGGTTTGGCAATGGCTGGGGCACCAAGTCGTAGGAACCTAGATTGTAGTAAGTCAGGTCCGCATTGGCTGCTTAGTTTTAGTTTGAGGAGCACTTGTGTAATCTCCTCTTTAGATACTGGGCCAAATTGAAAATTGTGGGCAGTGTTGGGAGGGGGGGGGGGGTTATGTGGGTACTCCCAGGATGAGATTCAGGTTTGTGGTTTGGCTGCGTTTCGCTAATAAGTTAGTGGCACTCCCCACAAAGTAATCATTTAATGCATTTGCAATGTCAGTGGGGTTTGTCAGAGTAATATCCCCCTTAGTGATATTACTTGGTTGTTCATGGTTAGGAGGCTGGAATATATTGTTGATAACCTTCCAGAAGTTAGCTGGGTTTGATGTATTCTAGTGGAGATTGTCAGAGTAATATTGTGCTTTTGCGTGCCTTGTTTGCCTTGTGCACATGTTCCGCAGGCATCTGTAGTGATTCAGAACCTTGGTAGTGCCAGTGCCAGTTACTTTGTAGCTTTACCACAAGGCATCCCTGAACTGGTAGAGTGCAATAAGGTAAGTTGTAACCCATGGAAGGTGGGCTCCCCGTACCTTTATTTTGTGTAGTGGAGCATGGGTATCGCAGAGTTTTAAGAACTCGGATTGGAAATAGTCAAGCGCAAATAGTCAAGAATCAGGGTCGGGAATTAAATCGATTCTTTTTCCATGGGCAGTTGGTAAGGTCATCCAGAAACTGTTGTGGGTTAAAGTTTTTAAATGTTCTAGTGAAGAGAACTTTAGGGCTTGATTGGAGCGGTTTAATTTTCCTTACACAGTACACTATTGCATGGTCTCTGAAAATGTCAGGAAGGATGCCAGAGGATTGGATTCTGCTGGGGTTTGAGGAGAGAATCCAGTCTAGCAAGGAATGGTTATGCGATTTCAGGTTTGTCCGTGTGGGTTGGGAAATGAGTTGTGATAGGTTAAGTGACTTGAGTTGTATCTGGATTTTGTGGTTTTTTGGGTCAAGCCAATTGAAGTTGAAATCCCAAGAACTAGCAGCTCACTCTTCTCATTCAGAGAGGAAATGGAGCAGAGAAACTGGGTGATATCAGTCAGGGATTGTAGAGGGGCTTTAGGGGGGCGGTAGATGCCAGCGAGCAAGATGGGCTTAGAAAAGGGGAGGCAGATTTTGCCAACTAAAATTTCAAATGAGGGTGGGCTTGGGGGGCAATTTAACAGTGTGAATTGTAAGGGGTCTGCAATATAAAATAACACCCCTCCTCCTCTCTTTGACCTATCTCTCCTAAAAATGGAGTATCCCTGAATGGCGATATTTGCATCAGGAGTTTTAGGGGTTAGCCATGTTTCTGTAAGAACGATGGCTTTGGGTTTATGCATAAAGCACCATGCCCTTAGTTCGTCCAGTTTGGGCAGCACGCTCTGGATATTTATGTGGGCGACAGATAGCCCTTTTTGGAATTTAAAGGTGGAATTTACAGGGGCATGGGACAGAGCTGAAATGGGAGGACCTGGGTTAGGTTCAATATCACCTGCTAAAGAGAGTAATAGTATGAGTAGAAATTTGGGTAGTTGTTTGCAAGTTATAAATTTGTGGTGTTTGCCATTAGAGTGAGAAGTGGTTGGTGTGCTGGTTTTTAGAGTTCTCCACCAACATTCAGTAGATAGTGCAAGGCTTTTGAGTAATCCAGGGTGTATGGTGATGTTGGGTGTGGGCCAGGAGGTAGGGGATTGTAGTGGATAGAGGGAGTATCATTTCCATGAGGCCAGGAGAAAGAAAAAAGTTAAGATACAAAGCAGATTCATTATGCCAGAGGTAAGCAGTGCTGCATGGAGCTGTTGTGAGCAAAGTGAGTGTGTGCAGACTAAACAGCAGGGGTGTGCCTGTTCCTTGTCAAATGTTTTGCTGCATTGCAATGCTACAGTCAATTCAGGGTTTCAGTGGGCTGAGTGGGTGTGGGAGATATTTTGTGCAGTCAGTTTTGGGAAAGGCTGCAGTACAATAAGTTGTAAAGGGGTGGGGGGTTAAAATATGAAGGTTAACAAGCATGGGTCATAGTGTGGTCATATAAGCTCACCGTTTGTTGCCTTGAGTAAAAGAGTTTGCAGAAAGATTCAGTCCCCAATCACCTCTAGTCAAACTATAGTCTAACTATATCTTGTCACTTTAAATGCATCACTCTTAAGATGCCAATGCTACCCTGCCAATGCAGGGGGAATATTTGTTTTATACAACTAAAGCAGTCACATGACCCTCCCCCCTCCCCAATAAATCATCTTGTTCCAGTTGGTCAATTATCAGCACACAGTTAAGAGGAGAAAAAAAAACACCTTTTGATATACAAACATACCAAGAGAGATCAATAGTACAAGCCGGGAGGGTAATTCTTTTAAAACAGGACTTGCAGATCAGGGACATACCTGTGAAGAGAATGCAATTAGATCCATGTCATATCAGCTGAGGTTATTGGTCTTGCATGAAGAAAGTAAATATATAAACTATAGTCTAACTATATCTTGGCATGTCATTTAGGTTCTCTCCATATTCCATTCTTGATTCACCAGATCATCTTTTTTTTCTCTTTTATTCTCTTTTTTCTCTTCTTTTCTATCTTTATTGTTCCTTCCTGCACATATTTCTCATTTCGCTCCCCCTCCCCTAATTTTCTTTTCCCTTTCTTTCCCCCTTTTCTTTTATCCCTTCTTTATTCTGCCCCTTTATACTCATTATTATTTGGTTACTACTTGCACTTCTATGGTATCCATTAATTTTAGTATGTATGTGATTTTTTTAAATGTATATATTATATATATTTTTAATAATGGTATTTATATATAAATTAAATTTTTAACCTATATTAAAGTTTACATGAATTAGAGTTTTCTATACTCGTATGTGGTTTGGTATTAAAATATAGTATTAGAAATTAAATATTATTATGCATTTGTGCAATTGAATTTAATCTTTACCATACCGGAGAGTTGTATCTTCATTCTTAATGCGTCTCAGTTCTCTGGACCTACCAATCTATGTTAAAGATGGTTCCATTTGCACAAAAACAATTCACAAACCTGTTAACTGTTTAAATTACATAGAAGCAGAATGCAACCATTACAAAAATGGTGGGATAACATATCATTCAGAGAACTGAGATGCATTAAGCGTACAGATGCAGCCACAGTATTAGAACACTTGTACCTGGGAAATTCTGGGAGATTCTGGGGCAATCTCACAGTAAATGCCTCAACATTTCTGTGAGATTCTTAATGGCCCAATGATTAACACAGCGGGGGGTTCAAACTGAATGGGACTGCAGGGTCCCCTGCTGTGTTAATCCGATGGGCCATTAAGAATCTCACAGATATATTGAGGCAATGTTGCAGCAAGTTGAGGCATTTACTGTGAGACTTCCCCAAAATTGAAAATGCAAGAGTTCTAATACTCATGGCTGCATCTGTAATTGTTCAGAAAAAGCAATATTTGAAGAACAAGCTTCTGTTATTTTTGATACATTTAAAATGAAATCTTACAACAAATCGATTTTGGAAGACCAAAAAACTGAATAGAAAATATTTACTGAAAGGGGTAAAAAAGGATGGAGATACAACTCTCCGGTATGGTAAAGTTTTAATAGACGTACTATTTATAACACAATTGAATCCCCTGTCAGCAACAATCAAACAAGTGTTGAATAAGCATTGGCACCTCGTTCTCCGAGATCCTGTTCTGCAGTCCTATCTTCCACCAACACCAAGGGTGATGTTCACAAAAGCAAATACACTTAAAAAATGCATTGCACCTAGTTGTTTAAAAAGTAAAACAGAAAGTAATTCAAATTCATTTTTAAATGTCAAAGGATTCTTTAAATGCATCCGTTACAAAATGTGCAAACTTAATATGCAGGAGACTAAACAAACAAATAAATTCTCCTCTACTCACACAAAAGAAGAACTTACTATAGACAAGTTTATCAATTGCGACTCTGTGAATTCGGTTTATCTTATACAATGTCCGTACAATAAACAATGTATAGGCCGGAGAACAAGAAAACTCAAACTCAGATTTGCGGAACATATTGTCAATATACAAAAGTGGTTCCTGCAAAACAATCTATTAAGACACTTTAAGGAGTGTCATGATCAGAACCCCATTAGCATTATATAGAACTGCTGCGGCATAATTAGAGAGGTGGTGATTTAGTGAATTAAATCTCAAAATTAGAAACAAAATGGATGCACAAATTAAAAACTCTGATACCATTTGGACATAATGTGGACATTGATTTGGGAGCTTTTCTAACAAAATAATATTTGCCCCACTAAAATCACCACAGTACCGCAATACAGATCTGTCTGCCTTTTCTAGTTTTCTTCATTTTAGTTTTGTTCTGTTCCTTGATGCAAAATATTTTGAATCCACTTTATCTCATTCCTATTTTTATTATTCTTATATAGTAGGAATCAGGATTATAATGTTCTATTCTTTATTTAACCTTTTATATGTGCACTCATGATTGTTTATATGATGTTTTATGTATTATACTATTAAACATATGTTAATCATTAAAGTTTTTATTAACTATCATGAAACTGTTAAAATATTAGGACAAACAGTATGTGCTTTCCCAAATTATGTTTTTGCATGACCATTGGGAGTGGTACTAATCCAACTATCAGAAGTGTTAAAAATCTTTCAATCAACCAATGGCATTACTGACATGGGTATACATTTAAAATGTTTTATTTATTAAAATTATACCCCTGAATAAGTCCTGTTTAGGACAAAACGCGTTGGGTTGTCAGAGGTCATCCATTATCTGTATACTCTTGATACTATTTACTGTATGACTTACAGATGCAGCCACGAGTATTAGAACTCTTGACAGGGAGTGTTCTGGGGCAGTCTCACAGTAAATGCCCCAACATTGTCTGAACATTGCCTCAACATTTCTGTGAGATTCTTAATGGCCCATCGGATTAACACAGCAAGGGTCCCTGCAGTCCCATTAAGTTTGAATGATTGGTGCTTGGGTTTTATTTATTGTTGTGTTGTTTAGGTGCTATATTTTTTTTAGGTTACTCATTGACTGCCATAGTGGCTAATCATGCCCATATTATATGGGCATGATGTACCACTGTGCCAATCAATGGGTAGAGAGTGGGGGTAGTTGCCCCAGGGTGGGTGGTTAAGCCTCCTGGTTTTGTAGCAGGGGAGGTGGGTTAACCCCTTAATCACTGTAGTAGCTACTAAACACTAAAGTGATTAAGGGGTTAGTGGCCATTTGTTTGTTTGCTGCCACCGAGGACATGGATTCCTGATGATGGTGATGAGGGCCGCCTTCATCCTGGCAGGGATAAGTAGAAGTTTTAATTAATTTATGCTGGCTGGATAATGTTTTATTTTAAATGGGCAAATGAGCTATTATCCATATCTCGAGAGTATCAAGGTCCTCTGCCCAGATCAGGAAAAGGTCATCTATGTATCGCACCACCATACACCCAAAATGTTTGAATAGAACATTGGGATAAACAAATTGTTCTTCAAGATTACTCATGTATATGTTGGCGTATGTGTTGTGCCACATTCGATCCCACAGTGGTCCCTCTTTTTGTTATGTAAAAACAGTCTTCAAACATATAGAACTTATTCATCACAATGATTTTTAATAAATCCAAGATAAAACAGCACTCCCTGGATGTATAAAGATAATTAAAAAAGTCCTTTCCTTACTGATTTAATACTATCCTCATGGGGTATTGAGGTACATAGAATGTTTACATCTAACGTAACTAGCAAGCTGTTAGAAGTTTCAGCTGTTAGAGACTTGATTTTATGTAGAAAGTCTATGGTATCCTGCATATAATATTTTGAATTATTAAACAAAGGCTGTAAAACTGGCTTATAAATTGTACCAGGAGCTGAAACGCAGCATCAGTTTCTGCCACAATTGGGCATCCATGGTGTTTTCTATAATTTCTTGTGAATGGATGCAAAATAGAGGTATAATCGGACTCAGTTTAGTAAGGAAAGAGCCTTGTTTACGTGTTCCATCTTCTCAATCTTGTGATTCTTTGACTATGATCAATCTTCGCTTTAATCAAGGCCATAGGGTCTCTCTGTGTGGGTTTAGTTTTTGATCTTTTTTATCCTGATGCCTAAAATATCATCCTCAACCACTAAATCATAGTTATCTGTAACCACTGGGCTGGAGCATTAATTGCTAAAAGTTCAGGTCATCCTAAATGCCCTGAAGAATGCTAGAGTGAAAGCTGTTGTGAGAAACAAATCATGCCCAGCTGCTGCAAAGCATACCCTCTGTTGTGGAGCGCCTGTTTATTCTTTGATCATCTATGTACCTTACAGATGTAGCTACGGTGAGCCAACAGCAATCTTTTGAGCTATTGCCACCCACAATAAAGCGACCGTGTTGGTATGGCACGGGAGGATTAATGCTGCATTTTGGAAGCATGGACTCCCTGCAGCACAATCATGGCAGACAGTCTCTGGCTCCTTGGAATTTTGTTTCTTCGACTGTGGTGCAGGAGATAGTCTCGATACATCAGTATATAATTTTTATTTATTGCAAGCTTTCCTTCTACATACCTTGATTACAAGTGCACTGTAGCATGCTTTGCCCGAGGGTCCCCAGTATAAAAAATGTTATGACATCTGCCATATCCTTTCTTCCTGAATTTTCTTTCCGGAATTTTAACCAGCTGCTATATTTCTGTTATTATGTATCCAATGTCCTGGTTACAGGGACTGTCTGATCAGTCCCATTGCCCTGTTTCTACAAATGACCACAGCTGCGCTGGACACTGCACTTCCCAGCACTGCTACTTCTAGAGCTAGTCACCTTAAAAAGGGCAACTGTAAATGTGATAAAGCATCAGCAATGTTATTCATTACCCTTGGGTGCATGCTGGGCATTGAATATGATGTTGATATCTAGACCTGACAATAGGAAATGCCCCCATTTGTCACTCCCCTCATTAAATTGCCAATAGGTCCACCTCCTGGTCATCAAGTGAGTTAAGCCTCCCTGCTAATCCTGAACATAATCTGGGTCTATGACGGGAAAAAAAATTGCGACCACAAATCAATGCTATTGTCATTCCTGCCCATTTTTTTTATTGCCTTGGCTTAATGGTACTGCTTGTCATATTCTATTAATGATGATCTATCATATTTCCTATACATGTTTGTTACTGAACCGCTAAACAGGAAAATTGATATACATGTTACAGGAAACTTTCCCCTTTTCACATTGACAATTATATAAAAAGCAGTGCACCAGTTTTGGAATACTTTTTTGCCTTTCTCCCTAAGATTTCTGTCCTTAACCTCCTTTTCATTATTGAAATAATTTTACATGTGGCCCTGTTGTTCTATTGTGGGCCCTATGTTTTGAGTTTCAAAGCCTGCTTCCTCCATTTCCCCATACAGATTTAAAGCCTGTTACAGTATGTCATCCCAAAAGAGGAGTTGTGATATCAGGGCTGCAAGTTTCAGCTATATTTGCAGTCCGCCTTTGAGTCTGCACAGGTTCAGTACCACCTTCTCTCATCAGAACTAGTTTGGTTTGCTTCTGTGCATTCCATTTATCTCCCTCTACATCAACCAATTTTGTCATGATTGCCAGGAAGTTTGTTCTCTATGCCACTATTGATTTTTACCCCATTCCCCCTACAATTGATGTTTCTCTTGCTGACAAGCCACCATCCTCCTTTTCTTTCCTAACCTGCACAGTTTGGATGTGCTTTTAATAACATACAAATACATACAACAACTAAAATTAGAAGGACAATATCTACACTTATTGGAGCAAATAAAAAAAATGTTTTTGAAAGGTTGTCCACCCATATCGAGGTAAAAATGTATAGTAACTCCTGAATTATTGAAAAGAACATTTATAGTAGCGTTTTAATTACTTTACTTTTTTTCTAGGTGCTCATTCACAGTTGTAAAAATGTAATTTAAATTTGATATTAGATCTCTTGGAGGGAAAATACATAAAGATTTCTTCCATAAACTGTATTCCAGTACTATCATGTCCCATTAAGATTTAGTTCAGCACTTATATGTGCAGTATATACAATATAACAGATCACAGGTTCAAATAAGTTGCACACACATTTGTTTCTGCATATTGTACTTAAACATTCTCTACATATTTTCTGAAAAAAAAATATATTTTACACATATGTAATCCAATAATTGATCTAGCTTGACTGGGTTGTTAAAATGGTTTCCACATGTCCTGGCAATACTAATTAATTTGATGACCACTAATGGAGCACTATATAACTTAAGGAGTCCACTGAAGTTTTTTTTCATGTTGCCATCACCAAGACAACTGGATAGCTCTATTTGAAACAGCACAATGAACAGTGTGGATGGCCCATCAAGGCTTTTTTGCAAGTGAATACCCTCCTGTTTGCATTTTCAGGCAAGGCTTTCACTCTTTCCCTCTAACATCTTTTACCCCAGGCACTGATGGGTGTGAAGCTACAAATGCTAGGCCTAGTGGTAATTGCAGCTATTAGGCTTCTGCTGGTGTAATTCAAGCTTCTTTTTGTTCCAGGTTTTATCTCATCTAGCTTGAGAGTCTGACTATTCATAGTCATATTAAAAAGCCACAAGGTCTTTTTCTTTCACTCAGACCTGGCAATTATTACCTACATCCTGTCTTCAGGGAATAGACCTCAGCCTGCTCTCACTGAATTAGAAAAGCACACTTCTACTGTTTTACCAAAGCCACTTTTTTGTCAATGGAAAAAAATCACACTTTATAATGACAAAATACCCCATGTAGTTATACATTAGCTAGAGAAATAAACCTCAGTCACATTTCTTTTCTCAAAACATTAGTCTGACTGCTATTATCTAGACAATAGAAAAGATATAACATTTGATCTGCAGCTGTGCCACATATAAAATTGTCTTTTTTGTACACATATAGTACTGTAACTTGCCTTTACCAAAAAAGATTTCATATTGCATATGGAGAGTAAGGACCCAATGTATATATTTCCTATGAAAAAGATGATTATTGTACAGAGTGGGAAATTGTGAATGTGTCTATGGCAAAACAAATACATCTCTTCATCAAATATTTCATAGACAAATGTTACTTTGGATTCTGTAGATAATGATTCAATTATGTTTCTGAGGCAGGCTGGAGTAGTGCCAATTTTCATGTGGAAGTTTCCATCCTTTTTGAGGAGAAAAGTCAAGATTTAGGCTTAAAGATAATATTTTGGTTAGTTTCAAGTTTCAGAAAAGTAAACAGAGATTAAATCCCTAAAAAAAAACACGAGAAGAACTAATGAAAATATTTAGCACTGGTTGTATTATTTTTTGTTGTATATCCATGTCAAGCACATTTAAAGGGCATACATTATACATTATAAAAAAAAATACTTGTAGAAAGTTGTCATATTTTTTCACTGAAAATAGTGGTGTTTTACCTTAACAACACTTGTATACAAACAAATGAAATGTACAATTAAATGTATTTTTAAAACAGTTGTATATTGATTTGTAATCATTTGATGTAAACAGGACAAATTATCATGGTTTCACAACAATTAGCGACCACTAGAGTATGCTGAGGACCAATTTTGTCATTCAGTCTAAGGAAACCTTTTCTCTCATACATTTCTTAGAGTAATTGATTTTCCCCTTAAGATTAATTAATTGTGTTATATGTTATATTCTAAAATATTATGTAAAACCAATACCTCTTACTTATTACAGTATTAAGTGCCTTTTATTTCTCTCTCTAACATATATTTTTTCTTTCCTGTACCCTTTTTTGTTCACTTTTTTCTCATATTAAGATGCAGTATATCAAAAAAAAATTATACTGTTAGTGGGTAACACTTAAACTGCAGAAAATGTAGAAAAAAGTATCTAGGTGTTTGTCTCAAAGCAGGCTGGTCTAAAGACTGCAAAAAGCCCCACAAATTGCAAAAACAAGATGAGAGAGCACGCGGTTTAAAACTCACGGTAGAACGAACAAGCTTAAATTCAATAGCAAAATCTTGGCCTACCTGATGAATGGCCATGTTGAACAGAAAGGTTGTTTTTGTTACTGCTCTATCAATTTAAATTAAGATTATGCAATTGAATTGAAGGTTGTTCATTCCTTGCACGGAGTAGATCGTGAGTTCTTGACTTAGTGCTTTCTCTCATCTTGTTTTAACTCATATCAATAATCTTCCATTTATGACCCCCCCCCATTCCAACTTAAGTTACTCCAAAGCGTTAACATGTCTCTGCAATGATCACCAGCATTACGTTAAATTATGGCTAGAAAAGGCATTGCAGTAACTACAATGGTCATTAGAGATGCTTATATGTAAAAGAGGTATTCCCCCCTGGCAACGCATATCTACACAGGTCCATTAAAGTTCATGCAGGGACTTAACCTGACATTAGTTTGATCATACCTAAAGGTGGCGTTCCTTCCATTTGAAGCGCTAAAATATACATTTTGCTAGAGAAAGACACTGACTGGTACTAAGTTTGAAGTAGGAGAACCTGGTTCAATTCCCGGTGTCGGCTCCTTGTGACCTTGGGCAAGACACTTTACCTCCCTGTGCCCCAGGCACCAAAAAATAGATTGTAAGTTCCTGTGCCTGCAAAATGTCTCTGTAAAAAGTGCTACGTAAAACTAGCAGCGCTATACAAGAACATGCTAAAAAAAATACCTGTGAACAAAATAGAACACACCTGAGCGCTAATCTGGATGTGCAAGGTATATTCAAATGAACCAAATGGGCATATATCCTAGTTGTGGGAAGGTATATAAGTCATTTGGTACTTGAAAAAAATAGTCATTCTCTCTCTTTCAAAAAATTATATTCCAGTGTCTGGATTGGTGAAATGCCACCTTTTGGTAGGACATGCTTAATGCCACTGATGTTACTTGAAAAAAACCTCTAGGCAGTGCTAATTTAACATGACATTAAGCCTATGCAAATGGGAATATAATGGCTGTGGTTTTTGCATATCATTAACTTTGTGGATATGTGTTAATCTAATGGAAATTAAGTCGTTAATGATTTTGATTATGGCCCTTTATGAGCCCTGAGTTAGTGGACTTCTGTTGATTTGGCCTTGGTCGTTATCCAACCTCTTCCATATTTTAGCTCATCAACCCTTCATCTATGGGGTTTATGTGTCAATGCAATAGTTGAGCGATTTGGGGTTATTGCTGATGAAGTCATTTATATGCCAAAACATTGGTCTGTATAAGAGGTTTGTCTAATAAATATGAAGAAGTCTTGACAATTTCTAATACAAATGCAAAAGGACATCATAAGCAAGATGGTATCAAGATACCATATGTGCAATGGTATCAAGATAAGTCAATATGTACAAAATTAATTAAAAAAGTACCATATTAATCAAAGAGTTTGTAGCATTTTTATTAGCCTTGAAATTGTGTGGATTGTTGTTGAACAATATAAGAGAGGGAGTTGCTGTAGGAGAATGTCAGATAAGTCAAAAAGGCTTTAGGCATGAGGGAGCAGTAAAGACAAGTTGGGCAGAAAAATAGCTTTTCATCTTACAATGGAGATATCAGGAGAACATGAAAAAGAGAAATGAGGTAATCTTGCTAGTATTCCTTTTGCGGCTGCACATCTATTGAAAGCTATAATAATTATTTAGGGATGAAAGAAGCAATGATAATAGTGGTGATTAAAAGAATACAGTCCCATGTAATACCATCAAGCATAGAGAAGTTTAAATGAATATAGAGATTAAATAATTAATGCATGTAGTAAATGTACAATGTTATAATAACTACTACTAAGCTATTCATATTTTAATACCTTCCTAATAAAGTACATCACATATGTGGTACTTTATTGTTTGAACAATATATACCTGCAGAAAATATAGCTATAATAAGATTGATCATGTTAAACTGGATGAAATAGAAATGAACCGTAGATATTTCTGTTGTAAACATAGATTAATTGTCTGACAACAACATTTCAATAACAGAATTTGTTTTAGAGAATTAAAGATATGTTCTGTTATATTAAATCTACAGGGTCTTCTAAAGCAACAACATTTTTCTCAAAAAGGTGTAGATTCACTATAGGGTGATAAATGAATATATTTGGCTTTAGTAGTGTTTAACCACTTTATTTATCATTCTATTCACTATGTACGTAGTATATCTTTATTTATATAACGCCATTATTGTACATAGCACTTCACGGCAATAATACATGTTGACATAATATAAATAACAAATAATACAAATAACACATAATGGGAAGAAGCGCTTCAGACATAAAAGTAACATTTAGGAAAAGGAGCCCCTGCCCCGAAGAGCTTACAAGTAGGAAGAATGTACAGACACCGTAGCAAGAGCGATATCACAAGCATGAACCCTTTGAGCACTTCACGTCATTTGATTGCGACATCACTTTTGGCAAATAAGATGAGGCGTCCTCTTTAATTCTTCCTTTCGGTTTGCGTTTTGAGCTCCTCAGGAGCCAAGAACGCGATCTCCACTAGAACAATTAGCAAATGGTATATGACATAGCTAATACCCTGGGGTGCCTGACGCCATGACGTAGTTGTTACATCAAATTGCACCAAAAGGGTTAAAGAAGCAATACAGGTCTTTTTACCTTGATTACATGTTATTTTTCCTAACAGTGTATGTAAATGAGTATTCAAATGTATATAAAGGAGGAATTGAGGTCCAATAACTTATTCATAGGCTAATCACTAAACTCTGATGCCTAGTGATTTTAGACTACTGCAAAAACATACTATATAACCAATTTTTATCACCTACCCGTATCTTTTCTTGCTTATGAATATAATATTAACTATATAAATAATTAGGCAAGATATGACTAGCCAAGCTAGAAAAGGTGATATAAGTACATTAACAATGAACATATTAGTATATTAACCCTTTAAAACCCAGCTGGCCAGCTAGTCAACCTCAACACATGACTAGCTGGCCACTAGTGCTATTAAAGGATTAATATTTGCACATAGAGATGATATGCTTTTGTGTTTTATTTTTACAGTAGGGTGGTTACTGTATGTTGTATTTTAACAGCAACTCAATGCATTGGTACCTTTTTACCATAGGGTTATAATGTTTTTTTTTAGAAACGTTATAACCCTATGGTAGAAAAATGTGATATCACTACTCACACACTCATACACTCTCACGCTAACACACTCTAACATACTCACACACACTCACACACACTCACACACTCTCACACACTCACACACACACACTCTCACACACTCACACACACACACACACACACACACACACACACACACAAATCTCTAATGCTGCTTATGGAGAAATATGAGCTCTTTTAATTTTTGTGATTTTTTTTACCCAGTGTGACAGCGTGAATGAACGTCACCAGCCATATACCTGGAAACCTTATGTTTAGGCTTGCAGTGCAGCAGTGATGAGGTTAAGTTGAGAAGGGCTGCTTAATTAGTCTGACCCCAGCTGCATAATCAAGGTGTTAAAACCCCAGGCTGTACACACATGCAGGAGAGCTGGTCAGGATAGAGGTTTTGAAAGTACTGAGGAGATTGCTGCTATAAGGTCTGTTTGCAAAGTACATGTTTTATGAACTGTTGTGTCCTGCATGCTGAAGAGAAGCTGCTTTGTTTGCCATGCTGAAGAGAAACTGCTTTGTTTGCTATGCTGAAGAGAAGCTATTTTGTTTTGTGCGCTGTATGTTTTTTTAAAGCTAAATAAATAAGCCTTGTCAAGAGACCCCGTGTGTGTAGTTGCATGTACCCTGCAAAATATGGTGTCAGAAGTGCCGGGATTTTGAAAGGCCCCTGCAGTAAAAGGGCCACACACACACACAAGAATGAGAAAAATGGAAGAATTTTTAAAAGAGTTTCTGTGCCAGCAGACCCAACTACAAGCAGAGAGAGATGAAAGACTATTGCAGCAGCAGGCAGCACAGGATGAGCAGATGGCCAGGCTTCTGACCCAATTCCAGGGGTTTGCTAGTCCAGAACCTGCAAACAAACCCCTGGTTCTAATGAGGAAAATGGCTCTGAACGAGGATCCAGAGGCTTTCCTACTGACATTTGAAAGGGTTGCCGAAGCTCAGGGCTGGGCTGCAGATCGCTGGGCAATGGACTACCGACAAGTAAAAGCCGCCATACTGGGTCGCTTAGGTCTAACCCAGGAGAGATATTACAATCAAAATGCTCATAAGAGAGTGTTTCACCCAGGAGATCAGGTGATGTTGTTGTTACCCAGTTGTGAGAGCAAACTCCTAGCCAAATGGCAGGGCCCATTCGATGTACTCCACCGCACGGGTGATGTGGATTACGAGATCGCTCAACCAGGGTCCAGGAACGGTAAACAAATTTACCATATGAACTTGCTGAAACCCTGGAAGATGCAGCGGTCTCTATTCATCCACCCGGTGAAGGAGGAAACGGATTTGGGTCCTCAGCCCCCCGGGAGAACATCGTGGGTGACGATAAAATCCCAATGGGTAGACAGTTGTCCTCTGAACAAAAAGGGGACTTGTTAGAAATAATTACACAATTCCATGATGTTTTCTCTGATTTGCCAGGGCACACTAATTTAATTCCACATGTGATCGAGACAGCACCTGGGGTAAAAGTATGTTCCCGTCCTTATAGGTTGCCTGAGAGTCATAGGGCCCTGGTAGAGAAGGAGGTACAAGAAATGTTACACTTAGGAGTGATTGAGGAATCATGCAGTGAGTGGTGCAGTCCACTAGTTATGGTCCCTAAACCCGATGGGATTTTGTGTGGCCTCCGAAAGGTCAATGCGGTATCCAAGTTTGACGCATATCCAATGCCAAGGGTGGACGAGTTAATTGACGCCCTTGGTAACGCGGAATATATATCCACGCTGGACTTAACAAAAGGATACTGGCAAATACCTTTAGAGGAAAAGTCCAAGTGCAAAACAGCCTTTGCCACTCCCATGGGTTTATACCAGTTTGTGACAATGCCATTTGGACTGCATGGAGCCCCAGCCACATTTCAGAGACTCATGGATAAAGTGCTGAGACCCCATAGGGCTTATGCCGCAGCCTACCTAGATGACATTGTCATTTATAGTAAACACTGGCGGGCCCATCTAATTAGGCTGAAAGCGTTCCTCAAACTCTAAGAGAGGCAGGGCTCACAGCCAACCCTAAGAAATGTGCCTTAGGTAAGGCGGAAACCAAATACTTAGGGTATGCAGTGGGAGGTGGGAAAGTAAGGCCACTAGCCGACAAGGTAGTTGCCCTAGAAGAAGTTCTGACCCCCCAAACAAAAATGCAGGTATGCTCTCTGCTGGGTTTAGCAGGGTATTATCGGCGGTTCATCCCCAACTACTCGGAAGTTGCAGCCCCATTAACGGACCTCACAAAAAAATGTGCCCCTACACAAGTTTTATGGTCAAGGGAGTGTCAGAGAGCCTTTGAGGACATAAAAAGGTGTCTATCAGAGGGTGCCGTCCTTAGATGCCCAGACTTCAACAGGCCTTTTGTAGTGCAAACCGATGCATCAGAGATAGGGCAAGGGACAGTGTTGTCACAACAGTTTGAGGGAGTGGAATATCCGGTCCTTTTTCTGAGTAGGAAATTGTTCCAGAGGGAATAAAACTACTCAGTGATTGAGAAGGAGTGCCTCGCAGTAAAGTGGGCAATCGAGGCTTTGAGGCATTACCTGGCAGGAGTCTATTTTACTCTGGTGACGGACCATGCTCCATTAAAGTGGTTAAATAGTATGAAGGACTCCATTGCTAGATTGACCAGGTGGTATATGGCCCTCCAACCCTTCTCATTTGAGATTCAGCACAGGCCTGGAAAAGAAAATGCTAATGCTGACTTATTTTCTAGAGAAGGGGTGGATGATCAGGCTTCAGCCGTGCGTGGCCCCAGCCACACACTAACAGGGGAGGAATGTGACAGGGTGAATGAACGTCCCCAGCCATATACCTGGAAAACCTATGTTTAGGCTTACAGTGCAGCAGTGACGAGGTTAAGTTGAGGAGGGCTGCTTAATTAGTCTGAACCCAGCTGCATAATCAAGGTGTTAAAACCCCAGGCTGTACACACATGCAGGAGAGCTTGTCTGGAGAGAGGTTTTGAAAGTACTGAGGAGATTGCTACTATAAGGTCTGTTTGCAAAGTACATGTTTTATGAACTGTTGTGTCCTGCATGCTGAAGAGAAGATGCTTTGTTTGCCATGCTGAAGAGAAACTGCTTTGTTTGCTAAGCTGAAGAGAAGCTATTTTGTTTTGTCTGCTGAAGAGAAGCTATTTTGTTTTGTGTGCTGTATGTTTTTTTAAGGCGAAATAAATAAGCCTTGTCAAGAGACCCCGCGTGTGTAGTTGCATGTACCCTGCAACACCCAGGATTGAAGCAGAGGGTCTCTGGAGTGGAACCCCATTAATTTAAGCTCCACAGATCCCCTGCTTCTGGAATATTGAAACTCATTTATTAATAAAGAATGTTAAGTGAATGCTGCGATAATTCTAAAAATGATTGCCGCACTCTTTTTTTGTACTGTTTGCCAAATTTTAAGCCAACAACAATGACCCTTAGTGAATTTAGCCCATAGTCTTTATTTCAACCCCACTTCAGTGTTTTGGAGTTAATTTTTTTTAATTAGAAGCTAATGTCTTAAAGTCAATTAAGGTTTAATCGGGGGCATGGCCTGGAGCCTAACCAAGATGGATGTGCGAAGCTGAAGCGCCACAAAGAGGGATCATTAATCCATACCCATCCTGGTCCATACTTAGTCAGATTAATCAAAGTTATACAAACCTGAATAGCTAAAGAAGCAACACAAATTTTGGACCTTGTCCATATAATCTATAAATAAAATGGTGTTTTGGGGCCTAGCGGGTGGACTAGCAATTTGCAGGCCCGGAGCGGAGACCCATCAAAGACCTTAGGCCGATGCCCTCTTCTGCCCTGGCTTTCCCTACCGGGTCCACCGGGGCAGAACACCATTAGTGCAAGTTCATAAGAGGAACCCAGAGGGCTGGAGGGAGAAAGGGGAAAAAAGGGGAAAAAAATGAGTAGCTGCCTCTCCAGCAACATTAACCTTCCAGCCAACTAGTCGACCAGAAATGCCACAGGAATACAGGGGTCCCTTGGGTATCCCTCTTCCCTACATCATATACACCTATGTGCGGCAGGCGCGGGGGGACCTGAGAGGGAGGGTCGAGCGGCCATTTTGCCCCTGAGCAGCACCGAAGTGATGCTGAAGCAGCTGTGGCTACCTTCAGAAAGAGGAGAATCAAACCCTTGCATGGTGGCTGGAGCCCTGAGGTGTTCCCCCTATGAAGCAGGATCCACCAACGACAGGCAAGAAGAGACACTGAGAACCTGACATGAACCCCAGTTAGACCTTGGGGCAGGTGCTGTATCTGGAGCGGCCATCTTGCTGCCGTACCCCCAAGCAACCGCTGGTCGGTGCCGGCAATCTCCCACCTGGTGCATAGACTTGAGAGTGGAGAGTTCCCCCCTGGCGGACAAGACCGGCTCTATGGAGTGGGGGTGGTGTGCAGGCTGTGATCTGGACCCCGATCCGACACGGAGCGGGATGGCCACCACGGGCCTGTGAGGAGGAGTGGGCGGACGTAGCTGGGTGCGAGAAAGTGGCAGCCGTCTTGACCCTGCTGGAGGGACCGTGAGTAGCCAACTGCCTCTGGGGGCTTGACTGAGTCGGGGTCGGCCTGCATAAGAATGAGGGGGTCTGGGGCTGTGGCTCCCCCCCTTCCAAGGCCACCATTCCCCCCTTTCAGGCTAGTGACCCCCCCCTCCAGGTCCGCTGTTCCCCCCACCCCCTTCCAGGCTTTCCGGAGTCAGCGAGGAAGAAGGCATTAGAGGAGGGAGGTTTGTGCAGCTCCATCTGTCTGAAACCTGTCTCCTGCCCCTAGCAGAGGCCCAACTACCACGGCCACGAGGCTTTTCCAAGATGGCCATCGGATCCACAAGGAGGAGCCTCCATTGACAGGAGCTATCCCCAACCACCAGGTCAACAGTGAAGACGGAGTTAGAGAGGGCTCAAAATAAGTTTAAAAAAAGAAGCCATTCCCTCTTTTACATTTAAAGGGGAATTGCACAATTATTAATTACATTTTACGGGGAGGGCTGTTCAGGCACTGAGGAAAATGGACAGGCGCTGATGCAGCTCCATGACTCCTGCCACAAATTGCATAAAAATAAAATAACCATATAGTAGCAAAGATGTGCGCAGTCTCAATAGATCCCCTTGATTCACAATACTGTACGTGGTCTCCCTCTGCAGCTTTTACTCTCCCGTGATCAGCGGGGTAGATACGAAACATGCAAACAAAAAGAAAGCGCAAAAAGGGAAAAACACAATTAATAAAGATAGTAACCTTTATAATAAACTTAAAAATACATACTAAAAATCGTTTACATAAAATAAGGGTTCACATGAACCCACACTTCCACAATTGCAGAGTACTAGCGGGGATACCCTGAATCGAAGCCCCTAGGTCTAGTGATGTTGAAAAGTCCTGGGATAAGGCTGGATATTACCACAGCTTACATAGATTTCACACAGGGACAGCACTCCATGCAAAGTAGGGGAAAACACCGCAGTCTCTCGAGCTCCCATCGTCACGGCCGCTCTCCGCTGCGTGATGACGTCACCTCTGTTTTTTTTTTATGCGTTTCGCGTCATATGACGCTTCTTCAGGAATATAACTAACCACTCCCATAGCTGCTCTTAAATAGGAAGACGGACAATTCCTCTGCCAATGGGAGGTGCCATAGGTGTGTTACAAACTTCCAATCAGTGTCTGCTACCAAAAAAACAATAAGCAATATACACTTCCTTATACCACAAACAATTGCTACAAACAATTATTGCCTAATTGAATTCCTTTTCTATTGAAAATCACTTTATATTAAAATTAACCCATAATAATAGTAATAATAATGAAATGTATATATATATTTACATGTCACCATGTGTCCGAATTCATAAAATTAATTCTACCATAAAAGTATAGAAAATTAATTTATAATATTGATAAATAATATATTTAAATATTGGCAAATTGTTTTATGGTACATATAACAACCACATAAAGTACAAATATCATAAACTCATGACAAACTGTACAATGACAACAAAAATAAATAATCTTGACAAGACAAACATCACAAAATAGAATAGCTGTTAAAACATAAATACATTAAAAAATGAATGAATCTTACAGAGAAGCAGGAAAATAAATAAAGAGAAAATGAATTGAAATGCTGGAAAAAGATACACCAAATACATTATATAAACTTATAAAAGATATATGTATATGTGTACACTTATTTATGAGGAGCAATTGTTTTATTTAAGACATTGGGTCAGTTCTACTAGCTCATTGAGCCCACCTGGTGATTTGCTCCCAAAAGTAAATATCCAAAATTGCTCTCTTTGCAAGAGTTTTAGATCTCGATCTCCCCTTTTGGGGTCTCTTGTCACTACTTCAATCCCCCTGAAATGTAACCCATTGCTTTTGCCTTGGTTAAAAAATGCTGGGATAGATTATTAATCTTTTTCCCTTTGTCAAGATTACTTTGTGCATTTTTAATCCCATTAATGTGTTCACCAATTCTGGTTTTTAGAGGCCTTATAGTTTTCCCCACATATCTTAGATTGCAGGGGCAATTTATTACATATATCACAAATTGGGTTTGGCAGTTGATAAAGTGTGTGATTAGGTGTTTTTTTTATCTCTAGAGTCAAAAATGTGTTTCTCTTGTGCCATATATGGACACCTCACACACCTCCCACATTTAAAGTTGCGCTGGGGTCTTTGAAGAAAATTCCCACCTATGGGTTGGGCCATTGTGTCTTTTTTGAGAGCACTCGGTACTAGTACATTTTTCAAATTTTGTGCTTTTCTTAAAACTATTTTTGGTTTGGTATTACTGTAAGTTGATTCTGTAAACTTGGGTCCATATGAAGGACTCCCAGTGTTTTTGCATTATTCTCCTTATCTTCATTTCCTGATTACAAAACCCTGTAATAAACAGAGGTGTATCCCTATGTGAATCCCCATTGTCTATTGCAGTTACTTTGGTTTTGGGCTTTAGAAGTGATTCTCTAGGGTAATCTCTACTTAGCTCAATGGATTTATCTACCAATTGGGGATCATAGCCTTTATCGATGAACCTCTTGGCCAATACTTGGGATTGCTCGTCAAAATCATCTAACCTTGAACAATTCCTACGAACCCTTAATAGTTGGCCATATGGAATATTATTAAGCCATTGGCGCGAATGGTTACTTTGATAGTTGAGGTAGGAATTGACATCCACTTGTTTGAAAAAGGTTTTAATGATGATTTAACTGTCCACAATTTTTAAATTTAAATCCAAGAAGTTGATCTCACTACTGTTGTTTTCCCCACTTAACACAATATTTTTGGTGTTATTATTCAAATGGTTGATGAATCTATAAAGATCAAGTGTAGACCCTGCCCAAATAATCAATATGTCATTGATATATCTTCTATAATATATCAAATGTTGTCTAAATTCACTTGGAAACCAAATTAATTCTAGTTCCCACATCACCATAAAAAAAGAGGACTACTGGTTTACTGAAACATGTTCCCTACCTTAAAAGACTGTAGATACATGGGAACCCTCGGTCTGGGACTAAAGCCTCCTTATGCTTAAATCGCTCGCTGCAAACAGAGTTGCCCACACCACACATCTGGGTCAGAGGTGGGGTGGGGGGCTTTCTCCTGGGCCTTGGGGAAGATTGGGCCTGGGTTTCTGGTCACCAGGTTTCCTGTGCAATGGAAGCCATGGGTCCCGGGATTTGGGCCACTGGGAACCCAGGATCAAAGAAAATACTTAGAAATCATATGCATTAAGCTAAAGGTTATTGATAAAATATTTAAATGTATTAGATGTTGTAAATGTTCAAATACGACAGTTGCTTAGTTGACAATTAACACTGTTTGGTTATTAATAATTCATTCCAGATATGTTGAATCGGTATAGGTTTATCTTTTCTATACATAGGCATATTAAGTAAAGCCAGGAGGGAGCGTTGCTATTGACAGACAATCTGTCTGCTCCCTCACCAAGGAGATCCCCCAAATGGCTATATGCTCATCCTGCTAGCTAAATACAAGGCTTGCTAATGTTTAATGAGCGGACCCCCTCGAGGTTTGTTCAGAACTATGTGAGCGATTGCTTCACTGGGCAGACCCCCTCGAGGTTTGTTAACTATGACATGAATGGATTGTTCACCATTGTTTGTTTCCCTTTCTCCTTTTTTGTTTCTTCCCTCTCCCCCCTCTCATCCCATCCCTTGCAACAGACTGAAACTCAACTCTAGGCAGTCTTCCAATCCAAAACAACTCAACCTACGGACGTATAGAGAAACTCGGCAATCACAATGTCTAACCCCACACCAATAAAATTAATTACATTAAACGTTAAGGGTTTGAATTCAAATTTCAAGCGTAGATTGGCCCTGACAGAATTTAAGAGGCTGCGATGTGATATTTTGTTCTCACAGGAGACTCATTTTGATTCCTTGGATCCCCCAAACACATTAAAATAAATATATACCACAGCATTCTACTCCTCCTGTCGGAGCAAAAAGAGAGGAGTAGCAATTCTTATGAAAAAAGATATTCGAAGAGGTGGGTGGCTCTGGAGAGTGAGTATTGCTCCCCATTGGAGCTAAAAAAAAATATTTGGCGACCTAAAATAGTGCACAAATCAGCTAACACGCCACTTTCCTCAATGACCAATTATTTGTCAATCTGGGAGGCTTTGGGGCAATCCAGACTTTGCTCCGGGTTTGACTTGTAGTGACTTCTCAATTTGGAAACAAGGAGGCTTTAATAGAATTAGCGATCTGGAAGTTAATAAGATTATCAAATAATTTGACCAAATAAGATCAGACAAAGATATCCCCCACTCTGAATTCTTTAGATACCTCCAGATCAGAGCATTTTATAATACATTTTCCCCCTACCCCCCATTAACCACATTCGAGAAGCTCTGTCTTATACAAACTGACACCAGTTGACTTGCATCTCAGATGTATAGAGAGGTTATTGGTTCTGGGTCTGGGGAGCAACAAAAACGAACCTATATGAAGCAATGGGAGGCAGACCTGGGAGAGGAGCTAGAGGCAGAGGATTGGACGGCTATAGTTACAGCAGTGGCCAAGACATCGATATGCACGACATTGAAAGAGAACGCATATAAAGTTTTAATGAGGTGGTATCTGACCCCACTGAAATTATCTAGGTTCGTACCAGGATACTCCCGATTGTGCCCTAACCAATGTGGAGAGTCGGCGGACCTGTTACATATGCTGTGGTCGTGCCCTCGGATCACCCCTACAGTATGTGGGAGAAGATTAGAAATTGGATCCAGAGGATTTTTGACCTCACAATTCCCCCGGACCCTTGGCTGTTCCTTCTAAACAGACCAATGCCAGGTCTATCTAAAGCAGGTAATAAATGTATTGCTCATTTTGCAACGGCAACGAGATATGACATTGAGCATTATGTTAACAACCCGAAATTCTATCTATTCCCAAGATTAGAAACATAATTTGGTTTGTGTGCCAGATGGAAAAATGAACGAGTCTGGTTAATGACACTGGCATCAATTTTCTAAAAGTCTGGTCACCTTGCCTGGCCTAGACAGATATCCCAGGGGTTGAGATAAACGCAATTTGGCAGTGATAGTTTCAGATACGTTCTCGTTCGATAAGTGCAAAAGTTAGAAACGTAGATAATAGTCAGAGAAGATTAGATAAGAGTGGATCTCGGACCAATAGTGTGTGACGTTTGTGCTCCCATGTACAAGTCAAGACAAGGAGAGGGACCTGATAGCAAGATGGGGAAGCTACAGGAGACTCAAGATAAGGGATTAGTTGCCACGCAGCTGGGGAGCAGTGCACGTAGTCATGTGAGCGACGCATCCAGAGGAGCGGAGCCAAGCTCAGTTGCACGGCTAGGCCAGCTGCATGTGCGTGCATGCTCTGGCAGCAGAGAGGAGATGCGCACGCTCTCAGGCACCAACGCTGGGGGTGTGAGGTATGCCACTAGTGAGGATCAAGGAGGGGTAGAGTCCAGAGCACAAGGTCACTATAGAATTACTACCTGGAGTACATCCAGCCTCCTTAAAGGCAGAGTGCCAGTAACTGAAGAGTGAAGCCATGCTAAATACAAAGTAAGGGTTCTTTAGTTAAATGCTTTGGCCAATATATTGTAAGCCTGCTACCACGTCAAAGTCAACCCTATTCAACAGGTCCTACACTACCCGCAACGGTAAACTAACCTCAGTAAAGAAAGGAGGAATGTCCCAGTCTTCCGGATATCAAAAGGAGGTGAGTAAAGGTCCCAGAGGATGTCCAGGCAGGAACAGCATGTGATGGCAGGCACAAGAAGCATAGAGTACTGGGGTAGTACTTAGCATGACCCAGGGCAGGTAGTAACCAACTGTTCTTTAAAGGGCAGCGGCAGCTGTTGGTAATGAGAGTCAGAGTGAGTCTTACTTCCTGACAGGAGGAAGAGGGCAGGACTTGCCAGAAAGCAAGATAGTGTCGCTTACTTCAGTATGCTTGAAGTCACTTCCTGTAGAAAAGACAAGGCAGGGCGGAGTGGAGGTGCGGCCTCTGCGGAAGCAGGGAAGGGTTCAGAACACAGACAGATATCAGATAATCTTGACTCGCAGCTAGAGGGCGGCGATAAGCAATTCAACAGGTAAGGAGGGAAAACGCCACAGGGGGCGTGTTCCCCAATTCGTCACATAGTGTCACAGTAGACCTATCTCGCGAAACAGACTTGCTCAAATAGAGAGGTGCATGGCGGGGGAGCAGACCCGAGCTCATACCCTTCTCCCCTCCTCACATCCTTTTTATTTATTTTCACAGTTGACTTGGTATAGGTCTTTGTAACAGTTGTTAACCTTGACTCTTCATGGATTTCTTTAAGATAAACTGACTGTATAACCTGTCACTGTCAATACCCGACCTTGAAAAACCAATAAAAACTGAAGTTATTAAAAAAATAAAGATATTCCTTTCCAAATCAAAGAAATTGATAGGGACCCATAGGGGAGATATATAATACTGGAAGGACTGCTAACAGGTTTAGCAGTCACCATAATGAATATTACGTCCCAAACGATAGCCAAGCTGACTTTTTGAAGGAGACACTGGACCAGATGAACGGATTCACCTGAAACCCCCGTAATAATTGCAGGAGCTTTTAAAATGGTCCAGGTTTAAAGTGGACAGATCCATGGCACTCCACAAATCCAGGCCAAAGGGACTATACATTTTTCTCACCACCACACAACTCATATTCCAGGAAAGACCATATCCTGGTCTCACAAGATATTCTACAGGGAGTGTCTCAAACAATGATAGGGCCTATCACATGGTCTGAGCATGCCCTAGTCTCACTGATACTTAAACCTCCATTTATAGTCTGAGAAGCAGACATTGGAGACTTAATGATTCCCTTCTGAACTAACCAGATGTTCAGGAAAGGATTACACAGGATCTAGAGGATTATTTCAATACTACAAAAGTTTAGCGGATTCCCACGCTACCCTATGGGAAGCACACAAGGCTACTATTAGAGGCACAATTATATCCTTAGCCTCCCACAAAAAAAGAATCAGGAATCGAGCTTACCTGGCTCTTACATATAAGATATCTCGATTAGAACATCAACACAAAAATAACCCTAGTTAAACAATATATACAACACTTACAGAGGTAAGAACTGAATTAAAGCAGATCCAAATAGAGACAGAAAAGGCTTTAAAATTGACTAAGCAACTATTATTTGATAAAGGGAATAAGGCAGATCGTCTATTAGCCAGCAAAATAAGGGGAGTTCAATCTCAAATTAATGCTATCAAAACAAAAAAAGGGATTACACATGATGCTGGCAAAGTACTGTAGCTGAAGAATTTCATGAGTTTTACTCAAAACTATATAATCTCAGGAGGGAAACTTTACCCCCTCCCCAGCTTTCCTATCCAAAATCGACAAATATTTAGAAAACGGCAACCTACCCAAGATATCTGAACCAGACCTACAGTAATTAGCCTTAATGCTAATATCACCAACATAGAATTAATTAAGTAATGAAAGAATTAAAAAACAACAAAGCCCTAGATCCGACGGGTATTCAAATTCTTACTATAAACAATTTATAAAAATTCTGTCCCCATAGTTGCTGGGGATGTTTAACTCATTCCTGGAAGGATAAACAATTCCAGAACAAATGTGAAAAGCAGCACTAGCGATTCTACATAAAGAGGGCAAAGACCCTCTGAGTTATAGCAGCTATAGACCTATCTTCCTCCTCAACACTGATCTAAAAATCTATAGTAAATTTCTAGCCAATAGACTTCAACCGATAATCCATAAACTCATACATGTAGACCAGCTCGGCTTTGTTTGAGAGAGACAGGCTTCAGACAACCCCAGAAAAATAGTCAATATAATCGAACATATCAACGCCACCAAACCAAAAGCTATACTACTAAGCCTTAACGCTGAAAAGGCGTTTCATAGAATAAATTGGCAATTCCTTAATAAAACAATGGAGGCCTTCAGATTCAAGGGCTCATTCCTGACAGGTATACAAGCTCTATACAAATCCCCAACAGCCACCTTGAAACTGCCAGAAGGGAATTTGAATAAAATCTAAATCTCGAATGATACGAGATCACCACCCATCACTTTTATTCGCTCTCACCATTGAGCCTCTAGCTTTCACAATCAGAAATAACCCAAACATTCAAGGCCCTAGGATTGGCTCAGAAGTTTATAAATTGTTCCTCATAGCAGATTATATTATACTAGTCATTACAGACCCTTTAACGTACCTACGGTACCAAACCTACAAGCCTCCTTGACGGAGTTCGGGGTACTCTCTGGGTACGAGATACTGTAAGTGCCGAAAAATCTTAAGCTCTAAATCTCACATTATCCAAACATGAACTAAAATTATTACAACTACACTTCAACTATAAATGGAAAGATAATTCTATAAAATATCTGGGAATCCACCTAACCAATAACTATAAATCTCTGTATAGACACAACTATCAAGATAAAACCCAGATTAAAAAATTAAAAAAGATCTGACAAGAACTATTTTCAGATCTCTTGGTTAGGTCGATTAACTTCTGTAAAAATGAATATTTTGCCAAGATTGCTGTATCATTTTCAGACATTGTCAGTCTCTATCCACCTTAAACAGTTGAAAGATTTACAAAATGCTATTTTTCAATTCATCTGGCAAAAAAAGAAAGCAAGCGTATCTAGGAAAATTATGACAGCCCCAAAGCTGGGTGGTGGATTGGCGGTCCCCGACATTAGAAAATACTATTATGCTTGCCACCTGAAACAAATAATATATTGGCACACCCCAGCTAAATCTTATTGTTGGGTGGATATAGAAACCACATTTTCAGATCCCGTCTCGCTCCCAGCCTTTCTTTGGGCAAACAAAAATAATGATAAAACGAGTGACAGACAGAGATACTTGGGAGTGATCAACTTCACCCTAAGTGTTTGGTACTCCGCGAAATCTAAATATATATTGATTGCATCCCCCTCTACATTGGTGGCATTGTTCGGTAATCCTGGATTTCCTCCTGGGATGGCATCCAGAGCATATGATATTTGAAGGGAGAGAGGGCTGTTAGATATTGGTAACATGGTAGTGAAGGATCAGGTCATCATGTTTGACTAACTATGTCTCAAACACGCTCTTCCAGAAAGCAAGCTTTTTAGATATCTTTAGGTTAGGCACTATCTCCTTTATACATGCCTATCTCTGATCTTCCCCCCCTCTACAAGATTTGAATCCATGTGCAGAAATAGGGGGTACCAGAAAGGGCAGATCTCTACTGTTTATAATGCCTGGAGGCCGTGTCCCCTTCCCCAGACCTTGTATATAAAGGGAGGTGGGAGAGGGAACTCCAAGTAGAAATAGACCAGGATGACTGGGATGAGATATGGGAGGCAGCCTCAAAAACCTTGATATGTACAGTTACCAAAGAAATGATCTATAAAATCCTCTTTATGTGGTACCTAGCACCCACAAGGTTACATAAGATTTCCCCAGGTTCCACAAATCTTTGCTGGAGAGGATGTCGTCAGGTGGGAGACATATCTCACATTTGGTGGTCCTGCTTTGCCCCCCCCGTCCATCCCATCCCTCCTATTACACACTCTTTCACAAGATATGACAGATGATATTGTTAATACTCAGGTTATCGGTCCGGAAGTGAAAAGCAGACAGACCCGGACACCTCAAACGAGAATATAATATACTGTCGCGCCCCCTTTTATTCTCCAACATCTCCGCATTTTTCCGGGATTTTTTTCCGAATGCTACGCACTTCACCGGGTTCTCACCGGGTTCATGCCGCATTCATGCCACATTCTCAGCCGCGGTTCATGCACGGTTGACGTGCAGTTGATGCGTTTATTGACAGAAACACTCATGAAAGGGTAGAGCCCCTTCAAATTTCCTTGTGCTGCAGAGATCCACTCCAGGTATATGAAGTCCATTTAAATCAGCAACATGATTATAGACCATAAGGGGTTAACACATATGATGAAAAGCAAATGAGTCTACTGACTCTCCCCTAGTATGGGAGCAGCCTGGCAACATACAGAGGAGGGGTTGACCCAGTAGGTTAAGTAACTGCTAGGGACCCCTCAAATGTATAAATAGTGCACTAAAAGTGGCTGTTCCCATGGGTGCTTAAGAATAAGAAATAAACGTACTCAGTTCTTTCATTGGTTGTTCCAGTTGGGGTGCTCCAGGCTTGTGAGCAATAAAGTAGCAGGATATCCTTCCCATAGGAAAGTAATCAGCGGGCACTGCTTGGACAAAAAATGGCAAGAAGGGGACTGTGCAAAAAATATAAAAGCCTTTATTGGTTCCGGCAAACATGATAAAAAAGGGGAGAAGGAGTCCCCCCCAGCGCTCTGACGCGTTTCGTCCACACAGGGACTTTGTCAAAGAGTGCTTTCCATCGTGTTGCATATCCTGATATAGAAATCAAAACATGAAGTGACGTCACACTACTACTCAGTTGTCCCGCTAACTGAGTGAGTAGTGTGATGTCACTTCTGTTTGATTTCTATATCAGGATAATGCAACACGAGTGAAAGCCACTCTTTGACAAAGTCCCTGTGCGGACGAAACGCGTCAGAGCGCTGAGGGGGACTCCTCTCCTTTTTATCCAGTTTTCCGGGATCAATAAAGGCTTTTTATATTTTTTGCACAGTCCAGCCTTCTTGCCATTTTCTGTCCAAGCAGTGCCCGTTGATTACTTTCCTATGGAGAGGATATCCTGATGGTTTTTGTTGGAATGGTTCGGATTTAATAGGTTGCACTTCTTCGCGTGTCCGCCAGATGGCAGATATTCATGAATTGTAATGCACATGCGCTTCAGTAATGTGTCGACTTGCAGGTGTTTCGTTTAAAAAAGATACCACAGTGGTCTATTGTAAATTGGCCTTGGGACTGAAGGAAGACTGTATCAATTTAGGCTTTTCATATTAAAGAAAGACAAACACCAATTTCTGTTATTCTCCAGAGTCCCGCCGCCATGAGTGTTCAAGTGCAGCCCGTGTTCCAAAAACCCGACAGAACATACGCATATTTAATATAGGCTGCGATTAATGCAACAGATGATAAGATGGCAACAGTTGTTCAAATTTATCAGTATTTTATCGAAAACTATGACTTTTACAAATTTTCGCCAGCTCCTCATGTGTGGAAGCGTGCAATAAGGAAAAGGTTATGTAGCGATCCATGTTTTTATCGTATTGATCCCGAATTTATTGGAGGGTATTGGTGTGTATCACCGGGTTTTTCCTGTATCTATGATCATGCAGATGGCAAAAGGCGAAAGGTCGTGTTAAAACCAACTAAGAAACGACAGTCGCTGGCAAGCAATGCACCAGCACCGGCTTCCAATAACGGTCTGACCGTCAGTGACAACCCTTGCTGTCTGTCCAATCACGGATACCTGCACCCTGAGCCGTATAGTTTTGAGCAAGCTTGCATGTACCTAAGCGATTTCCAGCCTCATCAGCTGACTACAGGTGTAGTAGTCCCTGTCAACGACGTGTATGATCAAGAATACTGGACTGGCAGTTGCCCGGCGCCAGCTGATTGGGAAATTCTATTGTGAGTAATGTTGCCGTATTTTATTCTGTTTTTTTTATTTTGAAAATATCAATATCAGTGCGATTCAAAAGTCAAGCGATTCTCCTGTAAGCTATATCATTGGCTGAGCGGCTTCTACAGTAGATACTGCACAATTGGTGAAAAGCTAGGCGCATGCGCATTGGAAACATCTTGAAACGCATATGCGTGTCATCACATCGACGGTAGGCGCATGCGCATGTAAACAGGAGAGGCCCCCGAGAAAATTATTGGTGGGACTGACTGGGAACTTCTTTGGGGGACTGACCATCACAGTAAAACTTTTATTTATTTTTTCCTCAGAAAAGAAAACTTTGTCATCTGATGGATATGGATGGATAATATCGCTTCGTGTAACAATGCCTGCACATTGCAGAATCGGATTTATAAAACCACGTACCGGAGTCTACAGTTTATTGGCCGTTGTTATTGATTAGGATAGAATACCAGAAACAGTATGCTGATGTTTTCAGACCGTACTGTATACAATGTTTTTTTTATATACTGTATACTGTATAATAAACCCGAGAAAATAAAAAGTATGCATTTATTCTACATGTATTACAGTACATATGTGTCTTCTATACCAGTACATACAGTATGTGTCTTGTATTTTTTTTTAATACTCTTGTGATGTACAGTACTGAGCATGCCTACAGTATACAGTATATATGCCTGGACAGTAGTGTACATTCTAGAAACACTGTATTTTGTTACAGTATCAAAGGAGCCAATGGAACAATTTAAAACAAATCAACATTTTCTTTTATTGGTGGAATAAGTACAAAAACATTTATTTACAAATACTGTACAATGTAAAAACATTTTAATTGCACAGCAATTCAAAACATCAACAGGTTTACTGCTAGCTAAAACATTTATGTACAGAAAGTAAAAATATTTACAGTCAGTCAGTATGGTTTACAGTCACATGTTGTTATTAAAAAAAATTCTTTATTCATAAAATATACAAAACGCAACATCTCCTTAATTAAAGTACAGCAAGTCAAAACATTTACAGTAGGATGGTGTGCAGAGCGGTCAGTCAGGCCTGCACAACTCCAGTCCTCGAGGGCCACAAACAGGCCCGGTTTTCAGGGTAACCTTTGAAAACCAGACCTGTTTGTTTCCCTCGGGGACTGGAATTGTGCAGGTCTTGTGTACAGTAAACACAAACATTTAATACAAGTTAAAACACACAACATCTCCTTTAAGTACAGCAGGTCAAAACATCTACAGTACAGCACAACAGTATGGTCTTACCTGTTTTAAAAAAAAATGTTTGTCCAGTTAGCAGCAATGTATTTTGTTCTGCTGGAATGGTCAATAAAGCTTTGTTATTGTGTTCCTATGTTTGCCCACATCCAAGATGGCCACACTGCCTTTGGTACTTCCTTTTGCCCTTAGATCGGCACTGAGTCGCTCTGTTATGACGTCATCAGGTTCTGATTTTTGGCGTGAAATGGCCCACAGGTAAGAGGGTATATAATGGATGTTATCACATTGTGTTTTATCCTTGAAAATGAACGCTGCGACGTTCGAAATGCATTGGATGGGTCTTTTGCCACATTAAAGTGCCCTTTTAATCATTTTTTTTGTCTTGGGTTCTTCCTGCTCCGTTTGTGCTGGTGCGCTTTTTGGTCTCCCTTTTCCCTGTATTGCATTGAGTAGCTGCACAGCCTGCCTGCCCTACCAGGATGTGAGTATTTGTATATTTTTCAGGGGAACCTGCCAATGAGACTGATGGTGAGTGGGTTGCACCACACACCACCTGTCTTCAGGAGGATAGTACCCATTATATGACACAATAGGTACTATATTAATTGTTAGTACCCTGGTACAGTGGTCTGGCTTATTATCATTTTGAGATATACCTGCATTTGAGAGCTTCAGCTATTTTCCATACTGTTTTAAAAAAAAATCTTTATTCATAGAGTAAAATATACAAAACGCAACATCTCCTTTATTTAAGTACAGCAAGTCAAAACATTTACAGTAGGATGGTGTGCAAAGCAGTCAGGCAGGCCTGCACAACTCCAGTCCTCGAGGGCCGCAAACAGGCCCGGTTTTCAGGGTAACCTTTGAAAACCGGGCCTGTTTGTTGCCCTCGGGGACTGTAACAAAACATTTACAAAAAATAAACAACAGTTGAACACTCACGCAAATTCATACCCCACCAGATTGTCCTTCCATGGCCGATGCCTTGCATGATGCAAAATGCCATTAATGCAGTCTCGAACGCCTTTCATTAAAAGATCTGTAATTGAAAAAAAGCGCCGCAATTCCTCCAGAATAGTCTTTCTTAAATTGTCAGGAAGCGCCTTTTTTTTGCGATTTCCTTCATAGTTCACTTTGAAGGCCCACTCGCAGTACATCAAGTAGGACACGTGGTGCTTAAAAAGTAACAAGGCATACTTGTGGGGTACACCAGCACTCATCAACCTATACTTCTCCCTGAGTGCCGGTGGCAGATTGCGCAGGATGACGTCGGGCACCGTATCGATGCAAGCGAATGTAGGTTGGGTTCTGGAAGCGGGTGTTCTTCTGTGAGCGGTTGTGCTTGTGGCGGCAGGCGAGGATAGGTTGTCTGGGAGGAAGCTTTCCTCCTGTCTTGTTCGCCGTGTTGTCTCCTGGCGTGGTCTTGACGGGGTTGTCATGTTATACTCTTCCTCAACGGCATACATGTACACAAATTCTTCTGGTGGAGGGGGTGTGCTTGGTGATAGAAGGTGGTCAAAGGTCCCATTCATCACATCCATGCCACCCTCCTGCTCCGGCGTCGGGGATACAGGGACATGAACACCGAGCAAATTATGTATCCCCGCTATGTCAGTCTCTTTCTTCTCCATCCGTTGATCCATCTTCTGCATGCATTGATCCATATTTAGCATCCGTTGATCCATATTTAGCATGGTCTCCAGAAGCAGATCTATCTTTGCCAGCACAATAGAGTTCCCGGGGATATCCACACTTATCCCATTCAGCATCCGGTCTAACGAGCTGCTTCTTGTTCATGGCGTGCTGTGGACATCTGGGTGGATGGGTGCTACGGAGGATGAGATGGGGTTCCATGGAGAGAAGCGGCAGTGTCGCCTAAGAAGGGTGGACCTTTTAAAGTGTGTAACCTTTTATGCATGGCGACGAGGTACAGGTGTTGAAAGTGGGCGTACTCAAATGTGAGTCATTAACGTATAAATGCACCATCCATTTATTGGATTCACTGCACATTGAATACATATCGACTAAACATCGAATATACATTCTTGTGTTTGTATTTCTTTCTACTTGCAGCAATGCCTGTTAAAAAGATTTCAAAGGATCTCAGCATGAGAATTAAGGAGATGTACACGAGCGGACACCGAATTGCAGATATCCAACGCTGGTTAGCTGCTTCTGGCCTCGTTGTGCCATCAACCACCGTGTGCTATCATGCACACGGAAAAACCAGACAACGCACGAGGACACCAACGGTAACTACCACATAAGCATATTTATATAACTATATAATACAGTATATCTATCATTTTTATATTGCTGCATATTAATAGAACAATATATTGTGTACTGTAGATCTACTGTATCTAATATTTTAGTTATTTCGGTATATTTATATAACAGTATATATATTTTTTATATTGCTGCATATTAATAGAACAATATGTTGTGTACTGTAGATCTACTGTATCTAATATTTTAGTTATTTCGGTTTATTTATATAACAACAGTATATATATTTTTTATATTGCTGCATATTAATAGAACATTATATTGTGTACTATAGATCTACTGTATCTAATATTTTAGTTATTTCGGTATATTTATATAACAACAGTATTTGTATATTTTTTATATTGCTGCATATTAATAGAACAATATCTCATTGTATACTATTTTTACACCAAAGGATGTGCTGTGCTTGTGGCCTACTGCGCTGTAACTTATCGGATTGTTTTTCTGTACTTTGTAGGGAGACAACTCTTCTGGTCGACAAAGTAAGTGAGGAGAATGATGAGAAGAGTGCATTAAGGGTCAAATACACTCTGCAGGAAAATCACAATCTCACTGTATCCGAGACCAGCATAAAGAAGATTAGACGCAGAATTGGATGGAAATATGGACGTGGGAGGTTGGTACTGGACAGTTCAGGAGGTAAATGTGTTGTTTAAGAAACTGTACTGTACCTCTAAAATTATTTCTTCCTTGTCATTACAGAGCGTACCCCATGATAAGGGACGTTAACAAAATCAAGAGAGTGGTCCAGGCCAAGGCATGGATCGACAGTGGAGAAACTTTCCAGGATTGCATCTTCACTGACGAGTTTACTGTATCGCTGGCGAGATTTGCCACCTTTGCATTCCACAGAAAAGGTCGCATATCTATGAAGCCACGTCCAAAACACCCAGTGAAGATGCATGTGTGGGGTGCCATCTCTAGGCGTGGACCAGGATGCATTGTCATCTTTGAAGGTAAAATATATAAAATATAATTTTGCCTTATGCACCGTACTGTACTAGTGTGCAGTTTTTTGAGCACTTTTCTTTTCTTGTTATAGGAATCATGAATAAAGCTTTCTTCCAAGACAAAATTGTGCCTGAGATTGTGTAATACATCACACGTGAGTTCCCGGATGGTCACCGTTTCTACCAGAACAAGGATCCGAAGCACACCGCGTCAACAGCGCATATCCTTGAGCGCGGTATCAACTGGGTGAAGACGCCAGCGTAGTAAGTGCGGTAACCATGTCTCATTTTTTCCCCACTGTTTTTACTGTGTACTGTATCTCTTAAACTAATTGTCCTTTTTTTCCAATGACAGATCGCCAGACTTCAATCCGATCTAAATGGTCTGGCATCAGCTGAAGGACCATATCCGAAAAGTCGTGAAACCCTCCAAAAAGGATGAGTTGGCGAAAGGCATACTGAGTTTTTGGAACGATGTACTCACCGTGGAACGATGCAATAAATATATTGACCATATTGCGACTGTGTTGCCCATTGTGATCGCTCGTAATGGACAAGCATCAGGAAGGTTGTATGGTATACTGAAGTACTGTGCTGTAGTATTGAAAGTACAGTATGATACAGGTAAGTATGGAACAGATTTTTTCTTTCCTAGTAGTCAGAGTATACAGTAGTTCCAGTATAGACTAGTTTGACAGTACTACGGTAACTGCCTACTGTAGTCCAATATGGAGTACTGTAGCTACAGTATACAGTACACAATGCCATAATACTGTATGCGCCTACAGTACAGTAACAGCAGAGAGAGCAGCACCAGCCACCTGGTTACAAAGTATTTAACAGTAGTCACAGTATACAGTAGTTCCAGTATAGACTAGTTTAACAGTACTACATAGCACACAATACCTTAATACAGTATGCACATAAGTGCACTAATTTTTTGTTTTCTTGTCTTTTCAGGAAAAAAGGATGGACTGGGAGAGAAGGGGGTGTCGTGTACAGTCTGTGAACTGTTTGTACAGTTAAGTGTACAGTATCTAAACAGCAGTAATAATGTACACAAAACCTCTCCTCTCTCAATGAACCACTGTACTGTACACAGAATGAGGAAGAAGATAAAGACGGAAAAAATTATATTAATATATATATTTATATTATATATTATTAATTAATATTATTATCAATGTGCATTATTCATGTTTATCCACCGGCCCTCAATTTCCATCTGACAGAAGAACTTAATAAAGACTGCATTATGTATTATTCATGATTACTTTTTTTTTTGTTCCTGATAAAATAAATATTTATTTACATTCTTGATAATCAGAATCATTGACAACAACTCCCCCCCCCCCCCACACACCTACAGTACACCAAAGAAAAAGAATAAATGACAAAACAACATGAATCAGTTAATGGTTTTTTTTAACTCTAATTCTCACAATGCTGTGCAAATCAGATTTACATATCAAATTCGAGAAGGGATTTTTCCAAAGCGTTACCGTAAACAAAGCCTCAAAAAGTTGGAGGGCGGTGGGGGGGGGGGGGGGGGTTGGGTGAGTCATGCACAGTAATCAGCTAGCTCCCATCTCAAAGAGGACTACACGCAGGCGCAGTGAGGTGACGCTTGGCTAGGGACGGATTATAAACACAATGACAAGCTTCAGAAAATGAATGACTCTGTAGAGGTGTCTGTCGATAAGAGTTTCAAATCCTTGAGCGAGCCTTGTGTGTGTGCGTGGGGGAGGGGGGTACAGGGTACAGCTGCATGAAGTTCAAAGATAATGACATACTGTAATTTGAAAAGGCAGTTTATCATAATAATATGATCCCTACACCCCCAAATACAGTACATTAAAAGCACACAAATCAACCATGTGCAGTCAAATGCACAGGGTCGCAGTCAAAAGCTACTGTACAGCACAGATTGAATATCGTAATATCAAGATGGTTTTTGCAGGCTTGTGGAGAAAATAAAAATAAAAAATGAGGAGAATTTTTTTTTTGGTCACTCACTCAAGCAAGCAGTGGTGGGTGAAGTTACAGACGCATGCTCAATCTGCTCAAATGCACAGGGTCGCAGTCAAAAGCTACTGTACAGCACAGATTGAATATCGTAATATCAAGATGGTTTTTGCAGGCTTGTGGAGAAAATAAAAATAAAAAATGAGGAGAATTTTTTTATTGGTCCCTCACTCAAGCAAGCAGTGGTGGGTGAAGTTACAGACGCATGCGCAGTAATCATCTGCTGTCAAGCAGGAATGTGATTGAAACCAGAAAGACACATGTTCAAAGGAATGGTGTGGGAGAGATGTACTGCATTGTAGAGAAGATAAGAAGTTGAAATACCCTGCAGTGCAGTAAATTATCCTGTGCGTGCGCGGGGTCGAGCGAGGGGAGAGCGCTGTACTGTATATGCCGAAATGTGACACTGTTACAGCACATGCCACACGCCTATGCGTTTCAACAATTTTCAAATGAGACATATAGTACAGCACTGCACATGCATGTATAAATATGCAAATTTACAATTACTGCGCGCACACTCGCAGACTGTGTACTGACGCACAGTAGGTTGAACTGCAAAAGTGTTAGACTTTGAAGACAACAGCTCGCGAATGCCCCCCTGAGTTTTTAGACGGTATTGCAGTATTGCAGACAGCGAGAATAAAATGCTAATATCACGAGCGCTAAAATAACGCAATTCACTCCGGACCAAAAAAAAAATGAATCTGACCGAGATTATCAGAGCGCCGCGGATCCAGCTGCATTAGGATAAAGGCGGCCGCCACTGTATGTAAGTGGGTCAACCATGATAGTCCAGATAATATATTTCATGTTCCGGTCTTGATGTCGTAAACAAATAATTACAAGAATGTAAATGTATTGTGTATCCTCTGTTTAATATAAGCACAAGTGGTACAAGTAAAGTGTAATGTTTATTTGCTAACCTTCCCCTCCTCTTTTCTTTCTGTATCCCATGTATTAAACACTGATATAAAAAGAAAGTTTAAAAAAAATAATGTTTATTCAGAATAAAGTTTATTAATTGTCTTCATGAAATCAAAAATAAACACTTTCAATATAAACAATAAAATAATCTGTTTACTTCTTATGAAAATATAGATGGGATTATTATAACAGATGCCAGCTAATTAAAAAGTTCTGCATTGCAGATTGAAAAGCAGCTTTATTATAACATCATTTCATTTTATTTTTGTCACACGTGTAGGATGTAATCAAATACTGCAATGATTTAATTTTGAACCTTCAACGTTTAAAATAAAATGCGTTAAAGGTTACTGACTACTTGGCAGCACTTATCTACAGTATTCACATTTTTAGAGCTGAATATCTATTTAATCCTTTATTTGAGCGTTTCCTATACATTAACTGACTCATTGACTGGTTACTGTATTATGACAATTTAGTAGGCCAAGGCATTAACATTTATAGGTGTTGGAGTAGAGCACAGGCTGTGATATGTTAGTTCGGAGAATGAGATGAAAAGTTATAATAGCAAGTGTTGATATTTGTGCTTGACTCCTGAATTATGGTAGAGGTTTACCTAAGTGTAAAAATACTATAACAAAAAACAAAGAAGCCCAAAGCTACATCCAATATGACAAAAATATACAGTGGAATACCTATATATCTTTTGAAAAAATGGTCATTTAGTTAAACCCTTTGGCTGAAGCATTTTAAGCCAGCAAGCCACTTCAAGACATGACCAAATATTGCAGGTCCTAACACTAACTGATTAAAAGTCTTAATTACCTCTATAGTTAGAGGAAGAATGATCGCAATTGATTTGTCACTGTCAGGAGCCGGGTGCCACGCACCTTTACCCGCAGGCGCACAGCCCTCCTACCTGCTCTGATGGTCGCTGATGGGGCTCAGGACTCACGCGCTCTCACGCGCACTCCTGCTTCCTCTGCGCATGCGCGCGGCTCAACCTCACGCCGGACGGCATTCCCACGCAGGCGCACGCAAGGCTAAGGTCACAGCAGGAGCTCCCGCCTCCGGATCGCAGAGCACACTCCCTGTGCAAGGCGCACGCGTGTGACGCAGGCGCCACGTAGCCGAGCTCCATGGCAACAGGCACTGATTGCCCTCTGCACCCTCACCTGGCTTCCTTACCTTAGCCTATCACTGGCTCCGCACTGACACTCCCACGGTCCCGCTTCCTGCTCGGATTGGAACCTATTTAGGCTCAGCGGTGCCACTGGCACATTGGCTGAGCATAAGCTTCCTATTCCTGTGCTTAACTCTCTTGTCTCCTAGATATCCTCCCTTGTGTTGTTTGATCTCCTGTGTACCGATCTTGGCTTGTCTTTGGACCACCGCTTCTCTTGAACCCCGACCTTGGCTATCCTCGACCCTCCGCAACTCTCCTAACCTGAACTCGGCTCTCGGACCTCGACCATTCTACCTTCTCCTGCACTGACCTCAGCGACTAGTACTCCAATGTTCCGGACTTCTCCTACCATTGATTTTTTTTTCAATGTGATTAGCCTAGCTGTACAGTAGTTTGTCATATATTAAATATAGTAAATAGGTACTTGATGAATATAAAAGCAAGACCATAAAACTTAAAACGTTCCATCCAAACGGCTTGCACCACAGGACACAGCAATGAAGCGACAAAACTAATGCAGCCTCTCAATCTTGTCATCTATGAATAAAAACTGAAAAACATTGTGATATTGGAAACCATCATGGAAACACAGAGATCAATTTTCATTGCTGAAAGAAGAGGGTTCTCAGAAGCTGTCATATTTGCAAACTTTCAGTTATTCACTTAGTTCATAAAGTGCGTGGGATGTCTGAAAAAATAATGTGTTTGGCAATTCTGTGTGCATATTCTTTCTGTATTTCTGAAACACATACCTGTATGCTAATAAGATATCATACATAAGAGTAACCGCTAAATGTAATTAAGAGGTTAGTGGTGTTTTTATGGTTGCGCATCAGCCTTTACATGTTGGTGAAGAAGAAGACAAAGAGGACAATTTTTATTCAGCAGGGGTAAGAAAACATTTATTAATTACATTTGTATTTTACTATATTGTATACTATATTTAAATGGACAAAAGTGCTAGTAGTCATATTTGACTACTAGGGCATTTGTCCATTCTTTTGTGGGGGTGGGTTGTTGAGGGTAGAGGGTTTGAGGGTTGAGGGTTGAGGGTGAAGGGGGTAGTTTCCCCGGGGTGGGAGGTTAGGCCACTCAATTGGGTAGTGGGAGGGGTTAACCCCCTCATTACCTTAGCGGTAGTAATCATTAAGGTAATTAAGGGATTAACACCTTCTGCAATCCTCATGGTAGGCCTAACCCCCCCCCCCCGTCCTGGGGAAACTACCCCCTTTACCCACCCCCTCTACCCCCAACAAACTATTTACTTTAGTTTAACCCCTTCATTAACTTAGCGGCTAGCCACTAAGGTAATGAAGCTGCTTTTATTTTATTTTAATTACATAGTATTGAAGCAGGGAGTCTCTGGAGAGGAACGCATTAATTTCAGCCCGGGGACCCCCTGCTTCCCGAAATACCGCCCCAGGTATGTGGTGCCGGTATCTCTCAAAGTTTAATTCTCCCCCGTGACCAGGACATTTAAATTTGATGGAGATACCGGCACCTGTAACCCGGGCAGCAGGTAGACCCCGTGGCTGAAATGAATGCGGTTCAACTCCGGAGACCCCCTGTTTCAATAATGTTATTAAAGTAAAAGCAGCGCAATCATCTGTTTCAGATGTGCAGAGAAAGTGACTGATTCAATCTGCTCTCCTTGCGCCGAGAAATGTCCAAAGAATGCGTTGCACAGAAGAAAAATAGCCAAACCCAGCTCTATGAAACCGGCTAATTTATTGAAAAAACGAGCATGTTCACATTGCCAGACACACTCTGATGCGTTTCATCCCGCTTGGGACTTTGTCAGAGTCAGTTTTTTTTATTATTAATAAGGATTGGATTTTGGACACTTACTAGTTCTTGAGCACTGGGTTTTTGGATTTGTCCTACATTCTCTGGTTGCTCTCCTTGCACAGCTCTTCCAGACTGATGAAGCCTGATAGGATTAACACAGTGGGTATTCTATTCAGAATCAGGGACGCCCATTGTGTTAATCCTGATGGGAAATTCCCCCCTGCTCTGCACTTTGCTATGAACACTACACGTTTGGTCCGCTGTTTGTCAGCACATGTGTGGGGCAGGTTGGAGATAAAGCTGGCTATATCTGTATATTATGTGTGTATATATCTACTTAAACTGCATATTATATGAAGTCAAATCCTTTTATTGCATCTTTCCCCGTTAATAAAGTTATTTATTGTCTCGATATTAAATAATTTGCAACATCAAAGCAAACTTGATAAGCATGTAATTGACTATTTGATTAAATTGCTGAGCCTACAGCGTTTATTACTGTTTCGTTTTAGAACTCGACATAATAAAAAATAATGTATACACACTTTTGTTTCATGCAGACCTTATATAAAAGGCCAACCATTGATTACTGTTTCCTAACGGTGCTTTTGGTACATCAGTGTCACTATATAGACAGAACAGACTTCAAAGAAATAATCAAGTCCAGAATATTTCAAAAGTTTGCTTTGCAAATCCAGATTTTGGACAAATAAACAGGGCGCTAGCTCAAAGGTACTCCAAAACGAAAAATATGGTAACAATACTACCTTAGAGTATTCCCCCAAGTACGCCCCTAGATAGGAGCTACTTGCAGTCATTAAGATTACTGTAGCTCAACCCAGGAGGACCTTTACTGGATCCTTGGAAACGTAAAATATTAAAAGGGGAGTGCAGAGTTAGTTTATAAAACACTGAACAGATGTCACAAATTGTGCAGTTTGTAAGACAAAAATAATAAAACGGGAACAATAACGATGATAGTATGGTAACACGGTGAGTATAGCAATAATACTCACACGGCCATGTCTGAGTACACAAGTGATGTTTGGTATCTTTAAAGCTTTTTCTCTCCCAGTCTTTGTTCATATAGATGTTTGTTGCCAGCTCAAGCATACATGTCACATCTGTTAGTTCCTTGGTACACTCAATCCCTTCAACCGACAGGAATATCGAGGAGACAGTAATTTAAAAAATAGAAATGTATTCAGACAAGAAATAACAATAAAGTCACATGGTTTGCTTCATTTAGCTTTGACGGTACTCTCCGGGTTCTCTACTGAACTGCTGTGCTCCTGCTACCGCGTCAGGTAATTCTGCTGGAACACAGCTGGAACACAAATCCTCCAAGAAGGTACGGTGGCCGCCGATGCTCAAAAGCGTACACAGAACCGAGCTACAGTATGCGTTTCGCAGGTTCTCCTGCTTCGTCAGGTTCAAGCGTTTTGTGTACTGGGTCTGGCAAAGTTTAAATACCCCTCCGCTAATTGAATAATGCGCAACATGCTGAAAAAAGTCAATTCAGATGTCCATAATCTCCTCATGATAATATCGGAAGCGTGCATGAAAAAGACACTGATGCTGTAATACACACAGGTGGCATCGGGGGCCATCGTACCTTCTTGGAGGATTTGCATTCCAGCTGCGTTCCAGCAGCATTACCGGACGCGGTAGCAGGAGCACAGCAGTTCAGTAGATACAAGACACTTTTTAGCTGCTGCTTTATTTACTAAGCATCTGGAGGGCATCTTTCATCTACTGATAGATGCGGTCACCTCAGGCAGATGTGGTCTGAAAGACACAGAACAGAGAACATGTTCAGTGTCTTATATTCAAAATAGTTAATTTTTATATGACAATATTTACTAGGTGGCATTAGCCACTCAATGTTCACATTGTTCTGGAAGATTTACATTGCTATAAAGCTGCATTAAAACAGTAGAATTAATTTAAGCCAAGAGAAATAGATGCCTAATAATTTATAGATGTCTATGATATTTTTGACATTTTAATAAGTGTCAAAATATACATTTTAATAAATATAATTGTACTTTGTATTTTTCATGTAAAGTATAATATAATGCAATATACAATAAAGTGCACAATGTTTTCATTATATTTATTTAACATGAACATATTAAAACATCAGATAATAATCACAAACTATACTATAGTGTGTATATATATAATATATATATATATATATATATATATATATATATTAAAAAAAAGGAGAGATCAGCGCTCCTCTCAATATAAATGTGGAAAAAAAACAACAACAAAAATCCCCACAGATATAACATTAGGTGCTAATACAAGAGGATAATCTCAAATACATAAAAGTTAATACTTATGTAATAATGTGATAAATCTAAAGTCCAGTACAGGAGTCCATTATATGTATATAAATATTCAGTACACAGGAGTGAGGGGCTGCTACTCAGAAGATGGACCACATCCAGGAAAGATCTATAAAACAAAAATGAAAAGCACACACTCCTTGTGTGTTATAGTATAAAAATATGAATTTATTTAATAAAAAGGACGACAAGTGCCCACTGAGATTGCAAACATCAGGTAACCCTGATGAATCATCGATGCGGTGACGAAATGCGTTGGGCATTTGCATAATCATGTCATGTAGTACGTCACGTCAGATGGTGCACAAGGAATCACCCTGTGAAGGCAAGTGGTTTGGCGTCCCTTCACTTGCCGGAGCAAAATCGTTGTGGCGTCTTAAGTGCAGACCTTTACTGGTAATCATACCAGCGTTCCCCTCCATCTACTACTCCAGCTTGCTGGCAGTACTTGAGTTTTTTTGGATCCAATGTATGCTGCTAGCTTTTACCTATGAAGAGGAACTTTATTCCAAATATTTCTGACTGGATTCCTCAAGCAGGTTCTGGTAACCTGATGGTTCTAATCTCAATGCTTACCTTTGTCTTGCACAATGTGAGGGGGCATTTGTCGTCCTTTTTAAATAAATTCATATTTTTATACTAAAACACTAGGAATGTGGGCTTTGCATGTTTGTTATACAGTATATATAAATATATATATATATAGTTAATATAATGTGGATTATTAGACTGTAACTATATTATTATTATTATCATATCATTAGACATACTGTACACAATCTTAGAAATGTCAAAATCCAGACCCACAGTATTATCTATTTATATATTTATTTTTGTCTGTGTGAGTGCCGCTGCGAAAGTGATCTAGTGTACTACAATAAACAAAGAAGTCCAAAAGCACATTCTATATGACAAACAATTTATTACATTGCTATATGTTTTTTCTTCTCATAACTTTGGGTCATTTAGTTCAATATATTATCATTTATTTGTATAGTGCGAACATATTTTGCAGCATTCAATATTAGGCATATATATGAATTGTTTTGTATTAATGCCATGGTGTTAATGCAGCTTAAAATAAATGTAGTAGAGAGAGATGAGGTGACAGTACCGACATATCTTATTGCAACAAATACCGGCGGCATGCCGGGATCTGCCCCAGCTGCCGCCAGTAATGCACGCGCGCCGCCGCGTTCCCCCACTCACCCCCCCTCCTCATCGCGCGCAATTTGCACACCCTTCCGGACCCCTGTACCCCTTCTGCTCTGCCCCTCTGCTTCCCCGTACCCCCGCTTACCTTAATTTGATGTCCAGGGGTGTCGGGGAAGCCTGGGGAAGCCGGGGAAGACGGGGAAGCCGGGCGCGCATGTGACTGTGACGTCACAGTGCGCCGCCACGCGCCGCGGCTACCCGCTTCCCAGCCTCATACAGCCAGCGGCATTTGCTCGAATAAGAGCTGCCGCTGCTGTGAATAATCACCTCAATGACGTGTGCTACAGAGTATGAATATTCCCACAATAAAGGTAGTCTCCACTTTGCCAATATATGTCCGGAGTATTTTCAAAACGGAGTTGTAAATCAAAGTCAAGTGACTTGACCCCTAGTGTGGGTGAAACGCGTTAGAGTTACTACGGGGGACCTTCCCTTTTTATCCATGTTTGCAGATGGCCAATAAATAACTTTTTACCCCAGCGCAGTCCAGCCTTCAAAGTTTTGCCTAGCAGTGTCTGCTGTCCCTTCTTTCTCTTCAGTGGGAAGCTTTTTTCTTAAAATAAATGTAGGTCTTCTACTTTGAGAATGCAGTCTGTATGACAATGTTCTGGAAGGCATCTTACAGACACAGTGGGGCCTATGCAGTAAAGGTTCATAAAAAAAATTGCCGGCCATTTAAATCACCGTTTTTGTGAGCGTTGCTTTCACGGTATTCAGAATGCGTCGATTACCTGTGATAGCAATGTAGCCTATGTACCCCCCCCCCCCCAAAGTGAGATTGGGGGTATACCCTATGGATGCTACTGGTATTGCCTTTACCTGCTGGCTCACAGGGGCCTAAGCCTCCGCCACGGGGAGCCCTGGGTGATATAATACAAAATTCTTGGTGCAACGCCTCCACCTGTGAGGGATCCCAGCGTAGTGGGAGGAGCCCCTCACAGGACCCAATAACAACAATCACACACTGTGTATAAAACAATAACATTTACTGGCACAGGTATAACTCTTAACACTCTAATGGTTACTAATAGGTACAACTACCCCTTCGCCTCGGAGGGCATTAACCCCACACCTTATTCCTCTAACACTGTGTACCCAAGAGTCCCAAGAGTCCCCCACCCACCCAAGTGTGAGACACTAGGTGAGATGTGTGAGGGTTCACCATCCTGACGGCCGGAACTCACCTCTTCAGCCTTCTACATCTGGCACTCAAGTATTGCGGTCCCGCGGCGGTTCCACTGCGAGCGCGGGCAACGCGCGATCAGCCTGCCCCTCCAAATCTGTTCCCAGTCTCCGCCCCCGCTCTGAAGATGGACATGCATGGTGCGCGAATAGCGTGTGATCGAGTCGCCACCCCTTGAATTCAGTGATGCGCGGATGGCAAGCTTCCAGTGGACCCGCCTCCAGGCTCTGTTCCCATTCGGATGATGGGCATGAGTGGTGCACGAGTGGCGCACGATCAGATTATCATCTCATGACGTCGGTGACACGCACGGGACTTAGGTCCACCCCTAGACCTAATCGGGCTGCACAATAGGGCGCACCTGCGCGACCCAGCAGCCTATCAGCATGTTCCCTCTTGTTCCTCCCCATTTCCCATTGGAGTGCTGATGAAATCGATGAGATGAAACGCGTAGAGTGACGTCTGTACTACTGGCCGGAACCCCTGGAAGCCGATGACATCACTTCCTGTGCAGTTGGAACGCAAACCAGTGACACGCATGCCACGGAAGGAGGGGAACCAGATACACCATCTATCCGGCTGCTGAGATCCACTGCGTGTGATCGAAATGCTTTTAAACTTTTGAAATCATGTGAGTGTAATACCTTTCACTTACCTTTTATAAATTCTTGGTATACAGTCTGCGCTATGTCCAGTCTTCTTTTCTAAGGTCTCTTGGATCCTATATGGGGCTGAGATTGATTTCCTGAATACAGTGTGACATCCATACTCTGGGAAAGATACCTTTACGTGCCTTTAACCTTCTCACACTTCAATATTGCACTATCTATATACATTTTTGTTTTCACATATCCCTGCGCTTCCCGGAGATTCATCCCTACTTCTCAACACGAGGACTGACAGAGCAATCCTCACCGGGTCATAGCAGCACCTGTTTTATGTGTTTGCATAAGTATCACCTTTTGATTATTATTATCACTACGATTATATGTATAGCTAGTATTTTTATATAGAGCGCCACTATTAGATAAGTTTCCTTTTTCACCTGCCTTGTGCCTTGCCTGCCTTGTTCCTGATCTCCCTGCTACCTGACCCTGCTTCGTTCAGTGGACTCCGCACCTCTCCAGCTCTGACCCGGCTATGTACAACCATCCTGATCTCTCCACCCAGACCTTGGCAAAGTACCCCAACAATCCACTACTCTCCAATCCTGAACTTGGCAAAGTACTCCAACGATCCGCTACTCTCCAATCCTGACCTTGGCAAAGTACTCCAATGATCAGCTACTCTCCAATCCTCACCTTGGCAAAGTACTCCAACAATCTGCTAATCTCCAATCCAGATCTGGCAAGTATAACGACTACTCTACCTTCCATACTCCTGACCCAGCTTGCACGACTAATCTACATTCTAGGGGCGCCCGCGTGGCTGTGGGTTGGCGTTTCTCAATTCCCTACCTCAGCACCGTGGTCGCGCTTCATTTATGGTGAGCTACGTGTTACAAGGTGTACTTGTTGATGCACGTGTTGTGGTGAAGGTACCTGCCGGGTGGGTCCACACCCGGGCACGCAGATGATGCTACAGAAGGGTGATCCCACGTCATAATCCGCCTCTACGGTGGATGGCTGCCGCATGGAGTGCTCCACCTTTGGAATGTCTCTTATCTCTGCTAGGTGCAGAGAGTGATTCACCTTCATCACCAGTGGCCAGGATATCCACGCTTCCTTGCTGTAACCCTCACTTAAGCTGGTTGTGTCCCTATCCTATGGGGTGGTCCCTGTAGCAACCACAAGCTGAGGGGAGGCGGGGCCTAGCTGGGGCCTAGAGGGGATTTATGGCCTAGTGCAGGGGCCACCTGTTCCCTGCACATGCACACCCTACCCATACTCTGTCTGTTCTTCCTGAGCGCGCCAAATGTATCTATCTCCTTCCAGGATACCTGGCCGCTCGATTGGCTCCCTGGCGTAACGTGGTTAGTGTGAAAGCTGTAAAAATATTACAACAAAACATTCAGTTATCAAGTGAGTTTATTTAGTGTACACAGGAGAAAGCTTCTATAAAAAAAAACTCTCTGGTAGGTAATACGGTATACAACATATTTATACCCTAAAAACTAAAACTCACGCCCCTTTTCTGGGGTGACTTGTGCGTCACTAAAAATTACATAATTGTTTAATAAAAAGCAAAATGAATATGTGTTAATCAGCTAAACTCATTATACCAAACTCTACATATCTGAGGGTTCATTGTTTATACATTTATTTCAAATGGGTTAATTATGGTAATTGCTATTTTAGCTGTTTCTCTTACCTAATATCTTTATTTACACTTTGTGAAGGTTTGCATTCTCCGATTCCTGCTAACTATAACGAGGTCCCTCATTATTTTCAGGCCTACTCCCTATTTCTCTCTTAGACTATTCTTTGATCCCCATCACTATTCTCTGATCCCCATCACTTATCATCTTTTGCAGCTGTGAATTCAAGGATATCTGCTGAGAGCGTCTGTGCTTCACACGTTCATTTCAAACACACATATTCCACAGAAAACAGCTTACAAAATGACTGACAGACAAGACTTATAGCAGACAAGACAACATAGTTGACAATTATAGTCAAACAACATGGCTGCTTAGATCTCAGTGCTGTTTGCGTCAGACCCCCTTTTAATGTCCAATTTTCTTAACATTCTTAGTCCCTCCTCTTTATTCTTAAAACATTGCTTTTGAGAATTATTGACATGATGTTAATCCAGAGACAAGAGGAAGAGGACGCGTGCCCTTCACTGTCATAGTCTTGTATGGCTCTGTGGCCAAGCTATCTTCCAGAGTTAGAACACTGTACTTGGCATCTTCTTTCTTCAAGGGACTGTTGTAGCTTAGATCTGCAAACAATGGCATCAGGTCTGAAGAAGGTGATGGGGTAGCACATTTGTGGATCATACCTTTACAACATGTAACACAGGCATATATGACAACGAGTACCACAAGCGCACACAGTAACCATTCAGCAGTTTCCGCTCCCAGTGATCCAAATAATCCACCAAGCCCCAAAATCACCCCCCTTCCTAAGTCTTACTTGAATTTCTTCTATTTTGTCTAACTCATTTCCCTGATGAAGAAACCCACGGGTTTCGAAACGCGTTGGATGACTGGTCAAGAGCTCAACCTCTAATTTACTACCCCACCACTTGAGCTGATCGAGTTTGAACGGCGCCATTACCAGCGCTCCCCCCCGCGGTGACGTCATCGACCCGGAAAGTGCTCTTCTGCTCACAGAGGGGAGTGAGAGAACCCGGCCGGTGTGGAGCTGTGCTCTGGCAAAGAACTGCAAGTGCAGCAGTAGTTTTGGACTCGTGCTATGGGGAAAAAGAACTTATTAGAGGCGTTCTACTTACTCTACTTACCAATAGGATCCTGCATCCGAGACATCAGCGCTTTAACCTTTGAGGATACTCCTTCCGGTTTCCTGAGGCGTTGGGTAACATTATCCTAACTGCATATATTATCTATTTTGATGTACGCACATACTCACACTTACTCAATTGTACATTTTATTATTTGTTTCATGCACTATGAGCGTTGTGCGCTGTGTGCTTTTTTGTCTTTATCTGTTAGTGTAGGGGGTTTTGGCCCCCTCCATCGCAGCGCGAACGCTCCGTTCAAGGTTATGTTTCTTTAACCCTAATCATCACGTCACATAATTAGTTAGCTGCGCACTTTATTTTCTTTTCACATAACTCATGCTGTACCTTGCCACTCTGATCTTGGATAAAAACACAGCACTGTTCTTTAATTAAGGCACCCCCCCCTTTGAAGCTAAAACATAATCTAAGGCCATTCTATTTTGTAAGGCCATGAGCCTGATCTGGACCTGTTCTTGGTTAAGTGATGCAATGGCTGTAGTTGTGTGGTTGCGGACATCGTCTAACACATCTGTTAATGCACTAAGCCAGTCATATAGTAACCCTACTCCTACATTTGGAAATAAACTCACCCAAAACTGAAGTATTGGGTATAGCTCTTGTTTCTTAGATGCCCTGTAGGTAATTCTTTGGAGAATTGTCCTGTCAAAATGTCTGGTAGTCTTTGTGTTTCATTTTACTGCAGGAGTTAAATTCTTCCTGGGTATAAGGGATGCCAATCCAGGGTGACTGCTGATTATGAGGCACATCTCCACATACCCAGCAAGATTCGTTAACACCAGATCTATGATATATTGTTCTGCATGTATCCATAAACAAATTATCTCTTTCCCAAGGGGTTAAATGTAGATCTCGCACATCTCGGAGTGTACCAATGGACTTTGTGATGTTGGTGAGTGATATGGTGCTTAGTGTAGTGTTACCTTGAACATGGTGATAGGTATCTGCAATGTATAAGGACCACATGAAGATGAGTATTACTGACAACGCTCCACAGAGCATTCCCACTACAATCTTGTCATTTCTCTGTGCGTTAAACCTTCGCAGACCAAATGGTGCATACATCTTAAAATTCTAACTTAAACACACTCTAAAATAATAAAAATATTGAGTCCTTGAAAAAAGAAAGAAAAAAGAAATGTTCGAATAAGACAAGGCTGGAGTCTTATTTTCCTCGTAGGTTAACGGTCAGGGTGTTTATTTTTACCCTTCAAAACGTTAACGTGAAGTGGCTGTACTTTGGATGACTTTGGTGGAGCTGGATGAGCTTTACGTGAGCCACGTGGATCTAGGAAGAGACCTCTGCTACTTTAATTGCTGTATTGGTGGTGAATAGTATTTGAAATGGTATTTTGATCTGGGATGAAGTGCGTGCTTGTGTAGGAAATGTTTGACCTTTAACTCTGTCTTGAGTAGGTGCACTTTCAACTTTGACCTGTAACTTTGAACTGTGCCTAGAGAGACTAAAAAAATGTATTAGTTGCATACAAAACATACAGGACACCTACAAGCTCATATTGAACCCCCAAAATAACCACAACTTATATATAAGCATATAAGTGTCACAGAGGAGTGCTACTGAGCATGGCAATATATTTTTTAAAACCAGAGACAGAACATGAAACACAGACAGAGCTCAGTGCACATCCAGTGAAACTTATGCACGGCACAGTGCCTAAATATATATGTATAGATATCTATTAAATAAAATGAGAAATGTTATGGCCTCTTAAAAATAAAAACGGGAAATTTATACAAATGAGGTTAGATATCTTATGAACATACAATATATAATTTAAACAATACGTGTGAGCTTTTACCAGCATATTTTTTTTTTAAATATTCCCAAACCTATCCTAGTCTTATAGAAATGCAATTGACATGTTTTTTTACTGGTTTACACACATAGAAATACAATACTGAACACAGACACAAAACTTCTCTCATACACAGCCAATCAACATCACAAAAATAAACAAATAAAAGAAAAAGAAAAACATTTCTCACCTATTTACAAAACAATTTCATCCAGCAACTAAATTAATAAAAGTTTCCTTCTCTTTCTTTATTCTCATAAATAACCTGCTTTTAAATCTAATTTTTATGCTCCGGAATTTTTTAGTTAACTTTCGTATCTTTTGCACATTCCTCCAGCTGGAGAAAGGGGGGCGAGGTCTGTGCTGCTGTTATTCTGATTCTCTTTCTAGTTGACATTTGAAAAAAGGAAAAATAATATTTTCTGGTTTAAAAGATCTATTCGCGTGGCCAGTACGAATAAACCTTTTTATTTTTTTCCAGTCTCTGTATCTTTATCATATGCCCATTCTTTTTCGTTCTCTTCTTGGACACTCAAATTTTCTTTCTTTTTTAGTGTTTTTCATTTAGTATTATAATGGGTGTACACCTTTTAGACATATGAACTTCATTGTGAGCAATTAATAATCTTTTATGTTTTTTTAAGTACTTGCAATACTTGAGAATCTGAGATTCTAAATCTTGGCGGGGAGACCCGTTTTGGTTTAGACAAAAAAAAAACATATGTTTGAGAATAACCTTGGTTATTCTAGTTCTCTCTCTTAGGGCTGCTCTGCAATTACTAGCAAAATGTCCTGACTTTTTACCATTATAACACTTTTTGTCCCTTCCAAACAATATACACAGTCTCTACTTGCACCCCAATTTCTTTATATAAACCTTTCAGAAAAATAACCCTCAATACCTACTTCCTACAACACCATCATATGCCTTGATTATCTATCGGCAAATTCACTTGCTATTTCTTTCCTATTCACTTTCTATTTCACTTGCTATTATATTAACTTCTGTCCTGGCAATGGTTAAAATAAATGCAGCGGGACCCTCCTGTCCCTCAACAAAATTATTTTGGCCCATATTAACATAAGGTATGTTTCCCTGTGGGATTCAAAAACACACAAGACGGTGCTCCCTGAGCTTCTCAATCCCACAGAAAAAGACCCCTCTTTCATTTAAACATCTGCGCAAATAGTTGATAATAGTACAAACAGTGCCATTCACTGGCCAACAAAATATATTTATATTGTCTCTTTCTCTGTATCCATTCTTTATTATATCCCTGTAGAACTCCATAACTTGTGCACATAACGGTCGGAGAAGTCTAGTTTCCCATGACTCCCCAATGATCAAATTTAATTGACCATTTACAATTCTCCTAATACAATAATCAAATGTAATTGATTATGTACAATTCAGCGTTACAATAATCAAATTTAATTGATTATGTATAATTCTTTTGGTATGTTATTGATAAAGCAATTATTCAGGCAATGATCTGTCCTGCTCAGAAAATAAATGATATATCACAACCCAGATACGGTCTGAAAACAATCCCTTAAACATAGAAATACTTCCCTTCATCACTAAAACACCAAAACTTTTGACGGGGCTCTCACCTTAGTCCCTAACAAAACATTACAACTCTAATACTTTAAAATGGATACAGGAATAGAGATTAATAAATTCACTTGAAACTGGCGGTTTCCGTCACTCAGAGGATATACACCCTTCCAGACCCAGCTCTCTACAGATCACTCAAACTATTTAATCAGGCATTTTTGTAATAGGCAGCCATTACCTTGATTCATATGAGCACTCAGATTTGAGTGAACAAGGAGTGGCCTGTCCAGGTGCTCTGCATCCGAGATATTGGAAACCATCCTCTACTACCAAAACTATGAAAGCTGTAAAAATATTACAACAAAGATTCAGTTATCAAGTGAGTTTATTCAGTGTACACAGGAGAAAGCTTCTATAAAAAAATCTCTCTGGTAGGTAATACGGTATACAACATATTTATACCCTAAAAACTAAAACTCATGCCCCTTTTCTGAGGTGACTTGTGCGTCACTAAAAATTACATAATTGTATAATAAAAAGCAAAATGAATATGTGTTAATCAGCTAAACTCATTATACCAAACTCTACATATCTGGGGGTTCATTGTTTATATATTTATTTCAAAGGGGTTAATTATGGTAATTGCAATCTTAGCTGTTTCTCTTACCTAATATCTTTATTTACACTTTGTGAAGGTTTGCTATCTCCAATTCCCGCTAACTATAACGAGATCCCTCATTATTTTCAGGCCTACTCCCTTTTTCTCTCTTAGACTATTCTTTGATCCCCATCACTATTCTCTGATCCCCATCACTTATCATCTTTTGCAGCTGTGAATTCAAGGATATCTGCTGAGAGCGTCTCTGCTTCACACGTTCATTTCAAACACACATATTCCACAGAAAACAGCTTACAAAATGATGGACAGACAAGACTTATAGCAGACAAGACAACATGGCTGACAATTATAGTCAAACAACATGGCTGCTTAGATCTCAGTGCTGTTTGCGTCAGACCCCCTTTTAATGTCCAATTTTCTCAACATTCTTATTAGCAACCCCAGTGGCTTCTGGGTATTTTAGTCCCTTGCGGAAACCTTTCCGATTGCCGCCACGTACACTATCTGTACTGCGCATGCGCGACTTGGTAATGGCTGCCGCTGCTCACAACTGTGCATGTGCAACTTTGTGAAGGGCCTGAGCTACGGGGCACCACATCTGCCATTCCTCACTAATAGTAATGGCCACCGCAACTCTTCTGCATATGCGCGAGCCTCCGGCCAGCCCATCGCCACCCGCAACAGACCCCACTGAGGCGGAGGTAAAGAAGGGAGAAACGGAGGACCGGGGAGCCAGAGGGACCTGGCTACAGCAAAATTCACAAAACGGGCGAGTTGCCGGCGGCGTGATGATCTCCTCCCTGAAAAGGCCTTACCTGGTGATTCCTTTCTGCTGCAGAGAGAGCTGCTCCCAGTGCAAATCTCGGCCGAAATTTATGTTTTGTAATATAAATTTTATTACTAGTGTTGATGAGCAGGGGGTCTCCGGAGCAGAACCGCGTTGCTTCCTGAGATACAGGCCCCGTTATGGGGGTGCAGGTATCTCCTATGCATTTGTTTCCCATTGTCACGTGACGCAGTACATTTACATGCATAGGATATACCAGCACCCAATAACGGGGCCTGTATCTCAGAAGCAGGGGTCCCCGGACCTCAAATCAACAAGGTTCTGCTCCGGAGACCCTCTGCTCATCTACTAGTATTTGTTACCGTAGCGGATATCCACTAAGGTGAAGCTGCTTTAATGTCATTTTTATTAATAGTGTGTGGGAGCAGGGGGTCTCCTGAGCTGAACTGCTTTGATTTCAGCCTCTGGGACTTCAAGAGTTACAGGCCCTGGTATGGGGCATCAGGTGCTAGTACCGCTGCCATTTTTAAAGCATCCACTTGACGTCACCGGGTGAATTAAATACCAAGGCCTGTAACTCTGTAACCAGGGGGTCCCCGAGGCTGAAATCAAAGCGGTTCAGCTCAGGAGAACCCCTGCTCCCACAGACTATTAATAAAAAAAATACATTAAAGCAGCTCCATTAACTTAGTGTATATCCGCTAAGGCAATGACGGGGTTAAACACCAGTGCCATGTTTATTTTGGGTAGTGGGGGTGGGTGAAGGTGGTATTTTGTCCTTCATGGTTGTTTAGGCCTTGAGGGGTATGCAGTTGGAGTTAACCCCTTCATAACCTTAGCGGTTAAAACCACTATGGTAATGAAGGGGTTAACCCCTCCTGCTACCCACCCGGTAGGCCTAAACACCCATCCTTGGGGCTACTAACCCTTTCACCCACCCCCGCTACCCACAATAAGCATGGCACTGGGTTTTAACCTCTTCATTGCCTTAGCGGTTAGCCGCTACGGTAATGAAGTTGCCTGTAATTGCATTTTTCATGCATCGGATTCATGCCGGGGGTCCCCGGTGCGAATATTAATGGGTATCAGCACCGGAGACCCCCGGCATCAATGTGATGCAGGACAAATGCATTTTTTTTCGAAGTCCCGTCTCGCCACTCATCCCAATCCCAGCTTCTCTCCACCCTTACGCCAACATTTCCTGGCATTTGGATTTGGGGAGACAATCACTATTCTAGAGCCGTGATAGGCCTTGATAACCTATTCGCGGCTACTAGATTTGCACAAGTTCATGAACATTCTGAAAAGCAGCGATAAGTTGCTTATCACCGCTCACTCACAGATTTTTTTTTTTTAACAATTTTTTTTTCAGCGATTCAGTCATTTATCGTCCACTTATTGACACTTACTGAATAGCAGTAGGCATTTTGGGCGATAAGTGGCTTATGAACGCTTACTGCATAAACCCCAGTGTGTCTAGATGTGCCTATCGGCTATCTATAGGTATTTCCATAGGACATATTAGTAAATATTACTGCTTTTAACAGGCCATGTTAGAGCCCCATGCCATACAATGTCTGCTGACACAGTCCTCCTGACCATCAGTTAGTAAATCCAGCAACATTTTCCCCCCAATAACAATTTCTTGATATACAACAGGCATTCTATTCGCTATGAACAGTCTATTTAAGGCATCCTGCTAATTTGCATCGAGTATAATCCAATGAAAGAGAGAACATCAACAGAATGTTTATGCAACACATTACTATATACAAAGGAATACGCTGTAGTAATGTAACTAGACACAAAAAAAGTTAGGGTAAGTAAGAAAGTAACAAAAACCCTCCACTGTACAGCAAATAAAACAGCATAGATACATTGGGAGCTGGATATATATTAAGAGAAACATGCCATATTTATACCTTCATATATTCAGTTTTGCTTATGTTTTTAAGCATCTGATTTGCCAATATTTTAACTGATTCGTATATGATTGCAGACATTTTCTAGGCTGTATTGTATGTAATTTTCTCATGTAAAAAATCTCAGCCAGGTCTAAATTGGCATTAACCTCATTTAATCTGTAACAAATGTAAATACAATAAATACATAGATAGGTACTTTCACTTGCATAGAGCAATGGAAATAAGTTTGTGTTTAGGCTGCTGTGAATATACATAAAAATCTCATTGATTTATATGCCTGGATTCACTGGGATCCAAGGCAGGGTTCACTAGGATAACATGCAGAGGTTATTTTTAATCAACATTATTGATTATTATTTAGTTTTTTGTTCTACAACTAATATAGATAAGTCATTGGGTTACAGATGAAACTACCGGTTCTAAGGAACTTGACAGGGCAAATTTGTGGCCATCTCTAAGGCTTCTCGTGTAGCATATTCCCTCTGCTTGCGGCGAGTTGTCAAGTTGGCGGTGAGTTGTCTAGGGCGGTGAGTTGGCGGTGGTGAATTGTCCCTCCTGTATTTAGTTGTCAGACGGAATCATTATTTGTGTGGTTTCAGTTCAGTGCGTATCCGGCAGATGGCAAAGAATATTTTTTTCCCTATGGGGGACACTGGATGCTACAGTTCATACTGTACAGTATATACTCAATGTCTGAAAACAAGTGTCTTTAAAGCCAGATAAAAAGTATAGACATTACAGTAATCCATTGTTAAATGACCTTGGTCATTTCATATTCATGTTTTTAACGTTTACGGTACTTTCTAAATGATTGTATTTCACACTTGTTTGGCACAGCACATACTGTATGTGATAGATACATTTATGTGATCACCTTTAATAAAATTTCACACTGAAATGTTTCCTGCTTTGTCTGCAAGATCAAATCAGCTGTCCCCGGCTGCTGAGAAATTCCACTTCCTGGTGAATGACACACAGAGCTGTTATGTACCATACAGATGCATGCGCTTATGACACAAGGCCTAATTCGAGCATTAGAATTCTTTGATTAACAATGGAACACTGAATTTGTAAAAAAAAAAAAAAAAAAAAACCTTTTAAGGAGAGAATAAATTGCTGACTAAGAGAAAACATAATGTGATGAATATTTATCATATTTAACAATATTAAAAAATTAAAAATACCAATTTTTTATTTGTAAATTAAATTGCATACTATATGTTTGCATGTGCAATTTATGAAAACATCATGTTCCGGATAATTGGCAATTCTTTTTTTAAATTATTTTTATTTTTATTTTCTATTCAATATTAACATTGCCAAACCAATTGCGTCCATATCTAACTCTATCCTGTCTGCAGGCATATCCCTAAGACCTGATAAACTGCCAGAGTTGTCCCAATCTTCAAAAGTGGGGACAAAAACACTGTCTCAAACTACAGGCCAATCTCACTTCTCCCAATTCTAGCCAAAGTTATGGAAAATGTGTCCACTCCCAATTAAGCGATTTCTACACCAAGACAAATTTCCCTAGCCAATTCCAGTCTGGGTTTCGTCCCAAACACTCCACTGTAACTACCCTGCTAAAAGTTTGCAATGAAATCCAGTGTGGAATGGAACGGGGACAACTCACTGGTGCAGTATTCCTAGATTTTGCAAAGGCTTTTGACACAGTTGATCATGTTATCCTGCTTAACAAACTCCAGAGCTCTGGAATAGGGAAACATGCTTTAAACTGGTTTCAGTCCTACCTATCAGGAAGATCCCATCATGTGTCCATCTCAGGCTCTAACTCCAACCCCCTGGATAACACCTTAGGTGTCCTGCAAGGCTCTGTTCTGAAGCCCCTACTCTTCTCAGTGTTCATTAATGATTTTCCCACAGCTTGTAAGGAAGCCTCAATACACATGTATGCAGATGACACAATCCTATATGCACACAGCCATAGCCTCTCTGACCTTCAACACATACTTCAGTCTGACATTTTGAGACTCGAAAACTGGATTTCCCAAAACAAACTGTTTTTAAACACTGACAAGACTGTAACAATGGTATTTGGGACCAAGACTAAATTTGTAAAGCTTCCAGTTACTGAGCTCCTGATTAGAACCAACGCTAACACCACCCTAACACCTGTCACTAGTATCAAATACCTGGGCTTATGGTTTGACTCAGACTTATCATTCGGGATGCACATTGATACCCTGACAACCAAGACTTATGCCAAACTAGGGGTACTTTACAGGAACAAATCCTCCCTAAGTCTCCTGGTCAGAAAGCGTATCGCACAGCAGATGCTAATGCCAATTATTGACTATGGAGACATAGTATATGGCTCGGCTCCTCAAACCCACCTTAGCAAACTTGACACCCTCTACAATTCAATTTGTCATTTTGTTCTCCAATGCAACTACAACACACATTACTGCGAAATGCTCAAAGAACTAGATTGGTCATCACTAGAGTCTAGGCGCAAAGTTCACCTTTCCTGTCTCACCATCAAATACTTTCTGGGCAAGCTACCCAGCTACCTGAACAAGCTCCTCACCCCTACCACATGCAGCACCTATCACCTGAGATCAGACTCCAAAAGACTATTCATGGTCCCAAGGCTCAACAAAGTATCCGGACGTTCCTCCTTCTCCTTCCGTGCACCCCAAAACTGGAACAACCTACCAGAGACTCTCATATCCACCACCAGCTTAAGTTCTTTCAAATCTAAGGCTGTCTCACACTTTAATCTGGTCTGTAACTGTTTCATACGCTCATAATATATATTTTCTTTAACTGTGCATGCAATGTCTTGTATATAATGTATACCCTGTTCATTTATGTAACTGTACTTGTAACCATGTATTATTTGTTTTACTCTGTGCCCAGGACATACTTGAAAACGAGAGGTAACTCTCAATGTATTACTTCCTGGTAAAATATTTTATAAATAAATAATAAATAATTATTAACAAGACTACATTTCATGCTTGTGGGGCAAAGCACCTTTGGTATCTTGTAGGTAAACAGAAATATTCTACACACACGTTCTCAGGCAGTGATCACTTTTATTATAATTTCACACAGTTCTACTCTCTCTTGGAGTGAATTGTTTTTTTTCTCTTGCCATGGGCTCGTTTCAGTAGACAAACCAGACCCCTTGAGCCACACCTCCCCCCACTTCGTGACAGCTGCCCCAGGCCATAGAAATTTCACACTGAAATGTTTCATGCTTTGGCTGCAAGATTAGATCAAATGAGTAGCCCCCGGACGCTGAGAAATTCCACTTCCTGGTGAATGACACGCAGGGCTGTTGCATACCATACAGACGCAAACGCATATGACACAAGGCCTACATTGAGCATTAGAATGCCTTGAATAACAATGGAACACTGAACCTGTAAAAAAATTCAAACAACTTGCCTAAAAAATTGACAACATCACTGCTATGGTGGGCACTGATACAGCCAGGCAACAGCTATTGTTGCATGGTCTTTTTAAAGTCCTATAGTACTGGTGGTGTTAGTGTATAATAATCTAGGAAATAATTAGGATGATGCTCTTTAGCTTTTTAGCCTCTTAAATGCTGGGTGCAGGAGCCATATATTTTAGAGGAATCAGATTTTGATTCCTCTTGATTAAAGTGAGACTTTCAATGCTGCCCTTGCACAGTTTTATCTGGCATTCAGTTTGAATTGCACCACCTGCACTAAACACTCTCTCTTATAACACACTTGCAGGAGGACAACTCAGCCACTCAACTGTCACCCTTGCAAGAGCATTTTATCATGTTTTAGCTGTCCACTATTCAAGAGTATCCGAGTCAGGAGGCAGGCATGAACTGTCATCTTTATAGACCCCCTCTATGTCCATAGTATAATTAGAGTGGTATTAGAGGTGTCTGCTGCTTCAGCCCAATTTCAAGTGCCAGGGAGTTAGGCACCCCTATATCACATTCTTTAATTTTTCTAAGACATCAGAATCTGTATTGGCCTTTTCTTCAAAACTCAGCATACATAAAGTGGCATCTCTACAGAATGTCTTTGCTGCTGCATACGCTGACTGCCTTTCTTCTCACTGCTTTTTGTTGTGGAACAATAGTAAAACACACACAATGGGCAGTAACAGTTAGGTAGTAACCGTCTCCATGGCCAGTACTCCATATGTCAGTAGTGAGGTGTACCCTACTTCCCTCTTATTGTGCCTTGACCTCAACCACTGATGCAACAACTTTGCTGTATAGTTCGGGAAGCACCTTGTTTGAGAAATAGGATCTGCTTGGTATGGTCCAACATGTCTGAAACTCTGAGATTCAACAAATTTGAACCTCAACAAGTCTATAGAAAGCATTTTAGCTAAATCGGCATTCAGCACCAGAGATCTTTTATGGTTGTTGTGGAATTTGTTAACCTTTTCAAGTGCTTCCTGAACTGTTGGCTGCTGCTGCTGCTGCTGCACCGGCATTGGGGTGCTGCATATAAGTCTGCTTGTGCTCCTAAGAGCAGCAGCACCAACATCCGTTTCAAACTGATGCTGCGTAGGGGAGCACTAGCATCATCATCATCATTATCCATCCATCGTCCATCCATTCATGGACAGCCATTGGACAGTGGACACACACAGACAGGGGTCAGGCTAGTCAGTCTAGATCAGGCCTGCATAACTTGTAAAATGAGAAGGACAGAACTGCTCCAAAGAAAACTGATTTGGGCCGCACGGGTAAAATCATCATCATCATCATCATCATCATCATCATCATCATCATCATCATCATCATCATCATCATCATCATCATCATCATCATCATCATATTTCTCCCAGCACCCTTCATCAACATCCTCATCATATCTTCTCTCCCCCCCTTCCCCACAGATCATCATCATATCCCCCCCCCCAACCCACTGACACTGACCTACACAGCAAACAGACACTGACCTGCAAAGGCACAGGCACATACCTGCACGGGCACAGAAACTGACCTGCACAGGCACTGACCTGCACAGACACATACACCGACCTGCACAGACACAGACACCAACCTGCACTGACACAGACCTGCACAGGCACAGATACGCACAGAAACAGACACACACAGACACAGACACAGACATTGACCTGCACAGACACAGACACTGACCTGCACGGGCACAGACACTGACCTGCACGGGCACAGACACTGACCTGCAGAGACACAGACACTGACCTGCAGAGACACAGACACTGACCTGCACAGACACAGACACTGACCTGCACAGACAC
>CM071570.1:206595895-206868701 GCA_036426205.1 Ascaphus truei
CACAGACACTGACCTGCACAGGCACAGACACTGACCTGCACAGACACTGACCTGCACAGACACAGACCTGCACAGACACAGACACCGATTTGCTCAGACAAAGACACAGACACAGACCTGCACAGGCACAGACACTGACCTGCACAGACACAGACACTGACCTGCACAGGCACAGACACGCACCCTGCACAGGCACAGACACTGACCGGCACGGCACAGACAATGACCTGCACAGACCACGACACTGACCTGCAACAGACCACTGACCTGCACAGACACAGACACTGACCTAGCAGAACACTGACCTGCATTGACACTGACCTGCACAGACATCAGACAATGACCTGCACAGAACAGATGACCAGCCAAGGCACAGACACTGACCTGCACAGGCACAGACACTGGCCTGACCAGCAATGACCTGCACAGACAAATACCAACCTGCAACACCACAGACCTGCCACAGACACAGACACGATTTGCTCAGACAAAGACACAGACACAGACTTGCACAGGCAAGACACGACCGCACAGACGACCAGACACTGACTGCGACATATGACAGAAGATACAGACACAGACACTGACCTGCACAGACACAGACAATGACCTGCACAACAGACACGGACCTGCTCACGACACAGACACTGACCTGCACAGACACGACACAGACACTGACCTGCAACAGGGACACAGACACATGACACTGACCCTGCACAGACACAGACACTGACACTGACCTGCACATGACAGCACAGACACTGACCTGCGCACAGACACTGACCTGCACAGACCAGACACTGACCTGCACAGGCACAGGACAAGACCTGCCACAGACACAGACACTGACTGCACAGACACAGACACTGACCTGCACAGACACAGACACTGACCTGCACAGGCACAGACACTGACCTGCACAGGCACAGACCTGCACAGGCACAGGCACAGACACAGACCTGCACAGGCACACACACTCACCTGCACAGACACAGACACCGACACAGACCTGCACAGACACTGACCTGCACAGGCACAGACACTGACCTGCACAGGCACAGACACTGCCACACTGCCACACTGCCACTGCCACACTGCCACTGCCACACTGCCACTGACACACTGACACACTGACACACTGCCACACCCACACTGACACACTGCCACTGCCACACTGCCACTCTGACACTGCCACACTGCCACTGCCACCCTGCCACTGCCACACTGCCACACTGCCACTAGCTCTGAGGAGCAGCTGCAGAGAGGGGGTGTCCTACTTTTCACTGTGGAGCATGGCTGGAGGGGGAGGGGGGAAAGCCATCTTGGGCCCTGGCAGCAGTCACCTCACTTCCTGCTCTCACTGCTGAGGCTCCGCTGTCACTAACCCCGCCCCCACCCTCTGCACTCAGACCGGCCTCAGATCTGTTCCTTCTCACCTCTCTGCCTGCAGGGGATCGCATCAAACTGCTGGCGCTCCTTCCCTAATAGGAAGAGGGGGTTGGGGGGAGGGTGGGGCATCACAAGGCTAGCGCGCCTTCAATCTGTCAGCAGAGCGGGCTCAGGAGGGGGTGGGGAGCGTGTCAAAATGCTGGTGCTCCTTCCCTCCTGTGTCTGCAGAGCGGGCTGGGGGGGGAAGGAAGGAGGGCATCGCGGGCCACACAGGGCCGTATGTTGTGCAGGCCTGGCCTAGATAGTGGCTAATAATTTTGTCCATTTTGTTTCTTTTTCTAAAAAAAAAATAAAAGTGCTTAACTACTAAAACACATTATACAATATACTGTGGCAACCTAGGTCCTCTCAATGGGGCATAAATAGCCCAGTTGTAATCAATCTTAACCTGAAATAATACTTGACTTCATAGAAAAATGTAACTAGATTACCTAACCCACCTTGTCTACCTTAGTGGCTAGTAAAGCATTGACGCTCAATGGCTCACAATGGTTAACTGCTACAACTCCCACCCACCATTTAGAAAACTGCCTCCATCACCCACCCCTAAAAAACTACCCCCCCCTACTCGACTGATGGCATTAGCCCATTTAGCCAAATGTGGCTTACAGGGCTTTTAGTAATTTAAAAGCAATACCAAAAACAGTTGTAAAAAATATGCAATTAAAAATATATTTGAAAAAAAATCACATAATAAAAAATTGCCTTTTTAATCCATTGATTGTCACTGTGGCTATCTAGGCCCTCAATTTGAGCTTAAATAGCTAAATTTCTAGTAAATGTTGATCTTAAGATAAAATTGATTACTTACCACAGCTGAGATGAAGTACATCCTCATCTTCATGGATAAAGTCACTAGGAAGAAATCCAATAAAGGGACTATGCCAAACTATAAAAAAATCAAAAAAAATCCAAGGCCAATGATTAACGAAAAATATAACTAAAAAACATAAAAAAGAAATCCAAGCCTGATTGGAAAATAAACCCCACAATCCATAGAAAACAATCCAATGATGACCCGCCCAAAAAAGTTAAAAATAAATACAGACCTGATGGCTAAGGGTACTTGTAATTCATTATGCTCCTTGCTTAACAACATTGAATCCTCAACTTACCACAAAGCCTTCTATCCGCTGGTGCTTGAAAGAACCCCCGGGAGCATGGTTAGGCCCCCCTGGAGGTGATGGTAGGGTTAACCCCTTGATTACCTTAGTGGTTAGTAAAGTATTGCATGGCAAGTAGGTATTGCATTTTATGTTGTATTAACCCCTTTTGTGCCTGTAACCACAGGCATCAAAAGGGTTAATGTTCTTTCTACCATAGTGTTTTTTAATAATAGATGTTACAGAAGCCTGTGATATAAATAGTATTAAAATGATCGCGATGCGACAATTTATGCATGATTCACGGTTGTATTTATTCCCACATCCCAACTTTGGGTAAAATATTGCAACCGGTTCATTTTTACCGCAAACCATGTATTCTTAAATGATGTATCTTAGAATTGTTGAAACAAGACTTGTTATTATTATTTTTTTACCGGCTGCAATATTAACTCCATTTTAATTGAGTTTGATGTATTCGGGCCATAGTGATATGTTGGATTTAAATTAAGATCCTGTGTCAATCTATTTTATGTGCTAATTATCTGTTTTGTAGTTCAAAACAAAAGTCTCCCTCCTTTTTATAAAAAATATGTGTGTGTACTGTATTTACTTTGCTCAGATATTTTGTGAAACAACATTATTACAAACAAGCATACTGTAGTCTTAGTTGCTTTCCTCAAAAGAGGACTGAACAGCACCTGTTTCTGACTTCAAATAAAGGAGGAATAGTTACAGGTGGAGGATAGTATTAATCATCTCTTTTCCATTGTACTTCAGGATATCCACGTTATCACCACATCTCCTTAGGAAGTCATTAAAAGCTTAACATTTAGAAACCGGATTCCATCTCCATGTCTTCCAATGTGAATAAACATTCAAGCACTTACACCCATCGGGACATCTAACTCATAACTCACTACATATTTTCATGAAAATGAAGAGTAGGCAAAGAAAACTATGTATATATTTTAAATACACAGCTAATATTTAATCTTACAATTTAAAAACAGGGTTGACCCCTATGTAAGATTTTAACATAAGACATAGGGCTAGATTCACTAAAGATGAATATAGCAGAGTAAAAATGTGGTCTTATTAAGAAATAGGATGGTGGTAATATTTTTTCAATTTATTCACTTAGAATTGGCCCAGATCCACTAAACTTCATTAGGTTATTTAGTGTAACGCTAACCTAGATTATCATTGGGTTAATATGAAATCTTATTCACTTAAGGAAATAACATAACTGTAACATAGCAGTAACCTACATAACTCCCTAAACACTCCTTTATAAAACATGTGGAGATACCTGTGAACAAAATATGCCTGAGAAATATGGTTATTGTAATCATTTGAATATACTTTGCATATCTCAAATAGCATATTACCCAAGTACTGTACAGTATCTCAGGTGTGTTCAGCTTTTCTAACATAGGGTTCTGTAATAGGATTTCTTACAAAACCTTACGCCAGAAAATTATTGAATTCCTATTATGCATGAGGCCACCAATACAAAGGAATATCTTCAGGGGTTAACATACACCATGAACACCCAATGAAATAAGGTACAAATACACAAAACGAATAACATCCATATGTATAAAGTAATTAGAAGTCAAGTGGACAGCTAGTAATGGGCTAATATAATACAGTATGTTTCACAATGTTAATATTGTTTATTGTTATATCACATATTCCAGGTTGACTAGTCTTATTTTGCCTATTTATATAGTGGCCCTTATATATATAAATTAAAACATGTGGTTTTATTCCAGAGTAGAGCGGGTGATAGACTTAGAGAAAGGGAGGCAAAGTTTGCCAACAAAACTTTCAAAAGCAGCAAAACGTGAAATCTTCTATGGTTTTATTTTTTGGGGGGGGGGTTCCTACATAAATCAGTTCTGTAATATTTTTATTCAACTTTTAATGCCATTTGTTATGTGCTTTTAATCATCCTTTGATTTCTATAGCAGGTTTTAACCCACCTCCCAAGCAGTGCAAAATTTTTGCAACAGTTTCCTGGGGTAATTTGTTGAAAACAATAGATAATGTTACCTTAGTAATATACGGATACATTGTAGCTGCTGAGTTACACTGGCTGAAGGGTTGATTGAAACTGAAAGGCAGCCATTACTGTATGTTCTACACACAATCATGATTTTGACAGATTTATAACAGAAGAAGTAACAATTGGCAGCTTAGGTAAAAATGTAGAATTATACATTGTCACATGCTTTACATATACAAATAATAAAGAAAAAAATATTGGAAAGTAGTATTGCTGCTTTAAGGAATTGTCAATATTAAATAATATTCCTCCTCCTCTTCTCATTGACCAATCTTTCCTAAAGATAGATTAACCTTCAACAGAAAATGAGGTATCAAGAGTTTTGGAATTTTAACGCGACGTTGCCCGAAAACAAACACATTGCTGCCGCCGCTTGCGCTTATAGTAAGCGCGACGGCAACAATGCGACGGAGCGACGTCGTCGCGAAAACTGGTAACCGGCAAAATTTGATTTTTCAAGGCCTGTCGCCTCATGTGATGGCCCTTGAACCAATCAAAAGGCCGGAAACCTGCGATGCTGACGCCCAGCAAAATATAACTTTCGCCAGTGGCGACGGCAACAGGTGACATCACCCGTCGTATCGCCGTCGCCATCGACGGCACTATAGGCACGACCTTTGTCATGTTTCAGTAAGAATTATTGTTTTTGGCTTATATACCCTTAGTTCATCTAGTTTGGGTATTAAACTATGTCCATTTCTAGAGAGGACAGATAGCTCTGTTAAGAATGTAAGAGGGACATTTTCTGTGGTGTGGAAGTTACTGTAGTAAAAAAAGAGATCTTGTGTTTAATTTAATACCGCCTGCCAATGATGGTAACAATTGGAATATAAATGTATATCATTGTTCGTGGGTTGCAAAAAAATTATGTTTGAAATGATAAATTGATTTATTTGTGATTTAACATAACATAGTTATGCAAAACTTTTCAGTAAGCCAGGATGTACAGTATGATTACATAGCCTGAGCTCCCAGAGGAAGAAGTATTTCACTTGGAAAGAGTAAGAGGTTTAAGATAGATCCCAGAAAAAAAGAGAACATTACCATTATAGGTACACAAGCTATGATCCTAACAAAGGTCTTGTGAAAAGTGAGGAATCAGAGGTATCAATGGGTTAAGTATAGCATACATTAAATTTCTTCATCCAAAAACAATGTATGTGTTGTCATCCTCTTGTAGTTCCACTTCTGTTCAATTCCTCTATAACTCCAAATTGTATGCCACTTAAAAAATGTGCCACTTTAAAGATGGAACATTGTCTCTAAATATATAGGCCTAAGTAGTCACCTGATCACAATTAAAATCTGCTCAGACACAGGTTTATTAACACAAGAGGCACATAAGACAAATGTTATGGTAAATGTAATCAGACAGTTCTCATACCTACTACTGTATATCATACAACACACAGAACCCCAGCAAGCTCATTTTAGGAACCCCTTAGCCCCCACAAAATATATATGTATATAAGTGTCAAAAAGGAGAGCTACTGAGAGTGGCAAATGTAAACAACAAGCGACAGAGAAGCCCAATGCTACATCCAATATGACAAAAAATACACAGTAAAATCTGTATATATTCTCTTCAAAAGGCTCCTTTAGTTTAACCCTTTGTCCAAAGCATTGTAAGCCTGCAAGCCACGTCATGGCAGACCCAGTTTGCAGTTCCTAAAACTACCAGATAAAATTCTAATATACCTCTATTAGAATTAAAATTCTCATGTACCTCTATTACGAGGAAGAAGGACCACATTGGATATATATCCAGTAGAATGAAAAAGACCTGCTGACTTGGGAAGTGGGGAGGCGCAAGCTTAAACCTTGGGAAGGAGGAGCCACTAATCTCCAACAGCTGAGACCAGCTGAAAATAAGTTAACAAACAACACACAGAACCCCAGCAAGCTAATTTTTGGAACCCCCAAACCCCCACAAAATATATATGTATATAAGTGTCAAAAAGGAGAGCTATTGAGGGTGGAAAATGTATACAACAAGCAACAGAGAAGCCCAATGCTACATCCAATATGACAAAAATACACAGTAAAATATTTCTACTGTATATTCTCTTGAAAAGGGTCATTTAGTTTAACCCTTTGGCCAAAGCATCATAAGCCTGCAAGCCACGTCAAGGCAGGCCCAGTTTTACAGTGTATTTTTGTCATATTGGATGTAGCATTGGGTTTCTCTGTCGCTTGTTGTATACATTTGCCACGCACGGTAGCTCTCCTTTTTGACACTTATATACATATATATTTTGTGGGAGCTCAGGGGTTATTTTCAGCTGGTCTACTGTATATACACACACAGACACACACACACACACACACACACAAACCTACTTAGGTAAAACGTGCCTATATATACCCAGGGTGGGAGATTAAAATCATAAAAGATTTGTAATATATAAATATGTAGATAAAATGGGGTTACCATTGAAGATTGCAACTATAATACCATTGAATCCCACTAAGCATAAAAGTGTAGGTATTAGCTTGAAGCAAGTTAAGAACTGTTAAAGTGATGCTGCTCGTGTCAGTGTTCTTGTGGTCACTGTGTAACATTCCTAGAAGATACGAGTGCACAATGCTTCTATTGTGCAATAAAATAAATGTATTCACATATATAGTGATGGCTCCATCAAAGCGTAGGATCTTGTGTCCCAGATTAAGGTAGGAAACTTAGTATTTCTCTATATGGGGTTTATTTACACTAATAAGCCCAACGTCACTTTAAGTCAAAACAAAATCATAAAACAAATGCCTTCTCCTCTTAGGAGACTAACTACACATTCTGCTCCAATCCTTACTAACTGGCTGGACAGCTAAGCTGGTTACCACCCCAAAAAAGGTACTATTATACAGTAGTTAACCGGTTTCTCTTATCTGTTATTCCAGGGTTTGGAGCAGACGTCCTCTAATCAGCATGGTAACGCGTCCTTCCTTCCTAGGGGATCTCGGCACTACGAGAGCTCAGAGAATCGCTCCTCTGTAAGTCAAATGTTAAGGACAGGACATCCCCGCTTCAGCACGGTCTCATGCCCTTCCTTCTTCTTCCTGGGATTAACAACCCAGGCAGTCCCAGCTGGCTCCAAAACCACCGTCCAGCGAGCCTAGGAGACTGTGCAAACTTCACATAGCTGGGGAGAACTCTTCTCTGTCCCCCTTCTCTGGTTACAGCAGTCACTCATTGTGTATTGTCACTTCCTGACTTTTAAAACTCCATGAGAAATCAGGAGTTCAGCCACCTCAATAAGCCAGCAGCTGCTGCTGGCTTCTCTAGGGAAATTAACTCTATGTGCGTTGGAAAGTCCCACAGCTACCCTATTCCAGCACCTAGAGGACAGTGATGGTATCACTATATATATATATATATATATATATAATCTCTCTACTCTATCATTGTCTGTCTGCCTTTTTTATATATATCTATATACTATTCTATCTATGAACCAATGCTTTCCCAGGGCGAGAAACAATTATTAAAGACAATACATCGGCCACAGAAGGTCTTTCTGGACCGAAACGTTGGTTTGATCTGTGCTGATGTATTGTCTTTAATACAACTTATTTACCATATTGCTTTGAGTGCTGCTTCTTTGTTTCTCGCCTGGGAAAGCATTGGTTCAATATTTTGATTATGTAGCATGCACCTTGAATTGTGTTGTTTGCTCTCTCTCTCTCTCTCTCTCTCTCTATATATATATATATATGATATATAATATATATATATCTTATTATAGATTAATATAGAATATATATATGAATTATGACATCATGAACGGACCCTCTCCCCTTAAACATTGTGCACCAAATTTAGCTTATCTCAATAAAAGTGATAATGTCACATACAGGTATATACAGTATACACCTTTGCAATGCATCTCTGATTGCCATAAAAGTGATAGTCATAATTTTGTGTTTAGCAACTTATACGTTCTTTTTTAATATAGACAGTACATCTTAAAGTAAATGAATCTGGTACATTGGTACACATTAACATTTTTACATAAAAAACAATCATTCTTCTTTAGTAAAGAACATTGTAATCCTCTAAAAGTAGAGTAATTGTTGAGTTTTGTGACCTAAAGAGTTCTAATGAGAATAAGAAAACAAGCAGGAACCAAATAAAGATATATGCGGAAAGTGCATTTTGTAGGCTTAATTATATCCAAAACCAAAATGAATAACAGTTTTATCCTTCATATTCATCATTTTGCATATTAAACAAACACTTAGCAAGAGTTCTTTAAAGCTATATATGTGAATTTATTGGACACATTAAATGCAGTTCATGAATATAAAATCAGTTCAAGTATGGGCAATCTGTGTAAAAAAATGAATTAATATGCAGAAAGCATGCATTAACAAACACAAATGTTTGTGTATAATTTGCTGAGATCCCACAGAATTCCTAATTTGCATGGAGGAAAAGTAGCTCAGTATGTTATTAAAATGGAAATACAATTTCATCAATTCAGAAAATAAAAACATTAAGTGCAAAGACATAATTATTTAATATATAAAACCATTTTCTGCTAGAAGCACTTTCTAAAATCTATGACGCATTATAATGGCCATCTACCAATTGCACATTTCTTTCTTTTTTTATTTTTTAACCATTTTTTCTTTAACCATTAACAGGTTTACAAAATTGGAAAATCATTTTTAATTCAGGCTTTGTTTTGAAATGACTCACAATAAAGATATATTTGCATTTCTCAATCCACATGTAATCTACTATATTTCCTTAAATGTGTGTTATTAAAGTATTAAAACTTGTACTTACTGTAAATACAAGAAAACTAATTCTCTGTTTTAGAGATTAGACCATAATATTTTGTTCTCTTTGAAGCAACACCCATCTTTACCGCAATCCAGAAATGGATCACAGCCTACTCAGCCCATGTATTCTATTCCACTGTTTTTTAATAAAAGGTATTAATACTTACAAAAAAATACAACAAAAATGAAAGGTTTGACTGAATCTTTTCAGTTCAATTTGAGAAACAAATTCTCAAATTGCCAATTGTTTTAATTTTCTTTATATATTTAAGTCAACAATTGTAGCCATTTGTGCATACACTATGACTCTTCCTCAGACAAAGTGAGAAATGGCACAAACCCATTTGTACATAAACCTTGTGTGCACCATAATACTGTACTGTATATTATACTTTAGTGGTCATATACAAAGGGCACTTGGAATGGTTTACAAGGAATTCATAGTATCATACTTGCCCACATACTGTAGCATGTCATGAAGTGAGTAAAAGCTGGGTGGTGTGACAACTAACCATCTCATAAACATAAACCATGGAAATCTACAGTATTCCTTTTTTGTAGTGTAATTCCACATACAGAACGGCTGATAACAGATATGTTCAAGTACTTAACATAAACAACACATATTTTTAACACAAAACTGACAGCGTACCATGTGGAGAGCTTGAAACATCACAACTGCCATTATGCGTTAAAAATGTAATGTGATATTTGCTTAAAATATCTATATCAAGATTGTATTTTTCAGCCCATGGGTCCATGCTGTGCTCATTAAGCATCTGGATTAATGTTTTTGATGGTTTATGCTGACATGTTGTTTAGTTGTGTAAAAGCTTAGCTGCAACATGATCTGAATTAATACTACTATAAACTTGTGACATTTTGAAGCTGCTACTACTGTATGCTTTTCAAAGTATAGGACAATCACACATGCAAACAATCTAAATTTTAATTAATGTATGTATGTATGTATGTATGTCTTTATTTATATAGCGCCATTCATGTACATAGCGCTTCACAGTGGTAATATACGTGACAATCATATAAATAAAAAATAATACAAATAACAGATCATGGGAATAAGTACTTCAGACATACAGTAAAAGTAAGGCCTCGGTCCCGCTGCGCTCGTTGGCGCGGGCGGCGGGTCGCGAGTTCCCCACCAGCAGGGGAATCCTCGCGAGCCGGTCCCGGTCCCCCCTGGCTGCACAGAGCACTACACGCTGTAGCGCGTCAGCCGCTGGAGACACCAGAGAATGGTGTTTCCTAGCGTTGACGCGTGACGTGTGTGGCTGTGAGCCAATGGGGAGGGGAGGCTTCGGGAGGAGGAGAGGCTTCGGGGAGCGGGGAGGAGTGTGGAGTGAAAGCTGGTGAGTGCCTTTCTCTGTGTGTGTGTCTGAGTGCGTGCCTGTCTGTGTGTGTATGTGTCTGAGTGCGTGAGTGCCTGTCTGTGTGTGTGTGTGCCCGAGTGCCTGCCTCTGTCTGTGTGTGTGTGTGTGTATGAGTGCGTGAGTGCCTGCCTGTGTGTGCGCGCGTGTGTGTGTGTATGAGTGCGTGAGTGCCTGCCTGTGTGTGTGTGTGCGCGTGTATGAATGAGTGCCTGCGTGTGTGTGTTTAAACTTACCTTCCAGCTCCAGCCCGAGTCCGTGGAGGGAGGGGGGGGAGAGTAGCGGGTCCCTCCGCTCAAGCCACGCCCCCCCTCCCTGTCAAACCGCCCACCTCCCGCCCACCTCCCGATCAAACCTCCCACCACCCGCCCACCTCCCGCTCCGGCTCCCGCTCCCTACAGACCGCAGATCGCGGTCTGTGTATCTCAGCGCACCGCCTGTCAGCAGTGCAGGTGCGCTGACTCTGGGAGCGGGGCCTTAGCCTAACATTTCGGAAGAGGAGTCCCTGCTCCGAAGAGCTTACAATCGAATTGGCAGTAGGAAGAACGTACAGAGACAGTTGGAGGGCATTCTGGTAAGTGCGTCAGCAGGGGGCCAAGCTTTATGTTTCATGTGTATAGTATTAGCCACGGTGCAACTCATATGCTTCTTTAAGCAAGGGTGTGTTAAGGTGGGTCTTAAAGGTGGATAGAGAGGGTACCAGTCGGGTATTGAGGGGAAGGGCATTCCAGTGGTGTAGGGAAGTCAGTGAGAAAGGTTTAAGGCAAGAGAGGGCTTTAGATTCAAAGGGGGTAGAGAGAAGGCATCCTTGATCAGAACGCAAGAGTTGGAATGATGCATAGCGAGAAATTATTGCTGAGATGTAGGGGGGGGGGGGGGGCAGAAGAGTGTAAAGCTTTAAAAGTGAGGAGGAATTTGAGTGTGATATGCGGGATTTGATAGGAAGCCAGGAGAGTGATTTCAGCAGGGGAGACGCTGAGACAGATTTAGGAAAGAGTAGAGTGATTCTGGCAGCAGCATTTAGGATAGATTGTAGGGGAGACAGGTGAGAGGCAGACAGGCCGGACAGCAGGAGGTTACAGTAATCGAAACGGGAGAGAATGATGGCCTCAGTCAGAGTTTTAGCAGTCGAGCAACAGAAGAAAGGGAGTATCTTTGTAAAATTGCGGAGAAAAAAATGACAGGTTTTAGATACGTTTTGAATGTGAGAGGAGAATGTGAGAGAGGAGTTGAGTGTGCACCTAAGCAGCGTACTTGGGCTAAATGAGATAGTACTTCTACCAGTAATGTGGAAGGAGGGAGTAGGGCCAGGTTTGCAAGGAAGTATGAGGAGCTCTGTTTTTGCCATGTTAAGTTTAAGTCGTCGGAGGACCATCCAGGATGATATCGCAGAGAGACATTCAGAAACTTTGGTCTGTACAGCAGGTGTAAGGTCAGGGGTTGAAAATTAAATTTGTGTGTCGTCAGCATAGAGGTGATATTTAAAACCAAGAGTTGTGATTAGGTCACATAGAGAAAGTGTGTACATAGAAAAGAGAAGAGGTCCCAGGACAGAGCCCTGGGTACCCCCACAGAGAGATCGATAAAGGAGGAGGTGTTAGCAGAATAGACACTGAAAGTACAATGGGAGAGGTAAGAGGAGATCCAGGATAGAACTTTGTTATGAATAACAAGAGTATGGAGAATGTGGAGAAGAGGGTGATCGGTGTAAAATGCTGCAGAGAGGTCAAGTAATATTAGCAGAGTCTAATGACCTCTGTCTTTCTCAGCATGGAGGTCATTACAGTAGTTATTTTAGTATTTCTAGTGAAACCTATGCAGTCCACAACTCCCTTTAGATTAGCATGTCTCCCAGCCCCAAACATAAATCTTGATATGTGCAGATATACAAAAAGTCTTATAAAGGAAAGTCTTATCTGTTTCTTGTAGTTGGAGGGGAAGTCTTCTCTGTTCCTGGGTTGCTGCCTTTTCCTCAGGCTATATCAGCATTCAGCTTTAGAGGTGCTTTCCCCTGTGTCTTGCAGGCAGCGTGCAGTTTCTTCTGGCAGGCTCAAGACATCTGTTCCTATGGTCAGTCCCACAATTTGTGAGACTCAGGAAATCTCTCACTTCCTGTCTCAAAGACAGGCTTTTCTAACAAACCTAATCAGCCAGGTGGTGTTGGTTAATTGACTACCAGCAGTTAACCACCACACTGCTGGATTAGAGGCACATTTCCTGAACAGGGATAAATCCCGTGTTACAGTTAGACTTGTGCGTGTTGATTAGTGAAGAAAAGTAGGTTTGTTTAGCCTGAGAGAGGGCAGAATTGAAACAGGATAGCATAAATTTGTAGTGAAGGAAGTCTGCGAGAGTGTGAGATGTCCTCCAGATGCATTCAGAGGAACGAGTGGAGGAATGCAGCATGCGTGTGTGGGGATTTAGCCAGGGTCTTGGGTTAGAAAGGCGAGGACAGCAGAGAGAAAGCGGGTTGTGTAGAACAAGAGAGGAGGATAGGGCAGAGTTGTAGTTCCAGACCAGGTTGTCAGGGTCTGTAGCAGAACTGCGAGAGGAGAGGGAGGAGCATAAAGTGGAATCAAAGGCTGGTAGATTAATAGAGCGCAGGTCTCTGCAGAAATTAGGGGTAGATGGAGATGGAGATGGAGAAGGGGAGAAGCGAGAGAGAGAAAATTAGAATAGGTGATGGTCAGAGAGAGGAAAGGGGGAACTGGAGAAATCAAAGAGAGAGAAACGTTTTTAGTGAAAACCAGGTCTAAGTAGTGGCCATCCTTGTGGGTGCTGGCTGCATTCCACTGTTGAAAGCCAAAAGAAGAGGTTAGAGAGAGAAAGCGAGCAGCCCAAGGGAGAGAGGGGTCATCAATGTGGCAGTTGAAGTCCCCATGGAGAAAACCAGGAGAGTCTGAGGAGATAAAGAATGAGAGCAAGGATTCAAAGTGAGAGAAAAAAGCAGAAGGGGGATGAGTAGAGGTAGGTGGGCGATAGATGACCACATGTGGACAGGGAGAGAAGAGAAGATCTGGACAGTGTGAGCCTCAAAGGAGGAAAAAGCAAGAGAGGAAGGAATAGGAAGGGTACGGTAGCGACAGATAGATGAGAGCAGGATCCCCACGCCTCCACTCCGGTCATAAGGACGTGGACTGTGGGGGAAAGAAAGGCCACCATAAGAGAGGGCAGCTTCCAGAGCAGAGTCAGGTCTCAGTTATAGCAAAAAGAAGCAGAGAGTGAGAGAGAAAGTAGTCATGCATAGAGAGGAACTTGTTAGAAAGGGAGCGAGAATTCCAGAGATTTGAGAGAGAAGAGGGAGGGTGGCAGGGGATGGGTATGAGGTTGGAGGGGTTGACACCAGAAGGAGTAGAATTTGCATTTGGCAGGCGAGGACGAGTGCAAGTAGGAATAAGGCAGGGACAGGATTGGAGGAGATATCCCCAGAAGCAAGTAGGAGAAGCATGGAAAGAAAGAGAATGTGTGAGGATGATTTGTAGGGGTGTTTTTTAGTTCAGGAGATATAGCTGTGTTGTGTTAGTGGGCGCAGGTAAGAAAGGAGTTCATGTGAACTGAAAAGTGGTGAAGTAAGGAGAGATGGAGATATATGAATAGAGTTAGAAACATAATGAGGCTGGTAGAAAGAAGTGCATAATTTGAAAAGAAGTGAGGCCATAGCAAATATAAATAGTAAAGGTGGCATCACAGCAATAGTAATGTGCTGAGATGTGCAATCAGGGATAGATAATATCCTCCTTTCCAGCAAAGTTCAAATCCAGGATTCAGGGCCAGTAGATATTTTTTTTTTGTTGCCATATTTACACAACTTTAATTTTTTTGGTGGGGTTATTCACAACATTTTCCAGTATTACAGTAGCTGAATAGCCATTATCTTTTGCTACTGGAGATTTCTTTGTAGTGCTCATTTAAGAAATAAAAAATGATAAGGTTAGTACATATGTTGGCACTGACAGATTTATTGTATCTTAAATTCATGGCAAAAAAAGAATTTTGTATTTCTTACTATGTGACTGCAATATCAATTGTTCTTAAAAAATAGACAACTTCTAAATAAAGTGCTGGAAATCTACATTAAGGATGCGTTCATTTATTTTTCTTTAGAATGGTAGATTTTCAAGTGCTATGCAAATATGCATTTAATCTCCAAACAGTTATGTGAGGTGCTGTATGTATATTTGCATGTAGAATTCAAATATATAATGTACTGTATATAATTGAAGCTATTCAGCATGATTCATTTTTACACATAAAAAGGATATATCATAAATTATTTCAGATTATGTGCAGCATATACATTTAGAAAGTGTTGTTTTAAGTAAAATGTATTATTATTATTTAAGAAACATTGCTCTAATTTGTATGATTTGATACAGTATATACATGATGACAAATATGTTCCTTTATCTTATTCCACATTAATAGTGTCAATATCAATGTTGTCATGAATTGGTTTGAGTGCCACAATTTTCAGCAGCTATTCCATTGCATACACAATTAGCGACAGTGCTTGTCATCTTATAGTGGTTGCATGTTTGTGCTATTTTAATTTTTTTACCTTCAGCTGTGATGCACAACCTTCAATGACCTTGTTTATTCTTGCATTTCCAGTGGAACATTTCATTGCGAAGATTTGCAGTGCCTAATAAAAAAGAAAGTTTCCTCCAAGCAAAATAGGATATTAAACATATTTTCCCATCTGAAGATTTTGAAACTTGATCAATAGGCATACTGCATGTCAGAGCCTTGGAGGATGGAGGTTTTCCCCAAAATGATTGTTCAGATGTACTACCTTTGGAGGCTGTATGGATTTTCTCTTAAAGATGCCATTTAATAGAGGCCATTCTAAGAAGCAACATATTTCTTTACATTTTTCAAGTTTAATTCTGTGGTGTCTATATATCAAGACATTAATGGAGTAAAAAGGTTCTGGCGGGGAAAAAAAAAGATAATGAAGTGTGTAACAGAAAAACCTATTTATTTTAATGGTTATTAACTTATTTGCTAAATCCATGATTGTTCATTGCAGGTGTCCTCCATCAAGGAAGTGGTTCAATTTAGTCTTAAGTTAGGGTATGTTTTGCTATTGAAGTTTCTTATTTATTATAATTTTTGTCTCTGGTAAACTGTGAATTTAAAATCAAACTAAGGACATACTTCTTATGGAAAAATAACTGAAAAATTTCCAGAGTGCATTGTCATTTATAATAGTTTTTGGGAAATGTAGTTAATTTAAATTTAGGTTCAACCAGTTTCCAGGAAAAATATTAGAGCCATGTTTACTTAGTAGGGCTACTCTTTAACACACCTTCAGGCGCCTGAACATACCTTATAGCCCAAGTGAATAGGCCTTCCGATAATGGAAGGTGCCTTAGGAAAAATCACTGCTTAGTAAATATGGGGCTACATTTTGCAAATCAAAGAGATTAAAAATAACATATTTTATATTTTAGCGGAAATCTATTGTCTTCTCGCAGCACTATTACTAATATTTAATGTTGCATGTGCCCCACTTTATCTTATTGAGCCATATTAGAAGCTTTATAATATCAGTGAAAATCCCGGCAAATTCTGGCTCGACCATGTTGATCTTTCCCATCAGAACTCCTTACCTTCAATATGTCCTCATTACACAATTTAAAGCTTAATCGCTCCCTTCGGACAACATTGAATCAGGCCCTTAAAGGTTAACAGAAACGCATTTGATTGGTTCGTAATGTATGTATATAGAAAACCTGGAATCTGCGCCAAAGACAAAATGTATTAGTTCATTTATTTTCTTGTGCAATGCAAAGTACAGTATGTTGATTGTTGGTGCTCAATGGTTCTGGAGACTGTTCTAGGCACAACACACAATAATAACATACAAAAGAATAAAGAGCTGCACACAGCGAAAAAGTACAGATACTCATCATATAATAAATGTATTAGCACATCTGTTATAAAAAGCATAACATTTCAGGTTATGCAGTTCTCCTCTACATAATGATCAAATAGCCTCATAAACATACATCAATTCAGCACAAATCCCCTCTCAAAAGCTTTAAATAAATTACAATGTTATTTTTACTTATATAAATGATGCTAATGTTACCCGAGTGAAGTATAAACCTTCTTTGACAGTTCATTGTTCATTTTCGTATATAGAACCAAAATAAACACCACAGTAAAAACTTTGCCCCTCAATTTCCCAAAGAACAATATACCCTCCATTAAATATCTCTCAAATATATAGAATATATTATGAAAGACATGATATGTGCTTGGTGTATTATGTAGCTCCCTGTTTCCAACATAATTATGTATCCTCTATTAGTTGTTTATTCCACAAAATGTTCTGTCATGGCTTTAAATAGCAAGTACATGGTATATCCAAACACATTTGCCTTACCCTGTAAGCACTTGAGAGCCTGATACCTACTGTACTGTATGTGTCTCAATACTCCCAACCTTTCACTGATAAGCAGTGTGGTTCAATCCTCAACTACAGTTAGGACCTTATCAGATCAGATCAATATTATTAATGTTTTTTTCAAGAAAGCAAACACAACTGCCATCGCACTGTGCTTGCTACTGCCAGATGGCAGTGTTCAAAATCACTAGATAAACCAATCATTACCATTTATTGACTAAAACCACTCACTTGTTTTTACCAATAACCACCTTTGAAATGTGATACTACAGTATCTCTATGAACATTTGGTTATACCCTATTACACTTGATTTCTACCAGATCCCATTCAATTAGAAGTAGAACAATGTACAGTATGTTATTTTTTTCATAAATGTAAACAAATGCATTGTTAAGTCTAAATATCTAGCAAGCCTACACTTCCTGGAACTTTTCTCTTTTAGACTGTGATGAAGATTTGGTTTGCTCCAATTTTTTAGAGAGCGGGGAACATCAATCATATAATGGAAAGAAAAAGAAAAATACACCATAGAGTAGTATGGACTCGGATGGACAAGGATCACAAAAAACTCCAAACGTTATACTTACTGTACATGCTAGTGAGTTTAAAAGGGCAAATCACAATATTTGGCAAAGCAGGTGGGTGGGGTTGTAGATGCAGGTCTTTTAGGCATAAAAACAAGTTAAAATTCACGATCTTGCTGCAAGCGGCGATCTCACCACTTCTGCGATGCTGATAGCGTTTGGCCTCGGGCATGGTCAGTGCTTAGGCGCTGACCCGTGCTGAGGCATGCTGCTGCTCGGCAGTGAGACCCTGCAGCCGCAATTAGAGTGGCTTTAGCAGGGGCTCGCGCACGCTTCTGCACGCTTGCGGAAGCGTGTGTCTTAAGAAATATTTCGTTTCGGCGCTTACCGGAGCGCAGGGCTGGTCACGTGAGCGGTTCGCCCAATGAGGACGAACCAGCTCCGCGACGTCACTGGCCTGCCCCCAGACACGCCCACGGATGGCGCGCACTCTAAGGCCAGGGAAAGCACCGCTTTTCCTCAGCCTCAGCGTGCCTCCGCACGGGCGAAGTGTCTATGGACTAAGCCTTAGTTGTGAGAACCCGGATGATGTAGCTTCCAGTGACGGCTGGCCGGGAACTTCTGCAGCTAGATGACTCCTGACAAAGCTGATATGCAGTGAATGTATTAAGTTTAAGAGAAGAGCACCAAATCGGAGAGGGAACTCCTGTTGGGTCTGCCAAAGTTCCCACTGGTACTCAATTGGTTATTTGTGTATGTGTATACATCTAATATCTGTAATGGTATTTTTTTATGTGATTTCTTATTGTGTTCATTTTTACCATTAACCACCTTTCAGCTAATAGGTCTAATGGCCATTGCTAGGTAGATGCCAGATATTCATATCAATATACACCTAGCATATTCCTTTGAATATGGCTAAAATGAGTCAGCGTTACTGGCAGCTAGTGCTACAGGTTTTTTAGTCCGATGTTATCTTGCTAACGTCTTGTTAGCCATATACATGATGTTGTTTTTGCATATATTTAGCTTTATGGATCTCTATTAAACTCAGGAAAGCTAACATCCATTAACTATTTTAGTAAAATCATGTTAGTTGCCCGGATTTAACAGAGCTTTGTGGATCTACCCCTTAATGTCACTAAACATGTTTGTACTTGGTTCATTGAAAATTGCAAACATTGCTCCAAAGCATGTCTCCTGGAATAATGTTTGATTATTCAGGTTTTGAAAGAAGTACTGTACTACTCAATGAATTATTGGCAACTTGCCCTTGCATAGCTCACTCCCTTTTGACTTGCTGTTGGAGTGAACCCACCAATGCCTAATTTAGTTGCATCTGTCCCAACACTGCCAATCTATAACAAATACATTAACTGAGGTATCCTTATCCTGTTAATACTTTGTTAATACCCAGAGAATGACCTGCCTTTGTAAGTGTTACCACACAGTGTCAGCTCTTGTTAAAAATGGGCAGGCCCCATAGTAAAAAATATATTTTCTCAATCTACAAGTTTTTTCCAGACTATTTAAATAGGTATTCATGCTATAATTTGCAACATATTAAATCAACATATAATGTGCAACATATTAAACAAAAGTAATTCTTAAAGGTTGATACCGTTTGGTTTGGCTAGACCCTACAGGAGGTGTATTTTATTTAGTTAATGTTATGTTACAGAGATAAGATGATATAACAAAGTGATTATAAGATTAATATTTTTATCACCACTTCAATCTGATTATTAACACATTTACAGAGTTGTCATGGTTTGCTTTGTGTTCAATTGTTTAAATCAAGGACATAGTCAGGTTATTTATTTATTATTATTTATTTATAAAATATTTTACCAGGAAGCAATACATTGAGAGTTACCTCTCGTTTTCAAGTATGTCCTGGGCACAGAGTTAAGACAAATAGTACATGGTTACAAGTACAGTTACATAAATGAACAGGGTATACATTATATACAAGACATTGCATGCACAGTTAAAGACAATATATGTTATGGGCGAATGAAACAGTTACAGACCAGATTAAAATGTGAGACAGCCTTAGATTTGAAAGAACTTAAACTGGTGGTGGATGTGAGGGTCTCTGGTAGGTTGTTCCAGTTTTGGGGTGCACGGTAAGAGAAGGAGGAACGGACGGATACTTTGTTGAGCCTTGGGACCATGAACAGTCTTTTGGAGTCTGATCTCAGGTGATAGGTGCTGCATGTGGTAGGGGTGAGGAGCTTGTTCAGGTAGCTGGGTAGCTTGCCCATAAAGAATTTAAAGGCAAGACAGGAAAGGTGAACTTTGCGCCTAGACTCTAGTGATGACCAATCTAGTTCTTTGAGCATTTCGCAGTGATGTGTGTTGTAGTTGCATTGGAGAACAAAACGACAAATTGAATTGTAGAGGGTGTCAAGTTTGCTAAGGTGGGTTTGAGGTGCCGTGCCATATACTATGTCTCCATAGTCAATAATTGGCATTAGCATCTGCTGTGCGATAAGCTTTCGGACCAGGAGACTTAGGGAGGATTTGTTCCTGTAAAGTACCCCTAGTTTGGCATAGGTCTTGGTTGTCAGGGTATCAATGTGCATTCCGAATGTTAAGTGGGAGTTAAACCATAAGCCCAGGTATTTAAAACTAGTGACAGGGGTTAGGGTGGTGTTAGTGTTGGTTCTAATATGGAGCTCAGTCGCTGGAAGCTTTAAGAATGTAGTCTTGGTCCCAAATACCATTGTTACAGTCTTATCAGTGTTTAAAATCAGTTTGTTTTGGGAAATCCAGTTTTCGAGTCTTAAATGTCAGACTGAAGTATGTGTTGAAGGTCAGAGAGGCTATGGCTGTGTGCATATAGGATTGTGCAATCTGCATACATGTGTATTGAGGCTTCCTTACAAGCTGTGGGAAGATCATTAATGAACACTGAGAAGAGTAGGGGCCCCAAAACAGAGCCTTGCGGGACACCACAGGTGATATCCAGGGGGTTGGAGTTAGAGCCTGAGATGGACACATGTTGGGATCTTCCTGATAGGTAGGACTGAAACCAGTTTAAAGCATGCTTCCCTATTCCAGAGCTCTGGAGATTGTCAAGCAGGATAGCATGATCAACTATATCAAAAGCCTTTGCAAAATCTAGGAATACTGCACCAGTGAGTTGTCCCCGTTCCATTCCACACTGGATTTCATTGCAAACTTTTAGCAGGGTAGTTACGGTGGAGTGTTTGGGGCGAAAGCCAGATTGGAATTTGCTAGGGAAATTTGTCTTGGTATAGTAGTCGCTTAATTGGGAGTAGACACATTTTTCCATGACTTTGGATAGAATTGGGAGAAGTGAGATTGGTCTGTAGTTTGAGATAGTGTTTTTGTCCCCACTTTTGAAGATTGGGACAACTCTGGCAGTTTTCCAGGTCTTAGGGATATGGCCTGCAGACAGGATAGAGTTGACTATGGAAGCAATTGGTTTGGCAATGGCTGGGGCACCAAGTCGTAGGAACCTAGATTGTAGCAAGTCAGGTCCACATTGGCTGCTTAGTTTTAGTTTGAGGAGCGCTTGTGTAATCTCCTCTTCAGATACTGGGCCAAATTGAAAATTGTGGGCAGTGTTGGGAAGGGGTGGGGCTATGTGGGCACTCCCAGGATGAGATTAAGGTTTGTGGTTTGGGCTGCGTTTCGCTAATAAGTTAGTGGCACACCCCACAAAGTAATCATTGAATGCATTTGCAATGTCAGTGGGGTTTGTCAGAGTAATATCCCCCTTAGTGATATTACTTGGTTGTTGATGGTTAGGAGGCTGGAATATATTGTTGATAACCTTCCAGAAGTTAGCTGGGTTTGATGTATTTTGGTGGAGATTGTCAGAGTAATATTGTGCTTTTGCGTGCCTTGTTTGCCTTGTGCACATGTTCCGCAGGCATCTGTAGTGATTGAGATCCTTGGTAGTGCCAGTTACTTTGTAGCTTTTCCACAAGTTATCCCTGAGCTGGTAGAGTGCAATAAGGTTAGTTGTAACCCATGGAAGATGGGCCCCCCCGTACCCTTATTTTGCGGAGTGGAGCATGGGTATCGCAGAGTTTTAAGAACTCGGATTGGAAATAGTCGAGCGCAGAATCAGGGTCGGGAATTAAATACTGCCATGGGCAGTTGGTAAGGTCATCCAGAAACTGTTGTGGGTTAAAGTTTTTAAATGTTCTAGTGAGAAGAACTTTAGGGCTTGAATGGGACGTTTTAATTTTCCTTACAAAGTACACTATTGCATGGTCACTGAAAATGTCTGGAAGGATGCCAGAAAATTGGATTCTGCTGGGGTTTGAGGAGAGAATCCAGTCTAGCAAGGAATGGTTATGCAATTTCAGGTTTGTCCGTGTGTGTTGGGAAATGAGTTGTGATAGGTTAAGTGACTTGAGTTTTATCTGGATTTTATGGTTTTTAGGGTCAAGCCAGTTGAAGTTGAAATCCCCAAGAACTAGCAGCTCACTCGTCTCGTTCAGAAAGGAAATGGAGCCAAGAAACTTGGTGATATCAGCCACGGATTGTAGAAGGGCTTTAGGGGGGCGGTAGATGCCAGCGAGCAAGATGGGCTTAGAAAAGGGGAGGCAGATTTTGCCAACTAGAATTTCAAAAGAGCGTGGGCTTGGGGGGAAATTTAACAGTGTAAATTGTAATGTGTCTGCAATATAAAATATCACCCCTCCTCCTCTCTTTGACCTATCTCTCCTAAAAATGGAGTATCCCTGAATGGCGATATTTGCACCAGGGGTTTTATGGGTTAGCCATGTTTCTGTAAGAACGATGGCTTTGGGATTATGCATAAGGCACCATGCCCTTAGTTCGTCCAGTTTGGGCAGCAGGCTCCGAATATTTATATGGGCGACAGATAGCCCTTTTTGGAATTTAAAGGTGGAATTCTCAGGGGCATGGGACAGATTTGAAATGGGAGGAACTGGGTTAGGTTCAATATCACCTGCTAAAGAGAGTAATAGTATGAGCAGAAATTTGGATAGTTGTTTGCAAGTTGTAAATTTGTGGTGTTTGCCATTAGAGTGAGCAGTGGTTGGTGTGCTGGTTTTTAGAGTTCTCCACCAACATTCAGTAGATAGTGAAAGGCTTTTGAGTAGTCCAGGGTGTATGGTGATGTTAGGTGGGGGCCAGGATGGAGGAGTTTGTAGTGGATAGAGGGAGTAACATCTCCATGAGGCAAGGAGAAAGAAAAAAGTTAAGATACATAGCAGGTTCATGATGTCAGAGGTAGGCAGTGCTGCATGGAGCTGTTGTGAGTGTGTGCAGACTAAACAGCAGGGGTGTGCCTGTTCCTTGTCAAATGTTTTCCTGCATTGCAATGCTAGTCAGTTCTTGGTTTCAGTGGGCTGAGTTGGTGTGGGATTTATATTTGTGCAGTCAGTTTTGGGAGAGGCTGCAGTGAAATAAGTTGTAAAGGGGTGTGGGGTTAAAATATGCAGGTTAACAAGCATGGGATCAAAGTGTGGTCATATAAGCTCACCGTTTGTTGCCTTGAGTAAGAGTTTGTAGAAAGGATGCAGTCCCCAGTCACCTCTAGTCAAACTATAGTCTAACTATTATTGTCACTTAAAATGATCACTTGAAATGCATCACTCTTAAGATGCCAATGCTACCTTGCCAATGCAAGGGGAATATGTGTTTTATACATCTAAAGCAGTCAAATAACCCTCCCCCCGTCCCAATAAATCAGCTTGTTCCAGTTGGTCAATTAACAACACAGAGTTAAGAGGGGAAAAAAAAAACACCTTTTGATATTCAAACATACCAAACTTATCAATGCTTTATGTCACTGAGTAAATCGTTTAAACAGGACTTGCCCATCAAGGGACATACCAAACTTATCACTGCTTAAGGCCACTGAGTAAATCTTTTAAACAGGACTTGCACATCAAGGGACATACCAAACTTATCAATGCTTAAGGCCACTGAGTAAATCTTTTAAACAGGACTGTCACATCAAGGGACATACCAAACTTATCAATGCTTAAGGCCACTGAGTAAATCTTTTAAACAGGACTTGCACATCAAGGGACATACCTGTGAAGAGAATGCAATTAGAGCCATGTCATATCAGCTGAGGTTATTGATCTTGCATGAAGAAAGTAAATATATAAACTATAAACTATAGTCTAACTATTATTGTCACTTAAAATGATCACTTTAAATGCATCACTCTTAAGATGCCAATGCTACCTTGCCAATGCAAGGGGAAAATGTCCCCGTGGGTGTCTGCGGACGCTCAGGTGGAAACCGCGGGTGTATGGGGGACCTTGGGTTGTCCCTGTGGGTGTCTGGAGGACCTTGAGTGGTCTCCGCAGGTGTTTGGGGGCCCTCGGTTGGTCCCCATGGGTGTCCGAGGGTCGGAGAGTTGTTCCCATGGTTGTCCGGGGGTCCTCAGGTTGTCCCTGTGGGTGTCTGGGGGTCATCAGTTGGTCCCCGTGGGTCCCCGCTGGCCTGCGGTACCAATCCTGTGGCAATTTTCTTTTGCAATACATTTAAATAAATACAACCCCATCCCCTCCCCCCAACACATACAGTAAAGTAATGGGAAAAATAACTATTATCAAAATATGGATAATATGAATAATAGCTAAGTTGCCAATTATAAAATAAAACATTAGCCAGCCAGCATAAATAAAGTAAATAAAACTTTCTACTTACACAAAGAAAGTACATAATAAAAAATATACACAAACACCGAAACACCCCAATTAAATAAATACAATCATTAACCAATCAATTAAATAAATAAAAACACTAGCTAACCAATGAAATAGATACTGTAAAAGCAGTAACCAACCAATTAAATTAATAAAAGCACTAGCCAACGAATAAGTTTAATAAATAAAAGCACTAACCAACAAAACAATTATTTAATTTTAAACACTAGCCAACAAAACAATTAATGAATTTAAACCAGTAGCCAACAAAACAAATCATTAATTTAAAACGCTAACCAATCTTAAAATGTACTAAAAACAAGCCATTAAATTCTAAATAATTGAATCCAAAACAAGCATTTACCCAAAAATGCATTGGCTGTCACTGTATTTATCTGTACCCTAAAGGGGCACATATGAATACATTATCAGTCAATGGGCAATCACAAACATAAAAATAAACAAATACAATGAGAAAAAAAATGGAAAAAAAAGACATTTACATACATTCAATATTTATCTTACCTTTAGAAGTCTTCACCCTTCGAATCCTGACAAATCTGCAAGCTCTCGAACCGCGATTTCATCACTCACAATCCAACGTCTTCCCCCTTGAAGACCAGCATCAGGTGAAAAATATCTCATTTCTTTTATCATCTATCACCATCTTCTTGCTTCATCTATCATTATTTTCTTCTTTTCTTTAATCTTCTTTCTTCATCTGTCAATCCAAAACCCCATGGTAAATCCAGAACAGGATGTTCTCTTGTTGACTTCTTGTGGCAAAATGAGACGTATTGGCCTTAAATATGGCCTGTGACGTCACATTTTATGGTCATATGTACAGCTCTAATCTGATTGGAAACTGTATCATGTGCCCGCCTCTTTTTTTTAAGGGAACCATAACCTAAATAATATATATATAGCAAATGGAAAAACTACTGTTTGCTCATTTGCATGTCTTAGACAGGTCTACAACCCTGCCTTTCACAATTATCACATAGCACACAGTGCTTCCACTGCAGCAAGGGTTTCTGGGAAATGACATGAAAATGACAACACAGTGCCACCTTTTTCTTCAAAACAATATAACATGGTCCCCTGTAAGCTTTTGCTTGCTGAATTTCACAGCTATGAGCACAGCCTGGGTTTAGATGTATAGCCAGTAAACCCATCAGTGTGGGGTTGGTTATACTGGCTTTGCAAAAAAAAGCTTAGGATAGGTTTAACCACACTTAGTTAAGTTATGATGGGTACAAATATATGGGTAAAAAATACATATATTGTGATTCCCACACCACGTTCCAGTCTAAGTCACAACGCTTAAGTCACAATTTATGGCAGAAAACACTATATTTCTTATATGGGGTTTATTTACAGGGATTAAATCATATGATAACAGGCCCACCGTCCCTTTATCCAAAATGTTGGATTACCTGTTCAAATATATGAACTGAAAAATTTAAAGGGACCAAGCATTTGAGCTCCTACAGAACCTTCGTACAACCACCGTCCCTTTATGTCAAACAAATCATAAAATAAAATACCTATTCCCGTTATTGAAAATAACTCAACTTGGCTTTAGCCCTTTCTAACCACAGCTGGCCAACTGTACTGGTTCCAAGCTTTAAACATGCCCTGGCATATGCAACAATGTATAACGTCTCGGCACACAATAATAAAGGGTATTCCTTATCTGTTAGTCCATTGGAGCAGACGTCCCCGCTTCAGCACTGTCTCTCTTCCTTTCCTTCCTTAGGGGAACTCGGCCCCACATGAGTTCAGAGAAACTCTCCTCTGTATATCCACTGTCAAGGGCTGTGCCAGCCTTCCTTCTTTAACTGGGGAGCACTTCTCTGCCCCCCTCTCGGGGACAGCAATCTCTTACTCTGTATCTCTCAGCACTTCTCTCACACATGGCAGCTCTCTGTAGTCATTTCCGCCATCTCAATTAGGTATCCGCTGAACTAGCTATTTCTAAAGTGGATTAAATCTCTGGGAGCTGAAAAGGTCCCTTACTGCACGGTTCCAGCACCTAGAGGACAGTGATGGTATCACAATATATTTATATACACTGGCGACACACTTTAATCGAGCTCGGCTAGTCCCACGAATTCGGGTATACCCGGGTGTATTGAGGTTTGTGACTGTTTTCTGCCCGAGTGCATTGAGGTATTTTCCAGGCAGGGATTGAAGCATTTTATTCCCGCTGGCTGCAATACTGCACAGTATATATATATATACTGCATTATAATTCATGAATTTATGCCATCTGGTAGACACACGAAGCATTGCAGCCTATTAAATCCTAATCATTATCATTTAACAGATCAGCCGCCCGTCAGCCAGGCATGAACCCAGGCTGGGAAGGCAAATGCAACGGGGCTTGTCAGAGGTGAGGAGCGGCGCATTCCAGGTATCTGCCAGGTACATACTGGGTATTTGCTCGAATAAAGTGTGTCGGTGCAGTATACATACAGATGCAGCGTCCATTATTCGGACAAATCTCGAAATGGATTCTTGAGATATTCCCGTGAGCCTCACTAGTTTTGCCGGGACAGACATAATGGCCCATCGGATTAACACAGCAGGGGTCCCTGCTCTGTGAGTCCTACCGTGGTCTGCCTTTCTGTAATAGATGCGCAGTGAGAGATAGGCTGAATCAGTCACTCTAACTGCGCACCTCTCACAGGCGATTGCGGGGGTTTTATTTAATTTTAAACATTAAAGTAATGTAGCAGGGGGTCTCTGGAGCTGAACCGCATTGATTTCAGGTCTGGGGACCCCCTTCTTCCCGAGATACAGGCCCCGTTATGTGGTGCCGGTATCTCCTATGCATGTAAATGTCCCGATTACGTGAAGCGAGACATTGTGGGAACTATATCCCCAATCTGATTGGATGTGGTACCATGTGAGGGCAGCCATTTTAGATTTAATGACGTCATCTTAAAGGGAAATGAAGCACAGCCATTCTGATTGGCTGGCTTCATTCCCTTTCAATTACATTGAAAAAAAATGGCACATAATGGCACATAATTTTCACAGCTAGTCACAAGTGTGAGAACCATTTGCCAATTAAATGTGATGTCACAGGCCATATTTAAGGCTTTGATGGCTCATTTGAGCTCAAGAAGCCGGCGACATTGTGGATTTTACATGGGGTTGGGTTGACAGATGAAAATAAAGAAAGAAGCTAAAGAAAAGAAAGAAATGGTCACAGATGAAGAAAAAAGAAGGTGATGAAAGAAGAATTTTGTTTTTCAATGCCCATTGACTGCTAATGTATTAATCTGTGCCTGTTTATGGTACAGATGAATACAGTAATAGCCAATGTATTTTTAGGCAAATGCATATTTTCTATGTATGTTTATTGTTTTGATTACATTGTTTTTAATTGTGATGGCTTGTTTTGATTTGTATTTTTTTTTACAGATTGTTTAGCGTTTTTATTTAATGATAATTTGTTGGTTAATGGTTAAATTTATGTGTTGCCTAGTGGATGAATAAATTAATTGATCTGTTGGTTACTGCTTTTATATATGGAATGTATTGTTTGGTTAGTGGTGTGAATTCTTTAATTGATTGTCTAGTGATGTGATTTATTTAATTGATTGGCTAGTAGTTTTATTTCTTTAATTGATTGGTTGGCTAGTGGTTTTATTTATGCAATTGATTGATTGCCTATTGCTTTAATTTAACATTTTGGAGGTTTAAGTGCTTGGGGGGTTTAGGTGCTTGTTGTATACTATAGGTTTTATTATTGTGTATTTTGGATAGTCAGGTTTTTTTATTAGAGTGACCATTGACTGCTATAGTACAGTAGCTTATCATGCCCATATTATAGGGGAATGATGTATTACTATAACAATCAATGGGTACAGCGTGGGTATAGTGGGTCTGGGGTGGGAGGTTAGGCCTCCCGGTGGTTAGCTGGGCAGGGTGGGTTAACTCCTTAATTGCTATAGCAGTTATTAACCTCTAAGGTGATTAAGGGGCTAGGGGCCATTGAATGTATTTAGCTATATATGCTTTCTGGCAACGGAGGACATGGACCTGCAGTAAGCTGACGAGGATGCCCTTCACATTGCCAGGGGTAAGTAGAATGGTTTTTATTTACTTTATTTATGCTGCATGGCTAATGTTGTGTTTAAAAATGGGCAAATAATCTATTATCCATATCTGGATAGTATGTGTTTCGAGGGGGGTGGTGTGGGGTGGAGGTGTATTTCTTGAAATGTAGGCCATGTTTTATTATTTTTAAATACAGGAATGGTACTGCAGGACAGCGTGGACCCATGGGGACCACCTGAGGATGCCAACGGGGACCACTTGATGACCCATGGGGGACACCTGCGTGGAAGAATGGGGGCCCTACAGCTATGGGGCACCCAGGGACCCGTGGGGACCACATGACAGCCCCCAGAAACAAATGGGAACCACCCAAGGGCCCCCAGACACCCATGGGGACAACCCAGGGACCCCCAGACACGCACGGGGACTACCCGTGGACCCCTATGGTGACCACCTGGAGGCCACGGAGCCTGGCGGGTACCACCCAGAGGCCCCTCGACACCCGGGGTGCACTGTGGAGCTTGGAGACACATGTGGGGACCACCCATAGAATCATGCCGGCCTGTGGTATTAATCCGGTGTCTATAAAAAAATATTGGTTTTATGTGGGGGGCACAGGAGGTTTATTTATTGTAATGTACAATAGGCCATGTTTATTTTTTTAAAAACAGGATTGATACCGCAGGCCAGCGGACGCCCACAGGGACCACCTGAGGATCCACGGGGGACACCTGCGGGGAAAACCAGGGGCCCTTCAGCTGTGGGGGCCTTTTGGACAACCCCAAGGGCCCCCAGACACCCAAGGGAACCACCCGAGAGCCCCCAGACACCTGTGGGGATGACCCAGGGACACCTAGACACCCGATGTGACCACCCAGAGGCCCCCAGACACCCATGGGTATCCCCTGGGGTGCACTGTGAGGCCTCCGGACACCCGGTGTCCCCCGCTGGCCTGTGGTATTAATCCTGTGTCTATAAAAATAAATATTGGTTTTACAGTATGTGCGGGCATGGGGTAGGTTGTGTATTTGTTCTTACTAGATATTTAATTTGAAACATTACAGTAATGTAGTAGGGGGTCTACGGAGCTGCACCGCATTGATTTCAGGTCCGGGGATCCCTTCCTCCCGAGATACAGGCCCTGTTATGGGGTGCCGGTATCTCATATTCATGTAAATGCCTCATGTTACGTGATGCCGCTGCATCTGTATACTGTGACATAGTCACAGGATAATGGGCAGCTTTCTGTCTAATTTATAGAAGAAAGTGCAGACTAAGTATGGAAGTGATCCATTCCACAGTTTGACATTTGCTGAGACTGTGGGATAGAAACTCCAGGCCAGAGATTAGTGGTTCTGGTTTTTCACTCACCTGCTCTCCTTATTGAGGAAGAGGAATATATGACAGTTAGTTTGGCTGCTTCTCTCTCTTAGAGCCTGGAGGCATGGGGCATGCTGCTCCCCTGCATCCAGTTTGGGGTAGACGGGCCCCCCACATGTTGCAGCATCTGAGGATCTAATGGGACGCTGTCCCCAACTGACAGTTAAGGACTCAATGTTATCTCTGTGTGTTATTTAAAGTTGGTAACTGGCTTAGACAGCCAATATTACAGATAGGGATATGCATGTGAGTTAGACTCCTGACAGGAGTTGATGTTCTTTTTGTGAGTTTGTTTTGACTTAAAGCGACGGTGTTTAAAAATGTGTAGTGTCACTAATGGAAGCATAAACTGCTGAAGGTTGAGGGCTGAGTGCAACTTGTGTATATACACATGTTTGACCCCTTTTATACAAACCAAACCCTAGACGACTGTGTCCAGAAAAGCCTGGGCAAGCGGCAGTGCTACATAAAGGGAGCAGTTTGCCACTATATATATATGATATGATTTTTGCGTGCTCCTTTTTTGTGCAGGTGTCTCTCCATATGTTTTTGGTGGGAATTTGAAGGGAGATATACAGTGTGTATATATATATATATATATATATATATATATATATATTTACAAATATAACTGTATGCTCATCTGCATGTCTTAGGCAGGTCTGCAACCCCGCCTTTCCCCATTATCACCCAGCATACAGCACTTCCACTGCAGCAAGGGATTCTGGGAAATGACATGCAAATGAGCACACAGTGTCACTTTTTGCCTCAATAACCATTTTTAACATGGTTCCCTATAGGCTTAAGCTTGCTGCATGGTCACAGCTTTGAGCACAGCCAGGGTTAAGGTGCATACCCAGAAAACCACCCACAGACAGCTGTTTCGACCTTGATGGGTCTCATCAGTGTGGGGTTGATTTTACTGGGAATGCAAGAGAGGCTATGGGATAGGCTATACCATAATACTGATTTAAGTTATGGTGAGTAAAAAAAGTGAAAAAAAAATATTATATATATATATATATATATATATATATATATAAATATAACAGGGTATGTTCCATAAGTACCTGTTTCTCTCCACATAGTGTATCTGCTGTGTAAGTCCTGTTAAGTTCCAGGCATTAGCAGGTTAATCTATGGGCCAGTAACCATGTGTGGGATAATGCAAGGCTGGGGGCGGGACTGGTATTCTATGGCCGTTTTATAGATGACCTGCTATTTGTGTGGGATGGCGAGGAAAAATAACTGATAGACATTTTCTCATCTTTCAATATTAACAACATGGGGTTAAAATATACATCCGAAATAGATAGATACAAAATCAATTTTCTTGATTTGGAGCTTAGTATTGACTTAGATGGCAAGATAATCACCAAAACATTTTTCAAGAAGGTAGCTTCGAATGGATATTTACATAAAAGCAGTAATCACTATGGTAAATGGCTTGAAAACATCCCCCGGGATCAGTTCTTAAGGGTCAGGAGAAATTGTTCTCGGGACTCGGACTATCTGGTCCAGGGGGATGTTTTGGTCAACAAATTTATAACAAAGGGATATGATAGGGCCATTATTGAAGAAACATTCAGACAGGTAGGTAGTTTGGAACGATGTGAACTACTAGAGAAATCTAAATTAAAATCAGAACACAACACCAAGAGGCAGGTTATAAGGGGGGAAAATCAATCTAGTATACACTGGCGACACACTTTATTCGAGCTCGGCTAGTCCCACGAATTCGGGTATACCCGGGTGTATTGAGGTTTGTGACTGTTTTCTGCCCGAGTGCATTGAGGTATTTTCCAGGCAGGGATTGAAGCATTTTATTCCCGCTGGCTGCAATACTGCACAGTATATATATATATACTGCATTACAATTCATGAATTTATGCCATCTGGTAGACACGCGAAGCATTGCAGCCTATTAAATCCTAATCATTATCATTTAACAGATCAGCCGCCCGTCAGCCAGGCATGAACCCAGGCTGGGAAGGCAAACGCAACGGGGCTTGTCAGAGGTGAGGAGCGGCGCATTCCAGGTATCTGCCAGGTACATACTGGGTATTTGCTCGAATAAAGTGTGTCGGTACAGTACCATCATTTGTTACTCAATATAACAACTTATTTTATAAAATTAAATCTATACTAAACTCCCACTGGAACATTCTGTTGAATGACCCAATCATTGGTGATAAACTACCCACAAGGACACCGGTGGTATTTAAAAGAGCAAGAAATATTAAATCCATATTAGCACCCAGTAGACTAAAAAGCACAGTAAATATATGTGACAAAAAAAGCAATAAGATAAATGGCAATTTCTTGTGTAAAAGATCAAGGTGTATAACATGCAAACACTTAGATACCACTAATAGTATTGTATCCACCTCTAATGGATCAATACATTCTGTTAAAAGACATATCAATTGCCTAACTGATTTTGTAGTCTATGCAATCATGTGCCCATGTGGCCTGCAATATATAGGTCGAACGACCCGTCCCCTGAGCACACGGTTCTTAGAACATCGTAGAAATATAATACACGGCCTGCAAACACATAGTCTATCTCGTCATTACCATCTAAAACACAACAGGGATCCTGTTACACTTAAAATAATGGGTATTGAAACTATAAAATCCAGTTTATTAAGTGGTGATAGACATAAGAGTTTAAATCTACGAGAAACATATTGGATATATGTTTTGAACACCCTTAGTCCATCTGGCCTAAATGATTGCATAGAAGTTAGTACGGTCATTTGAGTATATATCCTTTTCTGGCTATACATGGAGGTCTGGGTTGAACATGCTTTGACGTGTTCCTTTCATGTTTGTCTCATGAGGTTTCTTCTGAATTTGCCTGACTATAAAGTATTCAACACATATAATTATTTTCTTTCTTTTTTAAAATAATCATTACCATTGTTATAGTCACTTTGGAGCACATATTATATATAAATATATAAAAATCGGGTAACATTAGATTAATATTGTTATTTATTGACCTATAAAAATAAGACACAATATTAAGGTACATAATATAGAATAAATACACTCATCACATCACATTTTGGTTTATATCTATTAGAATATATTAGACTTATAATTTATCAAGTGTATATTCATATTCACATAGCTTATATAAATATTAATAGAACACATATATACACACAATAATTCACTTTATTTTAAGATTATAATTACACATAGTACACTGAAGATTCACATTATAAAAGAAAAATAGGGTCCATTCGCTGGCATTTGACAACTAAGCCGATGATACATCTATTTTAGCTTGCAGTGCTTGTGACTCTGGGATACAAAGTCTCGGTCTGTACACTCTCCTTTGCTTATACTGTTTAGAAGGATATATAGAAATATAAATATAGTTAATTAACAGTATTAGTTCATTCACTTTGTAATTCCACAGTCAGGTTAGATTTACAGCAGATAGTTAAATCATTTTTTTACATACTAATACACACCATTCTCTATCTGTGCATGGTCATTCAATATCCAAGTACTAACACTTTCACAATGTTTTCATTCTTCAAAGTTCATTTATCAAAGTATAATAATCCTATACCAGCCCATTTGGGGACTCTGTTGATCATGAATATGGTTAACACTGAACCCAAATATATAGGATTAAAATTAATAAAATTAAAATTATTATTATTATTTTTATTTTATATATATATTTTTAAATATATCTTATCCATATACAATTCTTGTTTGCTGCATGGCAGATTGGCAAGCTAAGTATTTGACTGGTGAAAGGTAATTAATCATGTTTACTAGGTGTAGTAAGTACCGATCAAGGGTCAAATAATCTAATATGATAACCAAGTGTTCATATAAAACTGATAGTAATAAATATATATATATATATTAAGAAAACACCTATATACAAACATGATTGGTTATGGTCACCATTCATTATCTAAATGATATACATTCATATGCATTTCCATTTTTTGATATTTGCTAGGATTTTATAATTATATGTATAACAAATTTATTGTTGCTTTTATTGTAAGTTCTATTGTAAAGTTTATATGCTAAAAGAAAAAATGCCATTTGTTTCTAAGGAATATTCTAATTACTCACATAGTATCCATCAATTACCAATCAGCTAGGGAGGAAGCTGATTGGTATACACACATATAAATAGCTATGACGTAGGTAATCGCATATCCCCTGATGAAATCACCCTTTGTGTGAAGAAACGCGGTGGGAAGTTAGTGTGAGCTACTGACTTTATTCATTATACACTCATTTGCTGCTGGGACATTGGGACGCTGCTGGGACACTGCTGAACTTTTCACTTTGGCAAAATTGCGACGCCAAACCATAACACTGCGGGGTCACGCGACCGGTTCTCCCATCCGGAGGTGCTGTGTAGAGAGATCTGCATCCGGTTCACATCGTGAGAGGTCGTGGCACCCTGTGGAAGCCCTGCTGGTCGGCGGCTGAGACACTCTGGGACTCCATTGCAGAGCTGGTTGGCGTGAGAGCAGAGCAGGACCATCCCACAGTTGGCGAATGAGTATACTCATTAGGTGCATGTTATTCACATATGTTTGTGAGTTTACATCCATTTGATTTTAGGTCTGGTATTAAATATTTAGTTTCATATTAGACTAGGATCGGGCGCTTTCTTTCTTGTCTTTCTGTAGATTCACTGGGAGGTCGTTGGTTCCTTGCAGAGAGCAGCCGGTATCCAGAGTTTGTATTTATCGTTTTTTATTTTTACACAGGACTATTTTTCCTTTCTCATTGAATTTATATATATGATTTTGGTATACACCCATAAGGATTTTAATATTCAGTCATAGCTCACACTAATATAGTTAACTAATTGCAGTTTATCATTGTGTGGATAAATATTTGTATTTTTTATACTCACAATTTTATAGATACTTTTTACCTCTGACATCCTACTAATTAATGCATGCATATATTTGTATAACCATTTGAACTATTAGTGTTGAGAGAGATATTATCTGAGGGGCGCAGTTTTTTCTTTGTATGTATACACACTGGGCGACAACTTTATTCGAGCTCGGCTAGTCCACAAATTCGGGTATACCCGGTGTGTATTGAGGTTTGTGACTGTTTTCTTGTCCCGAGTGCATTGAGGTATTTTCCAGGCAGGGATGAGCATTTTATTCCCTGCTGGCTGCAATACTGCACAGTAATATATATATAACTGCTACAATTCATGAATTTAGCCATCTGGTAACACAGCAAAGCATTGCGCCTATATAAATCCTAATCATTATCATTTAACAGATCAGCGCCCGCGCCTCCCGGCATGACCCAGGCTGGGAAGGCAAACGCAACGGGGCTTGTCGAGGTGAGGAGCGCGCCATTCCAGGTATCTGCCAGGTACATACTGGGTCATTGCTCGAATAAAGTGTGTCGGTGCAGTATCATGTTAACACGATGTAACAAGAAGCAGCTAGCCCACAGTATATAATCCACTCAAAGGCAAACAACACTTTAGGTTATATCATTGTTTTAATGAATTTAATTAGCAAGAAAAGATGTGTGCTGGAGGCAACCAAATATATAGGCCACCTACTGAACTTATTAATAGAAGAAATAGGAGATTGTAGTGCAATGGTGTAATGATACTTGATTTACAAGCAAAGCCAAGTTTCTACGAGGCTTAGTGGAGAAATTGACTACAATAAGACATGAAACACTGGCTCGATTTTTTAACTCGCATTACAAAAAATATTGATAAAAAATTGGTTTCCATAGGTTTGAAAGTCCTTAAAAACCTACCTTTTGAACCTAGTAAAGAATTTTCATGACCAATCATGTCTTGGAATCAAACACTCCTAGAAAAGGATTCATCATTCGCCTTAATCAGCTCCTCATATTCTTACCGTGACAGACAAACTACATTAGTTAGAAACCGAGACTTGAAAGCGCTACAATAATCTATTGTCTCATTTATACGAGAGTGAAGTAATTAAGGCTAAATAGAATCGCATCTTGGTCACAATGAGAGTTTTTAAACAATATGAGGAGGACATTCTAAGAAACGGGAAAGCAATAATAAATTTTGAGACAGAGGATGTTTGTTTCCACTCTGCAACGGAGAGAGTACGAGATCTGGAAAATAAACAGCGATGGTTCACAACCAACTAACCACTCCACATAAGTATGGCGAAAAGGAAGTATCGGCAAGAGAACCAAACTAAAGCAACCTATCTATAACGACATACAGGAAAAAAACCAAATTGTTTAAACATTTTCTAGAGGAATAATAAGGATAGAGAGGCCGTTTCAATTCTTAAACACCACTCTCGCAAATCAGTGACTATGAGAACAGACTTTTCAAATGTTAAGTGTGAATTACCAATCACGGTGAGAAAGTTTTAAGGCAATAGAGGGCTTTTATTCAAGAGGGGTAGAGGAGAAAAGGCTCCTTTAGTCCGAACCGCATAGTTGGAATGTGCAGTATCGAGAAATGTTTTCTGAATGTAGGGGGGGGGGGGTTGTGAGTGGGGGTGGGGGGTTATTGGGGGGGTGGTGTGGTGACAGAATATTTTAACGCTTTAAAAGTGAGAGACTTTGAGTGTTAATATGCGGGATTTGATGGGAAGCCGGAGATTTATTTCATCAGGTGGGAGACGCTGTACACGATTTAGGAAAGAGTAGAGTGATTCTGGCAGCAGCATTTAGGATCATTGTAGTGGATACAGGTGAGAGCAGACAGGCTTGACAGGCAGGGGTACAGTACTCGAACCTGGAGAGAATATGCCTCAGTCATATTTTTAGGCAGTCGAGCAACAAAAAAGCGGGAGTATCTTTGTAAAATTGCGGAGAAAAAAATGACAGGTTTTAGATCGTTTTGAATGTGAAGATAATTGAGAGAGGATGTGAGTGTGCACCTAAGCATCGTTACTTGGGCTAAATGAGTCGTAACTCTACCAGTAATTGTAAGGAGGGAGTAGGGCCAGTTGCAAGGAAGTAGTAAGGAAGCAATCTGTTTTTGCCATGCTTAAGTTAAGAGTCGTCGAGGACCATCCAGGATGATAATCGCAGAGAGACATTCAGAACTTTGTCTGTACAGCAAAGGTGTAAGGCTCAGCGGGTTGAAAATTAAGATTTGTGGTGTCGTCAGCATAGAGGTGATATTTAAAAAACCAAGAGTTGTGATTAGGTCACATAGATAAAAGTGTTTACATAGAACAGAGAAGAGGTCCCCCAGGACAGAGCCTGGGTCACCACCACCCACCAGAGATCGATAAAGGAGGAGTGTTAGCAAATATACACTGAAAGTACAATGGTCGATGTAAGATGTAGATTCCAGGTAAAGAACTTTGTTATGAATAACAAGAGTAATGGAGACATGTTGAGAATAGGGTGGATCGGTGTAAATGTGCAGAGAGGTCAATAATGTAGCAAGTCTCATGACCTCTGTCTTTCTCATCATGAGGTCAGTTACATTAGTTATTTTAGTTTTTCTAGTTGAACTATGCAGACCAAACTCCCTTTTAGATTAGCATGTCTCCCACCCCAAACAAAAATCTTGATATTTGCAGTATACAAAAAAGTCTTATAACGGAAGTCTTATCTGTGTTCTTGTAGTTTGGAGGGAAGTCCTCTCTGTTCCTGGGTGCCTGCCGTTTTCCTCAGGCTATATCACATTCGCTTTAGAGGTGCGTTCCCCTGTGTCCTTTCAGGCACGTGCAGTTTCTTCTTCGTCTGGCAGGCTCAAGACTCTGTTCCTATGGTCGTCCCACATTGTGAGACTCAGGAAATCTCTCACTTCCTATCCTCCCTGTCCTCAAAAGACGGCTTTTCTAACAACCTAATCAGCCAGGTGTGTTGTTCCTTGACTACCAGCATTAACCACCCACGGCTGGCTTAGAGGCACAGTTCCTGAACAGGGATAACTCCCGTGTTTACAGTTAGACTGTCGTGTTTGGATTAGTGAGAAAGTAGTTTGTTTTAGCCTGAGAAGGGCATAATTGAAACATGATGCATAAATTTGTAGTGAAGGAAGTCTCGGAGTGTAGATGCGCCAAGCATTCCAGAGGAACGATGAGGAATGCAGCATGCGTGTGTGGGGATTTTTTAAGCAGCCAGGGTCTTTGGGTTAGAAGGCGAGGACAGGCGAGAGAAAGCGGGTTGTGTATAACATCAAGAAGATGATAGGGCAGAGTTGAGTTCCCACGACCAGGTTTGTCAGGGTCTGTACAGAACTGGAGAGATAGGGGAGGCAAAAGTGGATCAAAGGCTGGTAGATAATAAGCCAGGTCTCTGCAGAAATTAGGGGTAGATTGAATGAGATGGAAACGGGGTCGACGCGAGAGAGCCGAAGATTGACTTGATGGTCAGAGAGAGGAAGGGGTAACTGGAGAAATCAAAATAGAGGAAAACGTTTTTAATTGAAAACAGGTCTAAGTAGTGGATCTCCGTGGTGGGTGCTGGCTGCCATTCCACTGTTGAAGCAGCCAAAAGAAGAGGTTTAGAGAGAGAAAAGGCGATCATCCCAAGGGAGAGAGGGGGTCATCAATGTGGCGTTGAAGTCCCCATGGAGAAAACCAGGAAAGAGGCCTGAGGCTATAAAGAATGAAGCAGGTTCAAAGTGAGAGAAAAAAGCATAAGGTGGATGATTAAGCAGGCGAGGGCCGAAGATACCACATGTGGACCGGGAGAGAAGAGAATATCTGGACGTGGTGAGCCTCAAGAGAAAAAATCAAGACGAGGAGGAATAGGAAGGGTACGGTGCGACAGAATAGATGAAGTCAGACATCCCCCCTGCCTCACTCCTGTTACATAAGGACGTGTGACTGTGGGGGAACGAAGGCCACGTAGAAGAACAAAAAAGAAAAAGGGTCAGTTCAAGCAGAGTCAGTCTCGTATAGCAAAAAGAAGCAAAGAGTGTGAGAGAAATAGCCGGCATAAGAGAGAAACTTGTTAGAACTGGAGCGAAATTTCCAGAGATTGAGCGAGAAGATGGAGTTTTGTCAGGGGATGGGTATAGTTTGAAGGGGTGACACAGAAGGCTTAGAATTCTCATTTGGCAGGCGAGTACGATTGCAGTAGGCCAATAGGCAAGTGGACAGGATTGGAGGAATATCCCCAGACCAAGTGAGGAAGAAGCATGTAAAGAAGAGAATGTGTGATGATGATTTTTGTAATGGGTGTTTTTTAGTTCAGGAGATATAGACTGTGTTGTGTTCGTGGTCGTCCACGGTTAATAAAGGATTCATGTGAACTGAAAGTGTGACGAAGGAGAAATGGGAGATAGATGAATAGAGTTAGAAGAAAACAAATCAGGCTGGTAGAAAGAGTGCATAATTTGAAGAATGAGGCCTACAACTATAAATCTGATACATGTGGCATCGACAGCACTAGTCAATTCGTGCTGAAGTGTGCAATCAGGGATAGATATATCCTCTCTTCCAGCGAAAGGTTTCAATCCAGGATTCAGGGCCATAGATATTTTTTTTTTTGTTCCAGATTTACGCAACGTATTTAATTTTTTTGGGGGGTTCTTCACAACATTTGCCAGTAGTACAGTAGCTGATATCCTTTTATCTTTTTGCTATGGAGATTTTCTTTGTAGTGCTCATTTAAGAAATAAAAATGATAAGGTTAGTACATATTTTGCACTGACAGATTTATTGTACTAAATTCAACATGGCAAAAAAGACTTTTGTATTTCTTACTAATGTGACTGCAATGATCAATTGTTCTTAAAAATAGACCACTCTAATAAAGTGCTGGAATCTACATGCAGGAGGATGCGTTCATTTATTTTTCTTTAGAATTGTAGAATTTTCACAAGTGCTATGCAAATATGCATTTACTCTTCCAAACAGTTTAGGTGAGTGCTGTCATTTATATTTGCATGTAGAAATGCAAATAGATAATGTACTGTATATAATTGAAGCTATTCAGCATGATTCATATTTTACACATAAAAAGGATATATCCTAAATTATTTCAGATTATGTGCAGCATGACATTAAGAAGTGTTGTTTGTCATTAAAAATGTATTAGTATTATTTAGAAACATTGCTCTAATTTGTATGATTTATACATAAACTGAATGACCAATATGTTCCTTTAATCCTTATTCCACATAATAGTGTCAATAAGCAATGTTGTCATGAATTTGGTTTGATGCCACAATTTTTCAGCAGCTCTTCCATTGCAGACACAATTAGCGCAGTGCTTTCATCGTTAATAGTGGTGTTGCATGTTTGTGCTATTTTTAATTGTTTTCCTTCAGCTGTTGATGCACAACCTTCAATACCTTGTTTATTCTTGCATTTCCAGTGGAACATTTCATTGCGAAGCTTTGCAGTGCCTACTAAAAAAGAAGTTTCCTCCAGAAAATGGATATTAAACCAATTTTCCCATCGAAGATTTTTGAAACTTAATCATAGGCATACTGTCATGTCAGAGCCTTGGAGGAAAGAGGTTTTCACCAAAATGATTGTTTTCAGGAATGTACTACCGGTTGAGGCTGATGGATTTCTCTTAAGATGCCATTTTTTAATAGAGGCCATTCAGAAGCAACATATATGTCTTTATTACAATTTTTCAAGTTTAATTCGTGGTTTCCTAATACAAGACATTACTGGAGTAACACAGTCGCTGGGGAAAAAAAACGATCATTAAGTGTGTAACAAAAACCTATTTATTTAATGGTTATTACTTATTTTGCTAAATCCATGATGTTTCCTTGCAGGTGTCTCCATCAAGGAGTGGGTTCAATTTAGTCCTAAGTTAGGGTTGTTTGCTATTGACTTTTCTTATTATGATAATTTTTGTCTCTGTAAACTGTAATTTAATCAACTAAGGACATACTTCTTTGAAAAATAACTGAAAAATTTCCAGAGTGCAGTGTTCATTTGATAATAGTTTTTGGGGAAATGTGTTATTTAAATTTTGGTTCAACCAGTTTTTCCAGAAAAATACTTAGACGGCCAGTTTACTTAGTATGGCCTACTCCTTTAACACCCTTCAGGCGCCGAACATACCTTATAGCCCAAGTAATAGGGCCATTCCGATAATGGAAGGTGCCTTAGAAAACATCCGGCTTAGTAATATGGGGCTACATTTTTCCAAACAAAGGCGTTCAAATAACATATTTTATATTTTTAGCGGAACTATTGTCTTCCTCCTCAGCATTTAGCTAATATTTATGTTGCCTTGCCCCCACTTATCTTCTTGAGCCCCATATTAGAAAGCTTTATAATATCAGTGAAAATCCCGGCAATTCTGAGCTCGACCATGTTGATCTTTCCCATCAGAACTCCTTACCTTCAAATGATGTCTCATTACACATTTACACTAATAATCGCTCCCGTCGGACAAACATTGAAGCATTGTGCCCCTTACAAGTTAACAGAAACGCATTTGATTGGGTTCGTGAATGGAGTATATAGAAACCGGAATCTGCGCCAAAGCAAAATGTATAGTTCATTTATTTTCTTGTGCAATGCACAGAACCGTATGTTATTGATTGTTGGTGGCTCAGATGGTTCTGGAGACGTTCTAGGCACAACACACAATAATACCATACCAAACAATAAAGATCTGCACACAGCTAACCAGTAGCAGATACTCATCATAATATAATTAGTTAGTAGCAGCATCTGTTAATCAAAAAAGCATACATTTCAGTTAGGCGTTCTCCTCCTATCATATGATCAAATCGCCTCATAACAACATCAAATTCAGCCCAAATCCCTCTCAAACGCTTTAAAATAATGACATGTTATTTTTACTTATATCAATGATGCTAATGTTACCCGAGTGAATGTATCAACCTTCTTTGTACAGTTCTTGTTCATATTTCGTATATCAGAAACCAAAGAACAACCACTAAAACTTTGCCCCTCAATTGTCCCAAAGACACTATACCCTCCATTACATATCTTCTCAAATATATATAATATATTATGAAAGAACTAATGTGCTGGTGTCTTATGTGCTCCCGTTTCCCAACATAATTATATCCTCTATTAGTTGTTTATTAGTATTCTCACAAAATGTTCTTCATGGCTTTTAATAGCACGTACCTGGTAATAGTCCAAACACATTTGCCCTTACCCGAATCACTTGAGAGCCTGATAACCTACTGTACTGTATGTTTCCCCTCAATACTCCCACTTTCATCCTGATAGCAAGTGTGGTTTCAAGCCTCCTCACTACAGTTGACGCTTATCAGATCAGATCAATATTATGTAATGTTTTTTTTTCAGAAAGCAAACACAACGCCATCGCACTGTGCTTGCTACTGGCCAGATGGCATGTTCAAAATCACTAGATAAACCAATCTTACCATTTATTGACTACAACCACCACTTGTTTTACTCAATACCACCTTTGAAATGTATACTACGTATCTCTAGACATTTGGTTTACCTATTAACACTGATTTCTACCCAGATCCCATTCAATTAAAGTAGAACATTTACATTATGTATTTTTGTCTAAATGTCCACAAACATTGTTAAGTCTAAATATCTAGCAAGCCTACACTTCCTGGAACTTTTCCTCTTTAAGACTGTGAATGAAGGATTTGGTTTCTCCAAGTTTTTAGAAGATCGTGGAACATCAATCATTAATGTGTAAAAAAAGAAAATACACCATAGATATTATGGACTCTATGGCCAAGTATCACACCAAAACTCCAACTTTACTTACTGTACATCTAGTGAGATTTAAAAAGGCAAATCACAATATTTTTGGCAAAGCAGGTGGGTGGGTTGTAGATGCCTGTCTTTAGGCCATAAGTAACAAGTTAAAATGCACAGATCCTTGCTGCAAGCGGCGATCTCACCACTTTTTTTCGCGATTCTGATAGCCGTTTGGCCTCGGGGTCGCCCAAAATGGTCTTGCGTAGGCGCTGACCCGTGCTGAGCATGCTGCTGCTTCGGCAGTGGACCTGCAGCCGCAATTAGAGTGGCTTTAGCAGTGGGCTCTGCGCACGCTTCTGCACGCTTGCGAAGCGTGTTCTTAAGAAATATTGTCGTTTCGGCGCTTACCGAGCGCAGGGCTGGTCCGTGAGCGTGTTCGCCAGGAGGACGAACCAGCTCCCGCGAACGTCACTCCTGTCCTTCCCCCAGTAAACACGCCCACGGATGGCGCGTGCACTCGTAAGGGCCATGGAAAGCCCAGCTTTTCCTCAGCCTCATCGTCCTCCGCACTGGCGCAAGTTTCTAGGGGACTAAGCCTAGTTGTGAGAACCCGGAATGAGTAGCTTCCAGTGACTGCTGGCCCGGGAAATTCTGCGCTAGATATACTCCTGACAAACGCTGATCTGCAGTGATGTTTAGTTTAGCAAACGAGCCACCAAATCGAGAGGGAACTCCTGTTGGGATCTGCAAAGTTTCCCACTGGTACTCAATTGGTTTTATTTGTGTATGTGTATCATCTAATATTCTGTAAGGGTATTTTTTTATGTGATTTGCTTATTGTGTTCATTTTTCCATGAACCAACCAACTTTCCAGCCTAATAGGTCATGGCCATTGCTAGGTAATGCCAGATTTCATATCATATACACCTAGCATATTCCTTTGATATTGGCTAAATGAGTCGGCGTTACTGGCAGCTAGTGACACAAGGTTTTTTAGTCCGAATTTTTTATCTGTGCTAACGGTCTTGTTAGCCATATACAAAATGTTGTTTTTGCTATATTTTAGCCTTATGGTCTACTAGTAAAGCTCAGGAAAGCTAACGATCCATTAACTCTTTAGCTAAAATCATGATTAGTTGCCCGATTTACAGAGCTTGTGATCTACCACTTAATGTCACTAACATGTTTGTGCTTTTCTAGTTTCATTGAAAATGCAAACATTGCTCCAAAGCATTTCTCCTTGAATAATGTTTGATTTCAGGTTTTGAAAGAAGTCTGTACTACCAGTGAAATTATTTGGCAACATTGCCCTTGCATAGAGCAGTCAGCTCCCTTTTGACTTGCTGTTGGAGTGAACCCACCACATGCCTAATTTAAGTTGCATCGGTCCCAACACTGCCAATCTATAACAATACATTAACTGAGGTATCCTTATCCTTTAATCCTTTGTTTAATACCCAGAGAATACCTGCCTTTTGTAAAAAAAAAAAAGTGGTTTACCACACAGTGTCATCTCTTTTTAAAATGGTCAGGCCCCATAGTAAAAAATATATTTTCCTCCTCTACAAGTTTTTTCCAGCACTATTTAATCAGGTATTCACGCTATATTTGGCAACATATACGATCAACATTAATTGCACATTTAAACAAAAGTCATTCTTAAATGGTTTGATACCGTTTGGTTTGGCTAGACCCTACAGGAGGTGTATTTTATTAGTTAATGTTATGTTCAGATATAAGATGATATAACCAATTGATTATATATTATTTTTTTTATCACCACTTCAATCTGACTTATTAAACACATTTACAGAGTTGTCATGGTTTCTTGTCTGTTTCAACTTGTTTAAAATCAAGGACAAGAGTCAGGTTATTTTTTATTATTATTTATGTAAAATAATGTACAGGAAGAATACATTGATAGGTACCAACCTCTCGTTTTCCAAGTATGTCCTGGGCACAGAGTTAAGACAAATCGTACAGGTTACACAAGTACGTTACATAAATGACGGGTAATACATTATTACAAAGACATTGCAATGCACACAGTTAAAGACACTAAAATTATGTTATGGGCGAATGAAACAGTTTACAGACAGATTTAAAATGTTAGACGCCTTAGATTTGAAAAGACTTTAAACTGGGGTGGATGTGGGTCTCTGGTAGGTTGTTCCAATTTTGGGGTGCACGGTAGAAAGGAGGACTGAGATACTTTGTGTGACCTTGGGAACCATGAACAGTCTTTTGGAGTCTGATCTCAGGTGAGAGGTGCTGCATTTGGTAGGGTGAGGAAGCTATGTTCAGGTAGCCTGGGTAGCTTGCCCATAACGAATTTAAAGGCACAGGACGGTGAACTTTGCGCCTAGACTCTAGTGATGACCAACTAGTTTCTTTGAGCATTCTCAGTGATTGTGTTGTAGTTGCATTGGAGAACAAAAACGACAAATTGAAAATGTAGCGGTGGTCAAGTTTGGCTAAGGTGGGTTTGAGGTGCCGTGCCATATACTATGTCGCCAAGTCAATAATTATGGCCTTCGCAATCTGCTGTGCGATAAGCTTTCGGACCATAGACTTAGTGAGGATTTTGTTCCTATGTAAAGTACCCCTATTTTGGCATAGGTCTTGCTGTCAGGAGTATCAATGTGCATTCCAGAAGTATTGGGAGTTAAACATCGCCCAGGTTTTAAACATGACAGGGGTTAGGGTGTTTTTAGTGTTTGGTTTCTTAACTATGGAGCTCATTCGCTGGAAAGCTTATAAGAATTAGTCTTGTCGACAATACCATTGTAACGTCTTATCATTGTTTAAAATCACTCTTGTTTTTGGGAATCCAGTTCGAGTCTAATGTCAGACTGAAGTATGTGTTGAAAGGTCAGAGAGGCTCGGGCTGTGTGCCTATAGGATTGGTGCAATCTGCATACATTGGTATTGAGGCTTCCTTAAACATCGTGGGAAGATCATTATGAAACCCTGAGAAAGAGTAGGGGCCCCCAAAAAACAGCGCCTTGCGGGAACACACAGGTATTCCAGGGGTGGTGGAGTTTAGGCGCCTGAGATGGACCATGTTTGGGATCATCTTCCTGCTGGTAGACTGAAACCAGTTTTGCAGCATGCTTCCCTATTCCCCAGAGCTCGGGAGATTTTCAACAGGATAGCCGATCAACTTATCAACAGCCTTTGCAAATCTGGAATACTGCACCCGTGAGTTGTCCAGTTCCATTCCAACACTGGCTTTCATTGCACAAAACTTTTAGCAGGTATTACGGTGGAGTGTTTGGGCGAAAGCCAGATTGGAATTTGCCTAGTGAAATTTTGTCTTGGTATAGTAGTCGCGTAATATTGGAGTAGAACAACATTTTTCCATGACTTTGGATGAATTGGAGAAGTGAGATGGTCTGTAGGTTGAGATAGTGTTTTTTTGTCCCCACTGTTGAAGATTGGGACAAAACTCTAGGCCGTTTTCCCAGTCGTGGTGATATGGCCGTTCGCGACAGATAAGTTGACTCATGAAGAAATTGGTTGGGCAATGGCTGGGCACCATCGTGAGGACCCTATATTTAGGCAACGTCAGGCTCCACATGGCTGCTTAGTTTTAAGTTGTGATATCCTTGTGTAATCTCCTCTTCAGATACTGGGCAAATTTGAAAATTGTGGGCATTGTTGGAAGGGGTGGGGCTTTTGGCACCCCGGATGGATTAAGGTTGTGTTTTGGGCTCGTTTCGCCTAATACGGTGATGGCACACCCCACAAAGTAATCATGAATGCATTTGCATGTCAGTGGGTTTGTCAGAGTAATTATCCCCCCTTAGTTGATATACTTGGTTGTTGATGTTAGGAGGTCTGGAATATATGTGTTGATAACCTCCAGAAGTTAGCTTGGTTTGATGTATTGGTTAGATTGTCAGAGTAATATTGTGCTTTGCCGTGCCTTGTTTGCCTGTGCACATGTTCCGCAGGCGCTATTAGGATTTGAATCCTTGGTAGTGCCATTACTTTGTATCTTTTTCACAATTATCCCTGGCTGGTAGAAGTGCAAATAAGGTATAGTTGTAATACGCCATGGAAATGGGCCCCCCCGTACCCTTATTTTGCGGAGATGGCATGGGTATCGCAAGTTTTAAGAACGCGGAATTGTGAACATGAGTCGAGCGCAAATCAGAGGTCGTGGACATTAAATCTGCCATGGGCATTTGTTAAGTCGATCCGACGAACAGTTGTGGTTAAAGTTTTTAAATGTTCTAGGAAGAACTTTTCAGGGCTTGATGGAAAAACGTTTTAACTTTTCCTTACAACAGTAACACTATGCATGTTTCACTGAAAATGGTCTGAAGATGCCATAAATTTATTATCTGCTGGGTTTGAGGATAGAATCCATCTAGCCAGGAAGGTTATGCACTTTCATCGTTTGTCTTGTTGTTGGGGGGAATGAGTTGTGATAGTTAAGTGACTTAGTTTTATCGGATTTGTATGGTTTTTAGGGTCAAGCCAGTTGAAAGTTGAAATCCCCAAAACTAGCAGCTCACTCGTCTCGTTCAAAAGGAAATGAGCCACAGAACTTGGGTGATAAGCTCAATCCGATTTCAAGGCTTTAGGGGGTCGGTAAATGCCAGCGAGCAAGATGGGCTTAGAAACAGGAGGCAGATTTTGCCAACTAGAATTTCCAAAGAGCGTGGGCTTGGGTGGAAATTAACGGTAAATTGTATGTGTCTGCAATACTAAAAATCTACCCCTCCTCCTCTCTTGAACCTATCTCTCCTAACAAATAGGAGTATCCCCGCTGACAGTGGCGATATTTTGCAACCAGGGTTTTAGGTTTAGGCCATTTTTTTCTGTAAAGAACGATGTGCTTGGGATTATCATAAATGGCACCATGCCCTTATGTTCGTCCATTTTTGGGCAGCAGCCCGAATATTTTAATGTGCTACAGATAAGCCCTTTGTAATTTAAAGGTGGAATTCTCAGTGGCATGGGACAGATTTGAAATGGAGGACTGAGGTGTAGGTTTCAATAGTCACGCTCTAAAGAGATAATAGGTTAGTGAGGCATGACAAATTGAGTGATAGTTTGTCTTGCAAGTTGTCAATTTGTGTGTTGTTGGCCATTAAGTGAGCCGTGGTTGGTGTGCGGTTTTTAGAGTTTTCTCCACCACAGTCAGTAGATATGTATGAAATGCTTTTGAGTATCCCCGGGTGTATGGTGATGTTTAAGGTGGGGCCAGGAGGAGGTTTGTGTAGTGTGAGTAGAGGGAGTAACACGTCTCCATGTACGACAAGAGAAAGAAAAATTTAAAACATAGCAGAGTTTCATGGATGGTGCAGGAGGTGGAGGCAGTGCTGCCTGGAGCTGTTGTGAGTGTGTCAGACTACAACAGCGGGTGTGGCCTGTGCCTTTCAAATGTGTATTCCGTGCCAGTTGCTAAGTGCCAGTCTTCTGGGTTTCAGATTGGTCTATATCGTGATGGATGGAGTGGGTATATTAGGTATCTAGTGGAGTCGTTTTTGGAGATCTGGACAGTGAAATCAGTTGTTAAAGGGTGTTTGGAGGAGTTAGAGATGGCGTCTGGTTACAACATGGGATCAAGTGTGGTCATCAAAGCTTCAACCGTTGTTGCCTTGAGTAAGAGTGTTTGTAGAAAGTGATCAGTCCCCAGTCACCTCTAGTCAAACATAGTCTAACTATTATTGTCACTTAAAATATCACTGTTAAATGCATCACTCTTAGATGCAATGCTACCCCCCTTGCCAACAGTGCAAGGTGGAATATTGTTTTAGTACTCTAGGGCAGTCAATAACCCGTCACCCGCCGTCCACATAAATCAGTCTTGTTCCAATGGATCAATCGGTACGAACACAGAGTTAAGAGGAATAAAAAAACACACCTTTGATATCAACATACCAAACTTTACATGCTTTATGTCCGAGTAAATCGTTAAACAGGACTTGCCCTCAGGGACATACCAAATACTATCACTGCTTAGGCGCACGAGTAATCTTTTAAACAGGACTTCACATAAGGGACATACCAAACTTTCATATTCTTTAGGCCGAGTAATCTTCTAAACAGACTGTCACAACATGCAAGGGGACATACCAAACTTTATCATGCTTAAGGGCCACTGAAGTAAATCTTTTAAACCGACTTGCACATCAAGGGACTGACCAAACTTACAATGCTTTAAGGCCACCTGGTAAATCTTTCTACAGGACTTGCACATCAAGGTACATACCTTTGAAAGAATGCAATAGAGCCATGTCATATGCATCTGAGGTTATTGATCTTGCATGAAGAAGTAATATATAATACTAATATAAAACTATAGTCTAACTATTTATTGTCACGTTAAAGTGATCACTTTAAATGGCATCACTCTTAGAGCCCATGCTACCTTGCCTAATGCAACGTAAAAATAGTCGCCCTTGGTGTCTCGGACGCTCAAGGTGGAACCGCGGTGTGTAGGGGGACCTTGGGTTGTCCCTGTGGGTGTCTGGAGCCTTGATGGGTCTCCGCGCTTGTTTGGGGCCCTCGGTTGTCCCCATGGGTGCCAGAGGTCGGAGATTGTTTCCCATGGTTTTCCGGGTGGCCTCAGGTGCCCTTGGGTGTCGGGGGTCACTCAGTTGGTCCCCCGTGGGTCCCGCTGGCTCGGCGGTACCCAACCTTGGCATTTTTCTTTTGTCAAATACTTTAAAAAACAACCCACCCCTCCCCCCCCACATACATAAGTACGGGAAAAATCTATTAATGCAAAATCATGTACTAAATGATATAATAGCTAAGGTTGCCAATTATAAATCAAACATGTAGCCAGCAGCATACAATAAAGTACAATAAAACTTTCTACGTACACAAAGTAAAGTACATAATAAAAATATACACAACCCGCCGAAATCACCGCCATTAATAAATACCATCATTAACACATCAAATTAATACATAAAAGAACCACTAGCTGAACCAATGAATAGATACTTAAAAGCAGTACCCAACCATTAAATTAATAAAAGCCTACCACGATAAGTTTAATAAATAAAAGCACTAACCACAAACACTTATTTAATTTTATAAACACTACCAACCAAACAACCTAAGTGAATTTGAAACCAGTAGCCAACAAACAATCTTAATTTAAAACGCTAAACCAATCTAGTTGCATGTCTAAAAAAAGCCATTACATAAATCTAAATAATTGAATCCAAAACAAGCATTTAACCCAAAAGAATGTGGCTGTCCACTGTATGTTATCTGTACCCTAAAGGGTCACATATGAACCATTATCATGCACATGGCATCCACACAGAAAAATAAACAATACAATGAGAAAAAAAATGGAAAAAAAGACATTTACAACATTCCAATAATTTCTTTACCTTTAGAAGTCTTCACCCTTCGAATCCGACAATCTGCAAGCTCTCGAACCGCGATTTCATCATCACATCCACATCCAACGCTTCCCCCTTGAAGACCCAGCATCAGGTGAAAATATCTCATTTCTTTTATCATCTATCCCATCGTCTTGCTTCAATCTATCATATTTTCTTCTTTTCTTTAAATCTTCTCTTCATCTGTCAATCCAAAACCCCATGGTAAATCCAAACAGGATGTCTCTTGTTGACTTCTTGTGGCAAAATGAGACGTATTGGCCTAAATAGGGCCTGTGACGTCACATTTATGGTCATATGTACACTCTAAGTCTTATCGAAACTGTATCATGTGCCCGGCCTTCTTTTTTTTTAAGGAACATAACCTAAAATATATATTATATAGCAAGGGAAAAACTACTTGTTTGCTCATTGGCCATGTCTTAGACGGTCTACAACCCTGCCTTTCAATTAAGTCACATATCGATACCTGCTTCCACTGCAGCAAGGGTTTCTGGGAACTGACATGAAAATGACAACACAGTGCCACCCCCTTTTTTTCTCTTCAAAACAATATAACATGGTCCCCTGTAACGCTTTTTGCTTGCTCTGAATTTCACAGCTATGAGCACAGCCTGGGTTTAGTGTTATAGCCATAAACCCATCAGTGTGGGGTTGGTTATACTGGCTTTGCAAAAAAAGCTTAGGATAGGTTTAACCACACTTAGTTACGTTATGATGGTACAAATATATGGGTTAAGAAGTACATATATTGTGTGATTCCCACACCCCGTTCCAGTCTAAGTCACACACGCTTACTGTCATCAATTATGCAGAAAACCACTATATTTCTTATATGGGTTTATTACAGGATTAAATCAATGAATAACAGGCCCACCGTCCTTTTATTATCCAATGTTGGATTACCTGTTCAAATATATGAACTGAAAAATTTTAAGGGACCCAGCTTTGAGCTCCTACAGACCTTCGTACAACCACCGTCCCCTTTATGTCAACAATCATAAAATAAAATACCTATTCCCTTTATTGAATAACTCACAACTTGGCTTTAGCCCTTTCTAACCACAGCTGGCCACTGTACTGGTTCCAAGCTTTAAACATGCCCTGGCAATATCACCCATGATAAAACGTCTCGGCACACAATAATAAGGGGTATTCCTTATCTTTAGTGTCCATTGGAGCAGACGTCCCCGCTTCAGCACTGTCTCTCTCTCCGTTCCTTCCTTAGGGGAACTCGAGCCCCACATGAGTTCAGAGAACCTCCTCTGTTAACTCCACTGTCAAGGGCTGTGCCAGCTTCCCTTCTTTAACGGGGAGTACTTCTCTGCCCCCTCTCGGGACAAGCAATCTCTTACTTCTGTATCTCTCACAGCACTTCTCTCACACATGGCAGCTCTCTGTAGTCATTTCCCGCCATCCTCATTAGGTATCCGCTGAACTACTATTTCTAATTGTGATAAATCTCTGGGAGCTGAAAAGGTCCCTTACTGCACGGTTTTCCAGCACCTAGAGGACATGATGTATCACAATATATTTATATACACTGGGCGACAACTTTAATCGAGCATCGGCTAGTCCCACGAATTCGGGTATACCCTGGATTGGGTTTGTGACTGTTTTCTGCCCGAGTGCATTGAGGTATTTTTCCAGGCAGGGATTGAAGCATTTTATTCCCCTCTGGCTGCAATACTGCACAGTATATATATATATACTGCATTATAAATTCATTAATTTGCCAGCTGGTAACACACGAATCATTGGCAGCCTATTAAAATTTATCCTAATATTATCATTTACATCAGGCCGCCCGTCTCCACGGCATGAATCCCAGGCTGGGAAGGCAAATGCAACGGGGCTTGTCGATGTGAGGAGTCGGCGCATTCGAGGTATCTGCCAGGTCACATACTGGGTCATTTGCTCGAATAAAGTGTGTCGGTGCAGTATACATACAATGCAGCGTCCATTTTCTTACAAATCTCGAATTGGATTCTTGAGATATTCCCGTGAGCCCTCAGCTAGTTTTGCCGGGACAGACATAATGGCCCATCGGATTAACACAGCAGGGTCCCTTGCTCTGTGAGTCCTAACCGTGGTCTGCCTTTCTGTAATAGATGCGTCACGTGAGAGATAGGCTGAATCATCCCTCTAACTGCGGCACCTCTCATCAGCAGGCGATTGCGGGGGTTTTATTTATTTTAAACATTAAGTAATGTAGCTGGGGATCTCTGGACTGAACTGCATTATTTCAGGTCTGGGACCCCCTTCTTCTTCCCGAGATACAGGCCCGCCGTTATTGGTGCCGGTATCTCCTATGCATGTAAATGTCCCGATTCGTGAAGCGAGACATTGTGGGAACTAATATCCCCAATCTGATTGGATGTGGTACCATGTGAGGCAGGCCATTTTTAGATTTAATGACGTTCCTTTAAGGGAAATGAAGCCACGCCATTCTGATGGCTGGCTTTCATTCCCTTTCAATTACATTGAAAAAAAATGCACATAATGGCACAGTAATTTTCACAGCTATCACAAGTGTGAGAACCATTTGCCAAATTAAATGTGATGTCACAGGCCATTTTAGCTTTGATGGCCTCATTTGAGCTCAAGAAGCCGGCGACATTGTGGTTTTACATGGGTTGGGTTTACAGATGAAAATAAAGAAGAAGCCTAAGAAAGAAAGAAATGGTCACAGATAAGAAAAAAGAAGTGATGAAAGAGAATTTTTTTTTCAATGCCCATTGACTGCTAATGTATTAATCTGTGGCCTGTTTAGGTACAGATGATACAGTAATAGCCCAATGTATATTTTAGGCAAATGCATATTTTCTATGTATATGTTTTAGTGTTTTGATTACATTGTTTTTAATTGTGATGGCTTGTTTTTGATTTGTATTTTTTTTTACAGTATGTTTAGCTTTTTATTTATGATAATTTTGTTGGTTAATGGTTAAATTATGTTGTTGCCTAGTGGATGAATAATAATTGATCTGTTGGTTACGCTTTTATAATATGGAATGTATTGTTGTTATGGTGTGAATTCTTATTTGAATTGTCTAGTGATGTGATTTATTTAATTGATTGGCTTATTTTTTATTTCTTTAATTGATTGGTTGGCTAGTGGTTTTATTTATGCAATTGATTGATTGCCTATTTGCTTTAATTTAACATTTTGGAGGTTTAAGTGCTTGGGGGGTTTAGGTGCTTGTTGTATACTATAGGTTTTATTATTGTTATTTTGGATAGTCAGGTTTTTTTTATTAGTAGTACCATTGACTGCTATACGTACAGTAGCTTATCATGCCCATATATGGGAATGATGTATTACTAGAACACAACAATGGGTCACCGTGGGTATTAGTGGGTCTGGGTCTGTGGGGAGTTAGGCCTCCCGGTGGTTAGCTGGGCAGGGTGGGGTTCCTTAATTTGCTATAGCAGTTATTAACCTCTAAGGTGATTAGGGGCTAGGGGCCATGTGAATGTATTTGCTATATAATGCTGTTCTGGCAACGGAGACATGGAACCTGCAGTAAGCTGACGAGGATGCCGCTTCAATTGCCAGGGTAAGTAGACTGGTTTTTTATTTACTTATGTTATGCTGCATGGCTAATGTTGTTTTAAAAATGGGCAATAATCTCTATTCTCCATATCTGGTATAGTATGTGTTTCGGGGGGGTGGTTGGGGGTGGAGTGTATTTCTTGAAATGTAGGCCATGTTTTTATATTTTTAATACAGGAATGGTACGGCAGGACAGCGTGGACCCATGGTGGACCCACCTGAGGATTCCAACGGGCACTTGATGACCTTGGGGACACCTGCGTGGAAGAACTGGGGCCCTACAGCTATGGGGCACCCAGGGACCCATGGGGACCAAGACAAGCCCCCAGAAACAAATGGGAACCACCGCAAGGGCCCCCAGACACACCCATGGGGGACAACCCAGGGACCCCCAGACACGCACGGGGACTACCCTGGACCCCTATGGTGACCACTGGAGGCCACGAGCCTGGCGGGTACCAACCCAAGGCCCCTTCGACACCCGGGGTGCACTGTGGATCTATGGAGACACATTGGGGACCACCCATAGAATCATGCCGGCCTGTGTATTAATCCGGTGTCTATACAAAAAAATTGGTTTTATGTTGGGGGGGGCACAGGAGGTTTATTTATGTAATGTCAATAGGCCATTGTTTATTTTTTTAAAACAGGATTGATAACGCAGGCCAGCGGCACGCCCACAAGGGACCACCTTGAGTCCACGGGACACCTGCGCGGGGAAACCAGGGGCCCTTCAGCTGTGGGGGCCTTTTGGACACCCCAGGCCCCCAGACACCCAAGGGAACCACCCGAGAGCCCCCAGACACCTTTGTGGAGATGACCCAGGACACCTAACCCCGATGTGACCACCCAGAGGCCCCCCAGACCGCCCAGGGGTATCCCCTGGGGTGCACTGTGAGGCCTCCGGACACCCGGTGTCCCCCGCTGGGCCTGTTGGTATTAATCCTGGGTCTATAAAATAAATTTGGTTTTACAGTATGTGGCGGGCATGGGTAGGTTGTGTATTTGTTCTTACTAGTATTTATTTGAAAACATTACAGTAATGTAGTAGGGGGTCTACGGAGCTGCAACCGCATTGATTTCAGGTCCGGGATCCCTCCTCTCCGAGATACAGGCCCTGTTATGGGGTGCCGGTATCTCATATTCATGTAAATGCTCATGTTACGTGATGCCGCTGCATCTGTATACTGTGACATAGTCACAGATAATGGGCAGCTTCTGTCTAATTTATGAAGAAAGTGCAGACTAAGTAGGAAGTGATCCATTCCACAGTTTGACATTTGCTGAGAACTGTGGGATAGAAACTCCAGGCCAGAGATTAGTGGTTCTTGGTTTTTCACGTCACGCTGCTCTCCTTATTTTGAGGAGAGGAATATATGACAGTTAGTTTTGGTGCTTCTCTCTCTTAGAGCCTGGAGGATGGGGCATGCTGCTCCCCTGCATCCAGTTTGGGTGACGGGCCCCCCACATGTTGCAGCATCTGAGGATCTAATGGGACGCTGTCCCAACTGACAGTTAAGGACTCAATGTTACTCTGTGTGTTTTATTTAAGTTGGTACTGCTTAGACACGCCAATATTACAGATAGGATATGCATTGTGAGTTAGACTCCTGACAGGATTGTATGTTCTTTTTTGGAGTTTGTTTTGACTTAAAGCGACGGTGTTTAAAATGTGTAGTGTCCACTCATGGAAGCATAAACTGCTGAAGGTTGAGGGCTGAGTGCAACTTGTGTATATACACATGTTTGAACGCCTTTTATCAAAACCAAACCTAGACGACTGTGTCCAGAAAGCCTGGCAAGCGGCAGTGCTACATAAAGGGAGGCATTTTGCCACTATATATATATGATAGATTTTTTTTGCGTGCTCCTTTTTTGTGCAGGTGTTTCTCCATATGTTTTTTGGTGGGAATTTGAAGGGGCTATACAGTTATATAATCTATATTATAATATATATATATAATATATATATGATATATAATTTAACAAAATATAACTGTATGCTCATCTGCATGTCTTAGGCAGGTCTGCAACACCCGCCTTTCCCCATTATCACCCAGCATACAGCACTTCCACTGCAGGCAAGGGATTCGGGAAATGACATGCAAATGAGCACACAGTGGTCACTTTTTGCCTCAATAACCATTTTTAACATGGTTCCCTATAGGCTTAAAGCTTGCTGCATGGTCACAGCTTTGAGCACAGCCAGGGTTAAGGTGCATACCCAAAAACCACCCACAGACAGCTGTTTCTCGACCTTGATGGTTCTCATCAGTGTGGGTTGTTTTACTGGGAATGCAAGAGAGGCTATGGGATACGGCTATACCATAATACTGATTTCAGTTATGGTGGTCAGTGACAATCTTATATATATATATATATATATATTATTATATATCTAACAGGTATTCCTCAAAGTACCTGTTCTCTCTCCACATAGTGTATGCTGCTGTGTAAGTCCTGTAAGTTCCGGCATTAGCAGGTTAATCTATGGGCCAGTAACCATGTGTGGGATATGCAAGGCTGGGGGCGGGACTGGTATTCTATGGCCGTTTAATAGATGACCTGCTATTTGTGTGGGATGGCGAGGAAAAATACTGATAGACATTTTCTCATCTTTTCAATATTACAACATGGGGTTAAATATATACATCCGAAATAGATAGATACAAAATCAATTTTCTTGATTTGGAGCTTGTATTGACTTAGTGGCAAGAATCACCAAAACATTTTTCAAGAAGGTAGCTTCGAATGGATTATTACATAAAAGCGTAATCACTATGGTAAATGGCTTGAAAACATCCCCCCGGGATCAGTTCTTAAGGGTCAGGAAAATTGTTCTCGGGACTTCGGACTATCTGGTCAGGGGGATGTTTTGGTCACAAATTTATACAAAGGATAAATGATAGGGCCATTATTGAAGAAACATTCAGACAGGTAGGTAGTTTGGAACGATGTGAACTACTAGAGAAATCTAAATTAAAATCAGAACACAACACCAAAGGCAGTTATAAGGGGGGAAAATCAATCTAGTATACACCTTCGACAGTCACTTTATTCGAGCTCGGCTAGTCCCCACGATATTCGGGTATCCCGGTGTATTGAGGTTTGTGACTGTTTTCTGCCCCGAGTGCATTGAGGTATTTTCCAGGCAGGAGATTGAAGCATTTTATCCCGCTGGCTGCAATACTGCACAGTATATATATATATACTGCATTAACAATTCATGAATTTATGCCATCTGGTAGACACCGAAGCATTGCCAGCTATTAAATCCTAATCATTATCATTTAACAGACCGCCGCCCGTCAGCCAGGCATGAACCAGGCTGGGAAGGCAAACGCAACGGGGCTTGTCAGAGGTGAGGAGCGGCGCATTCCAGGTATCTGCCAGGTACATACTGGTATTTGCTCATAAAGTGTGTCGGTACAGTACCATCATTTGTTACTCAATATACAACTTATTTTATAAAATTAATCTATACTAAACTCCAACTGGAACATTCTGTTGAATGACCCATCTTGGTGATAAACTACCCCACAAGGACACCGGTGGTATTTAAAAAGCAAGAAATATAATCCATATTAGCACCCAGTAGACTAAAAAGCACAGTAAATATTATTGACAAAAAAAGCAATAAGATAAATGGCAATTTCTTGTGTAAAAGATCAAGGTGTATAACATGCAAACACTTAGATACCCTAATATATTGTATCCACCTCTAATGGATCAATACATTCTGTTAAAAGACTATCAATTGCCTAACTGATTTTGTAGTCATAGCAATCATTTGCCCATGTGGCCTGCAATATATGGTCCGAACGACCCGTCCCCTGAGCACACGCGGTCTTAGAACATCGTAGAAATATAAATACACGGCCTGCAAACACATAGTCTATCTCGTCATTACCATCTAAAACACAACAGGGATCCTGTTACACTTAAAATAATGGGTATTGAAACTATAAAATCCAGTTTATTAAGTGGTGATAGACATAAGAGTTTAATCTACGAGAAACATATTGGATATATGTTTTTGAACCACCCTTAGTCCATCTGGCCTAAATGATTGCATAGAAGTTAGTACGGTCATTTGAGTATATATCCTTTTCTGGCTATACATGAGGTCTGGGTTACATGCTTTGACGTGTTCTTTCATTTTTGTCCATGAGGTTTCTTCTGAATTTGCCTGACTATAAGTATTCAACCATATAATTATTTTCTTTCTTTTTAAATAATCATTACCATTGTTATATTCCACTTTGGAGCACATATTATATTAAATATATAAAAGGGTAACATATATATATTGTTATTTATTGACCTAATAAAAATAAGACAACATATTAAGGTACATAATATAGATAAATACACTCATCACATCACATTTTGGTTTATTCTATTAGAATATTGACTTATAATATTATCAGTGTATATTCATATTCACAGCTTATATAAAATTAATAGAACACATATATACACACAATAATTCACTTTATTTTTAAGATTATAATTACACATAGTACACTGAAGATTCACATTATAAAAGAAAAATAGTCCATTCGCGGCATTTGACAACTAGCCGTGATACATCTATTTTAGCTGCAGTGCTTGTGACTCTGGGATACAAAGTCTCGGGTCCTGTACACTCTCCTTGTGCTTATACTGTTTAGAAGGATATATAGAAATATAAATATAGTTATTACAGTATTAGTTCATTCACTTGTTTTCCACAGTCAGGTTAGATTTACAGCAGATAGTTAAATCATTTTTACATACTAATACACACCATTCTCTATCTGTGCATGGTCATTCAATATCCAAGTACTAACACTTTCACAATGTTTTCATTCTTCAAAGTTCATTTATCAAGTATAATAATCCTATACCACCCATTTGGGGACTCTGTTGATCATGATATGGTTAACACTGAACCCCAATATATAGGATTAAAATTATAATTAAAATTTTATTATTATTTTTTTTTATATATATATTTTTAAATATATCTTATCATATACAATTCTTGTTTGCTGCATGGCAATTGGCAAGCTAATGTATTTGACTGGTAAAGTAATTAATCATGTTTAACTAGTGTAGTAAGTAACCGTCAAGGTCAAATAATCTAATATGATAACCAATGTTGTCATATAACTGATCGTAATAAATATATATTTATATTAAGAAAACACCTATATACAAACATGATTGGTTATGGTCACCATTCTTATCTAAATGATATCTTCATATGCATTTTCCATTTTTTTGATATTTGCTAGGATTTTATAATTATATGTATACAAATTTATTGTTGCTTTTATTGTAAGTTCTATTGTAAAGTTTATATGCTAAAAGAAAAATGCCATTTGTTTCTAAGGAATTTCTAATTACTCACTAGTATCCATCAATTACCATCCAGCTAGGGAGGAAGCTGATTGGTATACACACATATAAAACTATGACGTAGGAATCGCTATATCCCCTGATGAAATCACCCTTTGTGTGAAGAAACGCGTGGAAGTTAGTGTGAGCTACTGACTTAATTCATTATACACTCATTTGCTGCTGGGACATTGGGACGCTGCTGGACACTGCTGAACTTTTCACTTTGGCAAAATTGCGACGCAAACCATAACACTGCGGGGTCACGCGACCGTTCTCCCATCCGGAGGTGCTGTGTAGAGAGATCTGCATCCTCGGTTCACATCGTGAGAGGTCGTGGCACCCTGTGAAGCCCTGCTGGTCCGCGCTGAGACCCTCTGGACTCCATTGCAGAGCTGGTTGTCGTGAGAGCAGAGCAGGACCATCCCACAGTTGGCGATGAGTATACTCATTAGGTCATGTTATTCACATATGTTTGTGAGTTTACATCCATTTGATTTAGGTCTGGTATTAATATTTAGTTTCATATTAGACTAGGATCGGGCGCTTTCTTTCTTGTCTTTCTACTGGATATAAATATATATATATTATATTATTATATAAATATATAATATATATAATATACATATATATATATATATATATATATATATATATATATATATATATGCAAATACAACTGTATGCTCATCTGCATGTCTTAGGCAGGTCTGCAACCCCACCTTTCACCATTATCACCCAGCATACAGCACTTCCACTGCAGCAAGGGATTCTGGGAAATGACATGCAAATGAGCACACAGTGCCACTTTTTGCCTCAAAAACCATTTTTAACATGGTTCCCTATAGGCTTAAGCTTGCTGCATGGTCACAGCTTTGAGCACAGCCAGGGTTAAGGTGCATACCCAGAAAACCACCCACAGACAGCTGTTTCGACCTTAATGGGTCTCATCAGTGTGGGGTAGATTAACTGGGTATGCAAAGAGGCTATGGGATAGGCTATACCATAATACTGAATTAAGTTATGGTGAGTAGAAAAAGTGACAAAAACCCTCCACAGGAAAGCAAATATGCAAATACAACTGTATGCTTATCTGCATGTCTTAGGCAGGTCTGCAACCCCACCTTTCACCATTATCACCCAGGCATACAGCATACATAAATATAACAGGGTATGCTCCATAAGTACCTGTTTCTCTCCACATAGTGTATCTGCTGTGTAAGTCCTGTTAAGTTCCAGGCATTAGCAGGTTAATCTATGGGCCAGTAACCCCCCTTCTGCTTCCCTTGAAAGTGAAGAAAGGTAGGTGTTGACTCATGGCCTGTGTACAGCCCCCTTGTAGATGGGTACATTCCATTAGCCCGCCCCTTCCAGAGTTTTCTAGGAGAGTAGCCAAAAGTTAGTAGTTCTTTCCCTCTGCTCTTCAGATAGTGAGGAGAGGGTCCTTGTAATTAGTTCCTCAGGGAAAGAGGACGGAGCTGTCAGACTTCCCCATGGCGGGGCAGGCATGCTCACTCTAGGCCGGCTGGCCTAGGGACCACTTGGATCAGAGCCCTACTGATGGGTATGCACCTTCCAGAATTCCTGGGAATAGTGGAGAAGATGATGTGCTGCAAGGAAGAGCTGCTGCAGCATGCCTTACAATAAAATCCATTCAAAGATACCTCTGCCTCTGGTGTCAGTTCCTGGGCAGGAGGGGTATGATCATGCAGTGATGTGGGCTGACACCCACACCCTGTGGGTTCCATCACAGCTGGAGGCGCTGACATCAACCCAGAAGAAACCAGAGACCTGTCTGAGCCAGTCCTGTTCCTGTCTCCTTACCATCTGGAAGACCGGTCAGTACTCCTACAATCCTACAGGTAGAGCACCACACACACAACTGGTAATACGCCTATTCCCCAGTCTGGGTCCCTAAGGGAAATTGGGGGGTGAACCGTGTTACATTTGGAGGCGCTGTTAAGATGGGACAGGATAGGCTTTTAGCAAGCAGCATGCAGCAATAGAAAGGAGCCAGACCCCTGAGGCTACACCAGGGACCCTCTGCGCCCAGCCAAGTTAAGGAAGGGGGGAGTCTCTCTCTGAAGCAGCACCAGGGAGGGGATCATTCCAGACCCAATCCATACAAAGAGACTGTGTTGGGGCATACCCTGAGGGCATGATACCAGGGAATGTGGAGACCCTTCATCAGAAATTACAGATCTATAGTTGGGGCATACCCTGAGGGCATTTTTCCAGGGAATGTGAATACCCTTGTCCAGCAGTATGTGTACCTGTGATTGTGAAACATTTTGTTAGCCTGCAGTTTAATACATGTTCCAGGGGCAGAGCTCTAGCCTGAAGTTTAGAGCCTGTTCCAGATTCTAAAATGGCGTCCACCGCACGGTGGATATGTGTGTGTGTATTAAGGTCCAAGATGGCGGTCCTGCCAAGAAAACGGGACCGCTTGGGCTGCAGTGCAAAAGTTGCAGAAAGTTTCAAAAATCAGTTGCAAGCTTTCGGCACCAAGCGGAGGGTACCGCACATTAAGCTGATTGGCCTAGGACAGAGTCAAGTTATGCTATTGATCGTTGCCCCACCTCTTAGATTCACCCAGGGGAGGAGCTGTGGAGGAACCACAATCAGAGCTGTTGTGCAGGATGGATCTACAGAAGGGACCAGAGACAATTCTTTTGTGAGCAGAACAAGAGAGAGGCGTTGCTAACTACTAGTGAGGCTACGCTATATTATGGCTGTCACTGCTGATGTTGCTGATTTGGTGGTATCCAACTACTCCCTCCCAGGCGGCTGCTTGGTGGTGAGGGTTGGAGTAAGATATCATCTAGGATGTCTGTGCGCACACTGTCGCCTGCCTGAAGGCCTTTCGGCCTGGTAGCATGGTGCAAACACTGTGGCACCTATTATCTGTGGCCTGCTATTCCAGTGCCTGCAGAGCTCTGTCTGTCGCCAGCGGGAGCCGTTACTCCAACTGGTGCGGTCTCGTTCCAGTTTCCAGCCATCACTGATGCTGTGGGCCCGTGCACCCTTATAAATGTGGCCAGCGGCTCCAGTGGTACGGTTCCACCTTATGCTACAACTACTACACAAGCTGCGGATATTGTTGTGGGCCCGTGTGCCCTACAATGGCAGTTGTGGCCTACAAAGCTGGTACTGTCAGTCCCAGGCTTGGAACCATTACCTACCGACGATAGGGGTGAGTGGACTGCCCCAGGGGTGTCGGGAGTGGGTCCCTGGGTGACCGCGGAGCATGGTGGCTCCTTGAGTATGGTTGCCCGGGCGATTGGCTCACCCTGTCATCGCAGCCTGGTGGAGGTGTCCCCCATAAATGATGATTTCCTGCGAAGGAAACCATCACTTAGCTGCCCAGCTCAGATGAATTCCGGTCCGGAGGCGTCCGTCGACGAGGATGTGGAGGTTCCGGGGTGTTGAACCCGACCCACTGTTCTAGATGACGTCGGAGAAGTCCGTCTACCACCTGCGGAGACAATGCTTGACATCCCCTACCTTGCAATGGGTGAGCCGCCCTGTTCTTCCGTTGCAGCGGATCCGGTTGTGGCCTACTCGCCAGAGGCACTGGGTGCAGCCTCGTACAGTGGCAGCTCCGTGATGAACTTCCGTTCTCGCCGCAAATGATGTCATCAATGGCGTAGGGCGGTAGTTTCACCGGACATCTCGCGAGACTGGCACCCGGAAGTGACGACACCAAGATGGCGTCCGCGGAGCCGGTCACACCACCACTGGGCTCTGAAGCGGTACGAGTGGACCTTGCCCCACCAGATGTTGCACGCCGGTCAAAGAGTCCCTATATGAAGGGAGTCCCTGCCCCGGTGCCACCACCTGCTTGACTGGGAAGGGGACACCGAGTGGCAGCAGCCAAGGCATCATCCCCAGTAAAGGGGAAGTGAAGTCCTGGTCTGTATCTTCAATAAAAGATGTGTTTGTGTCACAGTCCCTGTCCATAGTATTAAATACTGCACCTGTCACTGCCCGGTACTGGTCTTTCAGGACTTTGCCAAGGTTCACTCTGCCCCTGCCACTGCCCCTTCATCCATGTGCAGTTCCCAGAGGGTGAAATGTATTGATCCCACTGTACAGGGATTTGTGTTAACTACATTTCCTGAGAATGTAGATACTGGGAGATGGCTAAGTGAAAGTTCGCTAGGTGTGTAAAGAAGCCAGGAAGTAGATTCTCCTTTCAATCATTTAGGAGGTCCTTAGGGTCACCATCACAGGTGTCCCTAGTGTCTTCACCATTGGGATCATCTAATGTATTGTCCCCTGTACCGGCAAGATCTGATACTACTGGATCTGAATCCGTATCGCCCTAACCATGTCCCCTGTGGAACCCCCTGTTCCAGGGTTATGCCCCTGAACTTAAATATACCCAGTTCATATTGCGCAGTGGTCCCATTGTTGATCATTGGTGGGAGGAAGGAGTTGTCACCACTGAGGAGAAGGCAGAAACTCTCTTTAAAAGAGAGAGTGAGATAAAGATGGGAGTTCGCATCCCCAAAGGTTCTCCTAGTCTCAACAGAATGGCTAATCCAAAGGACCCGGGGTTCTGGGTGTTACCTGGCAAGGGAAGGGGTAGAAAGATAGTAAAATTAAGTAGAGCCGACAGGGCTATAAGAGCTAGATTCCACTGGTCTCACGGGTACTATTTCCCGTACGTTCCTGAACCGATTATGCAAGAAATAGACGACCACCGGCGGGAGTGGTTATGATTAGCTGTAACAGAATATTTACAGCATAAAACAAGTTATAAAGAGTTCATCACCGAGGCCCTCATATGTTCTATTATCGGGAAGTGGATGATAGGTACTTGTTTTTTTATGGAAAGGGTGGAGGTACGCCAGGAAGCTGGTGTACCCAAGATATACTCCGTTTGGGTAGAAGATTATGATGGGCAGCCTGTTAAAAATCCGGACCCTCTGTATTATAATTAGTGAAGTTACCTAGTAGTATTGTTAAATGGTTAACCATCACTGATATCAGTGGATGGTATGCATTAATTATGTATGTGATTCTGTCATTCTTCAGGTTCCAGGATGACAGACGGTGCAGTAAATTCGGACCCAAGCGAAGTTGTTGGGATTTTCACCCAGGGGAGAATATAACACTGTATGTTCCATAAGTACCTGTTTCTTTCCACATAGTGTATATGCTATGTAAGTCCTGTTATGTTCCAGGCATTAGCAGGTTAATCTACGGTATGGGCTGCTTGGTGGTGAGGGTTGGAGGAAGATACCATCTAAGATGTCTGTGCACACACTGTCACCTGCCTGGAGGTCCTTTCGGCCTGGAAGCGCGGTGCAAACACTGTGGCACCTATTATCTGCGGCCTGCTATCCAAGTGCCTGCAGAGCTGTGTCTGTCGCCAGCGCAAGCCGTTAACCCAACTGGTGCGGTCTCGTTCCAGTTTCCAGCCATCACGGATGCTGCGGGCCCGTGCACCCTTATATATGTGGCCGGAGGCTCCAGTGGTCCGGTGCCACCTTATGCTACAACCACTACACCAGCTGCAGATCTTGCAGTGGGCCTGTGTGCCCTACAACAGCAGTTGCGGCCTACAACACTGGTACTGTCAGTCCCAGGCTTAAGACTAGTACCTACCGATGATAGGGGTGATTGAACTGCCCCAGGGTTGTCGGGAGTGGGTCCCGGGGTGACCACGGAGCATGGTTGCTCCTTGAGTATGGTCGCCCGGGGAGATTTTCTGCTTCCCTTGAAAGTGAAGGAAGGTAGGTGGTGATCCATGGCCTGTGTGCAGCCCCCTTGTAGGTGGGTATAGTCCATGAGCCTACCCCTTCCAGAGTTTTCTAGGGGAGTAGCCAAAGGTTAGTAGTTCTTTCCCTCAGCTCTTCAGAAAGTGAGGAGGGAGAGAGCCTGTCTCTGCTCCTCAGAGAGTGAGGAGAGAGGGGGTCCTTGTCCTCAGTTCCTCAGGGAGAGAGGAAGGAGCTGTCAGACTTCCCCATGGCGGGGCAAGCATGCTCACTCTAGGCCGGCTTGCCTCGGGACCACCAGGATCAGAGTCCTACTGATGGGTATGCACCTTACAGAATTCCTGGGACTAGTGGAGAAGATGATGTGCTGTAAGGAAGAGCTGCTGCAGCATGCCCTACAATAAAATCCGTTCAAAGACACCTCTACCTCTGGTGTCAGTTCCTGGGCAGGAGGGGTATGATCGTGCAGTGATGGGGGCTGACACCCACACCCTGTGGGTTCCATCACATGTATGTGTTACAATGTTTTTAATTCTGTGAAACACCCACATAGTAGTATAAAAGTACAATAATGTATACAGTATATCTCTATGTGCCCACTATGATTCAAATTTTAAAATATAAACTATAAACAAAGTAGAACCTCTGTATTGCAAGGAGTCACTGTGCATTACTTTTGTAATGCTTTTTTGGAAGCAATGTCTTTATTCAGTGAAACTCCCCTAGGTAAAAAAGTGTCTAAATAATGTATGTCTCGAATAATGTAATATAACAAGAGAAGCTGCACACCATATATAACAAAATCAAAATACTTGCAAGGACCGGTGCTCCTGGTTCAGGGATATCTGCCTAAAAAATCCAGTGTATCGAGAAGAATTGAATGATCCAGGGCAACTTCGGATTTCTTTGAAAAAATTTAATCAGCACAAAAGAACACAACGTTTCATCCCTCCTAGGGGACTTTATCAAGTGATAGTAATGTATACAGTATATCTCTATGTGCCCAAATAAATAATAATATAAAAAAATTATATAATATATTTATAATATTATATAGTATATTAATATATATAGAATATATATATATATATATATATATATTATATATATATATATATATATTATTAACACATAGTCACCTATACTGTACAGTACTTGCAGAAATAAAGGCTACACGGGTTGCTGGTCAGTAATTTGTTTTACACTTAACCCCTTTAAGGCCATAGTAATCCAAAATAGGGGTTACACTTTTTTCATCAATGGGGCAGGGGCAAGGTCCTGGCATACCATGATCAGGTCTTGCCTCGCTTTCATTGTCTCCATCAGTGCCTCCTTCTGTTTTAAATTAGTACAGCTTCAGCACTACATCTCTAGCTTTATCCCCTGATGGCAGCTCCAGACTGTGGCAGCAGCCTATTATCGGACAGTGGATTGCAACTGTCTCACCGCGACCATGTCTCTTCCCGCGTTTGGCTACAGAGGGATCATTCGCCGCATCCGCTCCATTGCTGGACACGCAGCCATGTGTCGCTTTACCTAGGTAAGTTAATATAAGGGTTAATTTAGCGGTTAGGGTAGGGGGATAAGGATAGGGGTTTTAGGTTAAGAATTTAGGTTATATGGGATGGGAATTAGGGTAAGGGTTTACGGTAAGGGGTTTTAGGAAAAGGGGGTTAAGGTTTATTGGGAGGGATTAGGGTAAGGTATTTAGGGTACGGGTTTAGGGTAAGAGGTTAAGGTTTTTAGGGTAGGGTAACAGTGATAGTATTATGGGTTAAGATTAGGAGTTTTTAAGGTAAGGGGTATAGTTAGAGACTTACCTTGGGTAAGAGGTCCCACGATAAAGTGTGTAGCTCTAACACCGGTGGAGATTTGGTTGCCGCATCCGGATGAGCTCAAAATGAGTGGCACGTCTGAGTTTGAACACAGGACGAATCGGCATCTGACCCTGAAGACACTTTTCTGGCGTCTCTCTTCACAGACTTTGATGGTCTAAATTTGCAAGTTGATACCAGTCAATCTGGCAGTTGGTACTCTCATTCTGTTTCTCATTTTAATTTATAAACATTGTTGCACAATATTCTGTTTTTCTGTCTCAATTTATATATATATCAGTAGATAACTTGGAAGACGTGACTCATTTACAGAAAAATCGGAGTCTCTCAAAACATACTGCTTCATATAACCCACCACAATGTAAGTGGTACTATTTTTTTCACTTAACATTGATTGTCTTTTACAGTTCTTTTTATATATTTGTTTTCACGTATATATAGGGGGACACTCTGCGCTCTGAAATCCCTGATCCATATCCTTTTCCAACCTTCAACACATCCCTTTTCTGGAGCAGCACTTTATTCTTTGTATTGCATGAATTTATGAATATATGTATGTATATCTTTATTTATATAGTGCTCACAGTGTACTCAGTCCTTTACAAAGACAATATAGTACAGGGAATTATAAGATAATGTGTGACAAAGTCGGACAATAGGAAAGGAACTCCCTGCTAGAGATTACACTCGAAAGTATTGTATTATATGACTAGTTATTAGATATAAAGCAAAAAATATAATCCGGCACCTGATTCAATTTTTTGCTTTGTGTGTTGTTTGATCTGTATCGGTCATAGTTCCTGGCAGCCTTGCTTATAGTTATAAGATTTTGTTGGTATTCACTTGTATTGCCACAGTCACACTAACTAATAATCACAGCATTAGCTCTATATACATATTTTTTTTCTTTCACTTAGTTATTTGATATGTCACATTTGTAAGATTTGGTGATATCACTTGCACTTTCATTCATGACTTTTTTATTGGAGTTGCACTGCATCTGAATTTGGGCATTTCTTTTTGCTCTGTTCTTTATCATGCCTGATGCTACCACAGGCACTAGAGGGTTTAATGTAGTTTCAGTTATAGTAGGTTTGTAATAAATATTACCATTTGGCACACTGGATCTACCCACGGTCATAGCGCCAGAAGATGAATTCTGCTTCAGGTCCAATCCAGGAGCATTGACCTCTCCCCTTGCTCCCACTGAGTGCAACTGTGGCAGACCCTCTCAGGCACCACTTTTGCTTTTTTGACTGTTCTGGCAGATCAGGTAGCCTTTCTAAATCTGTATATGTACATAGGAATAGAAAGTCAGTTCATGGGATAAATAGTCCTAAAGAAGAACAGGAATTGCAATCACATCATCCTATCCATGAGAAACACCAATGTACTGTATGAAAAAAAAATGCTATACTTACTATATAATTACTATAATGAATAAACAGAATGAGTCTCTTTACAACATACTGTAACAAGTTTACCATTTTTTATATTCAGTACAAAATGTTTCATACCAAAATCTGACAACTGATTATATTTTTAGGGCATATAGAGTAAAGAATACTTTCTCTATTGTTCGATTACACAGCATGGATATTCAGCCAGATGCCTCAATGCAGAACACATGGGGTCATAAAATATTATAGGTATTGGCATCATACTGTAATTCAAATGTAAAAAAAAAAGGATTTCCCCCCTACCAAATCCTACACAAAATATGATGTGAGTATCTGTATACAGCATGTTGGAGAGAATAACCTTTCTACAAGTATGAACAAGGAAAATAGTGCTACAAAGATGTTGGAGTTTAGCAATATGTGTACATTGCATCCGCTCTTAATGGTGAATGAGGCTTGAAGCATTTTTTTCCCACAGGAAATACAGACACATCCTGCTTATTCATTCTTAGAAACCATATCGACAATGTACTGTTTTACATGTATATTCCTGGCACTGTCTATAATACTTATTTAGCGTAAGAAGCATAGCAGCAAGAAGTACACACACAATAATACACAAGCAATACCAGAAGTTTATGTTATCCTAATAAAAATATACATACCTTCTTCTATTACTTAGAATATGTTCTTTGGCACCCAACCTTACCCTAGTCAGATGGTTACTGTAGCTATCTAGACAAAAAATATATTAGGAGATAGAGTTAAAGATATATGTGGTATGTGTGGAAATCTTTAGTCACAAAGGGTTACATTATTTCCTTGGCCATTGCATAAAGCATTCCATGTTTAGGCTACTTCTCACCCCCTGAGTAGTTAGCATAGTCTGTCCCAGAGTCTGAAGAACAATCACTGGATAGGAAAATAAGCCTGTATATTAGAAAACTAGAAGTATTTTTTATTATTTGTACAAATATTTTACCAGGAAAAAATACATTGAGTAACTGCTCATTTTTAAGCCTTCCATCCATCCTATTTATTTAAAAGCAGCATGGTTAATGAAGAAGTCTTGAAGTCTAGATTCTGTGTAGATTGTGGTACATTTGAATGGACCAAATTGAACCTATGTAGATTAAACTACAGTACTGTAAAGTATCAAAAGTTTCCAAAACCTCAAAAGTCAATTTTTCATCACACAGAAGCTATGTACGCCATCCTTTCAAGAATACATAACTGATATATTGAAATATGAGGCAACACTAGCTATATTAAATCTATAGACAATTAATCATTTTATATTAACATTGAAAACTCTGAATCCTTGCACTGAACATACAGTATATCCTCAGTGTTGCTGCTAGGCATCACTCTTCCTCTTTGTTTGAGTATGCCTATATTGGTAGACTGGTTCTTGAAACACTTTTGATATGAACCCTACATATTTAAAATAAAACGGAAAACATTTTTCATCTAGTTTTCCAATCTACAGCTAAATATGAAAAACATATTTTATTTTAAAATTGTTAGACACTGTTGCTGGGTATTTCATTTACAAATATAGACATTTATAGTAATAAATATATTGGATGCTAAAAAGAGATAAATAGCATAATAAATATATAAAGTGTGAAAATGTGTACAATCCAATAGTTACCTTAATAAGTGTAAGACATCACAAAAGTGCTTATTATAAATATATGTTTCTATTATAAATTATTATATAAATTCAATAATAATTAAAATACATACTGTATATATTTATTGCATATAAATATATATATAAATATATATATATATTCTATTAGTTATATAAATTACATTCTGTATAAGAGTGAACTGTAAAAACATGTCCAAGTTTGCATGTATAGAAATACTGTATGGAGAATGTACATCAAATTAGCCACTTTGGAAAAGGGAAAGGTAAGGGTTAATGAAATGGAGTATAAACAAAGCCTTGGAGTGGGATCCATGAAGTTGTGGTGACCCCTTGCTGCAAAACACATAGGGATGGAAATACTGTAGCAGAGACTGGTGACTGGTGAAGCCAAGAGAAGTGGAAGCAGAAGTAACATCACATGTGAGTGCTCTGTGTTGAGAGGACGCCAGTCAAACAATGTACTCTGTGAAAGAAAAATATTGTAATATTAGGAGTGAGATCCCTGGAATTGGATTTTTGTAAAACAAGCATACTAAACGATGGTCTCTCTTTTCTGTGTGTTCATTTGATACTTTTCTGTAGATCAAGAATTTGATGATAGGGATGAGAAAGTTGGTCTAAGACACAACTAAAAGCTAAAGGCTACTGATCAAGTGCATGTCATTAGTTGATATCTAATTTGCATGATCAAAATACTAAACTGCATACATTTGTTCACCTCTTTTTCCCAAACTGTCCTATTTGTGCCCTTTGGTTTGGACAATTTATAGTACAAAATAAAGTAAATAATTGGAACTCACTCCTTTCCTTTAATCTTATCTGCTGACTGTTAAATTGCAACGGATGATGTTGTGGCTTCCTCTTGGCATGGAGGAGATTTGAAGTGCCATTTGCTTCCTCCAGAGGGTACAGGAAAGTGCTTCTTTTTTTTTTTTTTTTAATCTCAATTTTTATTGACATTTTTTCGGGGTTATGGGGTACAGAAATAAGAAAGGGAGGAGAGGATTTCATCTATACAAAAACATTGTAAAATTATTATTGTGGGCATCCAAGGTGCGGAGGGGTTCAGAGGAAGGGGTCATAGATCATATAAAGGTAAAATCAGGCCTAGATGGATAATAGAAAGGTATTAGTTGGGCCAGGAACAGTGTTAGATGGGGGAAGGAACGTGCTTCTATTTCGAGTAAGTATCTTAATAACAGGGTGTCTTAGAGCTGAAAATAGTGTGTTTCAGATGCCATCCTGGTAAAAAAAAAACAAAAAGGGGGGGGGGGGTTAAAATAAAATTGGACATGGGGATAACTGCAGGAAGAAAATACTCTTCGGATAACAATATCCACTAGAATATGTAGAACCTACAATACAGCATTTCTATTGTATTATTACTGTTTATACAAATTACATTTATCGATTTTCTATATCAGTAATTTTTTTGTAATGATTTTATATACACATTTTAATATTATAGATCTCCAATGTTGCATCTTTCCTCTAATGTCACACTATTGCACATACACACGTTTGAATCCACACAGCACTTGAATGAATTTATGGTTTATAATATCACAACATAAACTGCATTTAAGACTCAAATTTGTAATATATTTCAAACAGCAAATGTACAGTATATGATGCACACGTTTTTTTGTTTGTGTCAATTTTATTGGCTTTTGAAGTAGAATATAAAATTATATCCTATAAAATTGACAAAACAAAAGACAATACAATTTATTGAAAACTGCTGGTTTGTGTATTCAGTGTACATTTACATTCGATTTTTTTACTCACTGAAAATCCACCTCTGCAGATTCTACCAAAACCTGAAATACTGCAGGAGAGAGAACGAGACCTGTTTTACCAGTCTCAAGATATATATATATATAGAAAAAGAAAGTAGCAAATAGCAATAAATGATACTAAAACACCCTAATATAAAATAATTAATAATCAATAGACAATAATGTACTAAAATGAACACTTATATATAATATAACAAAATCAAAGTCCAATGTCCAAACCCTAAAAATGAGTCCTGACAGGTAATACCAGGACAATGTACAGGATCCAGCTGCCCACGGCAGCTCTCACATGGAATAACCAGTTCCACAGCAAAATCTATAAGAAAAACAAAACAGAGAGCGCACGCCCCATAGTGTGACATAGTGTAACATTTAATGTAGGGACTACGTGAACCGGAGAGACAGTGCTGTTTGGGAGACTGATTCCAACTATTCGTGGACTCCTTATTTGCTGCGGTTTGGACCTGCCTGGTGGTGATTATTAATCACATACTGCCTATTTTTAACTTGCACATTGTGAGTGTTTTTAATCCCCCCACCCATCCTTCCCTACATTAAATGTTACAGTATCACATTATGGGGCGTGCGCTCTCTGTTTTGTTTTTTATATATATATACACTGTATATCTCCCTTCAAACCTCCCACCAAAAACATATGGAGAGACACCTGCACAAAAAAGGAGCACGCAAAAATGACTCACATCCCAGAATTCCTTAATAGATTTCCATACGAACTATACTCACATGTCTAGGGCACCTTGTGAGGAATTAAGTACTATTGCTAGGCCAAACAGGATCAGAACCCACAATTTTTGGTACTCTGAGTAGCACGTCTAGTAGTGTGAGTTAAACCAGTTGATGGGAAGCATCACTGCCACGGGATACTTTTGAGCTCTACTCACTGCTCACACTATTTAATTTGGTATCAATTGTATCAAAGGTGTTCTCATTTTTTATCCCAGGAGTCTCTCCATATGTTGTTTGGAGGAAGGTTAGAGGGAATATATAAAGAGAACCCTAGTAAAATAGGGCTCACTCTATCGAATTAAGATCGAATCTGGTTGAGGATTGCACATAATCCAGACAGACAAAACCAATGGCATTCAGATTTTTTTTTTAGTGCCCAATCTGCCTTCGGATTTCATTGTGCTGCTTTGTATTTTGGTAAAAACAGCGTGGAAAATTCATGGATCAGATTTTGACAGTTTTATCCATCTCTACTTTTCACCTAATGGGTATAACATCTGTATTCCACTGATAAAGTAGTATTATTTATTTATTTCTAAAATATTTTACCAGGAAGTAATACACACACACACACACACACACACACACACACACACACAGGCTCCAGGAGCCTGAGCCTCTGCCACGGAGAGCCTGGGGTGTATACTTACTCTGGTGCAGCGCCTCCACCTGTGAGGATCCCAGCAGAGCGGAAGCAGTCCTTCACAGGACACAATAATAAACACGCACACAGTATAAAAATAGTGCAACCTTTACTATAACAGTATATACGATTAGAATAGACTAACTCTCCCTTTATCTGGAGTAATACTGTATGTGCACAACTGCCCAACGCCTCGCAGGGATTTTCTCTCACTCTCTCACTGCGCATGCGCGACATGTAATGGCCGCCGCCGCTCGACTGCGCATGCACGAGTCCCCACAAGATGGCGCACCTAACAGCAACCGCCGGAGCATCCGGTGACGCGATCACCATCCCGCCCCTGCATCCAACACATCGCCCGCCCCCTACCACAGAGCTCCTGAAGGCGCGTGCACTCACCCCCACACCAGCGCGCCCCCGCAACCGGCCACAACTCTCCCAACCGTGCAGAGGTGAGCGCAGAAAAAGTGGTGGGTAAAACCTCAGAGGGGGACCTGGCTACATATGTGCGTATGTGTGTGTGTGTGTCTTCTAAAAATGGACACCTTACAGAGATTTAAGTACAGTGCCTGTCAGCTATAGCAAGGGTTGCTATGTCTTGTAGTCACTGGGGCCTTCCCTTCTGACATTTACACCCAAACTACAACTCCCAGCAGGCAGCTAACAAACTGCAACGACATCACTTCCGTTATTACTACAGTATGTTCTCATTTTCACTTTTTTTTCCCTATCAGATTTTTGAAGGTTCTACTGCCACTAAAGTAGTTTCACTTAAAAAAAACAGCAAAAGATGAATCGCCATTTGAGACTGATGCATGGACCAAAGAAACCAGCCGATCCGAGGCTAATCCAAATCCGCAAAACCATGTTTCAATTGATCTTTGCCTTACTCCCAGTGTTGGCTGAAAAATCCAACACCTTTTTTTAAAAACATACATTTCATTGCTTGGATTTCCTGCCCTTTTGAATCAAGGGAGATTCAATGTTGCAGCTACAGTCTTGCATACATTTTCTATACCTTTATTTCTTATTGAGATTCAATAATTATTACAATACTTTCTAAGCATGAAGTTAAAATAGGCATTTGACTCCCTCTATGTGTTTTACAGTATATTAATTTGATCGCTTTCTTTTACTCTTTTAATTTTGTTCTTAATCTTCACTACAGCACCCTTGAGCAGTGAAAGGATGTGGTACAGTGCTAATTTATTCGTTTTTTGGATGCATACACAAATCCCTATTTCAAAACAAAAGTAATGGCCATTTTGCTTAGGGTTGCTTGCATATAAAGTGAATAAGGCCAAATGATTAATAGCAGATCAGGGCAGGGTTTTAGGATATAATAATTTTTCATAAGAAACTGGATTAAAATGTGACATATCCATACATTTTTCACTTCATAGTGGGAATTTCATTTTTTATCTCTTAGCCAAATAATTCTTATGCAGCCATTTCTAAATTAATCATGAATTCATTCTTAAACCCACTGTCCTCTAATATATAATTTACCATAAGAAAACCCTGCACAGTCAATCTTTCATTAGACATGGGGTGATGAGGGGTCAGCAGACACTCCTGCAGTACTAAAAATAAAAGCACCACATCTGGTATGGAATGATGTCTGGAATTGTAATGCATGTGCATCCACTTACTTGCTCTACTGAAAATACAAACTACAGAACTGCAAGTTGAAACATGAACCAGTGCAATAGGAACTTAAACGTTAGACCAGACTGTTTGTATATATATATATATATGCAGTTTAACAGAAAAAGGGCAGGCCTCTTGACGTAAAGAAACATAGATTGGAGTAGATCTGTCACACATTTAACAAGCTGTTTGTAATATAGTCCATTTCATGTTAAGAGGGCAAAATCGCTCCCAAGGGCATTAGAAAATCAAGATACTTAACAGAAATTATTTTTCAGCAGTTGTGTTGTGACATTCAAAATAAACTGAAGCGGTTTTTTTCCCCAGATTTTGTTACCTAGATTATCCTTGTCTTTATATGTTTTAATTAGTTAAAGGAGCAATCTAATCAAATTTTTTCTTCTTCATTTTTTAATACAGGTTTGAAACAGGGGGTCTCTGGGGTTGAACCTATTCATTTCAGCTCAGGGGATTCCCTGCTTCCAGGGATACTTACCTCCGAAGGGGTTGCCGGTATCTCTGCAGTTTGCTGCAGTTTTCAGCTTCCTCATCCCATGGGCAATAGAAAGCCGCACCAGTTGACGTCATGGCTTCCTATTGGCCTGCAGGGCATGGGAGCTATGAAAAGCAGCAATATAGTGAACCTTAGAGTGTCTGCTGGCACCACCTATGGAGGTAAGTAACACCGGGAGCAGAGGTCTCCGGAGCTGAAATGAATGGGGTTCACCGACAGAGATCTCCTGCTACAATTCTGTATTGGAAAAAATGAAAAAAATGTAGAGGAAAAAAACGCTTGGATGGCTTCTTTAAGACATACAGTAATGCTAAATATTCTGTCAATGTCCCTTTTAGCCATAGTTTTTGGAAGCCTGAAATGGGGGGACATTGTCTTGAAAATATACTGTACCAGGACAAGGCTTTGACAATTTATGGCTTACTGTAATTTAGAATTTAAAATCTGTGGAATATTTACTCATTGAAGTGGGGTACTGAACTAGGTTTCAGGAAAGAACAACTGTTTATTAAGGAACCCATTTAAAACAATGTATGCAATATGTATATGTGGGCAGGGATAATTCAATACTTTTTAATAATACCATTTGTAAGTATGTACAGTATATACTGTATGTATATTACTATACGGTATAGCGTCAACAGTGTACGCTTTAAAATACAGTCAATTATAATCCAATAAGTGCAACAAACAATATCAGACTATAGGAAAGGAAAGAAATTGATATGTTGGGAAACGTACAGAGACAGCAGGTGAGGGAGAAATTGCAGTTAATGGCAGTACGTGGCCACAATGGTTGGTAAGAGATGTGTATTACGGGTGTTATGGTGCTACCTGTTAGGCTCACAAGAGGCCTAAGCCTCCGCACTTAGGGAGCCTGGGGTGGCTGATGCAGCGCCTCCACCCGTGAGGATCCCTGCATTGGCGGGATAGCCCCTCACGGGAACCGGTATGCTGATAAGGTATACCTGTAATAGCCACAATCTAAACAATGTATATGCAACACACTTTACTTTGGTCCCATAGTACTCCCAGCAATGCAATACACACTAGAACAATACAGTAATAATACAGTATCCCTCACCAACTGGTGGTGTCCTGGGCACGAGGATTCCGATGTCTACAGAACAGTCTCACACAAATATATGTGAGGGCAGTGCTACCCTCCTGTGGAGTGTTGGTGCACATGATGGTACCTTCCTGGTTTTCTCAGGTAAACAAGGGGATTCTAGACAGGCTGCAAATGTGATCCCATGATGCGGGGCCTCCAACACAATCCCCTTCTCGCCAGACGTCCCGGAAGATAATCCTCTGTTGTGTTTCCGTTGCTCCGCTGAATTGTCCACACTAATGGGGCAAGTCCCTTACTATTGGCCAGCCCTACAATAGATCCACTACAAGGGTAGGGGAAACTAGCTAGGGCCTATGGGGTATGGGTCTGGCCTAGTCCGAGGGGCTTGACTAGCTCCACGGACACTACCTCTCCCTGCCACACCATCTCCAGTCTTCGGAGGATATCCTGAATGGCAGGACCTCCTCCTCTGGCAGCGCCAACCTCAAAATGGCTGCTGCCATAATTCATGTGGCTATGCCAACCACACACGGGACCAACACCGCTAACTAAACCCTCCCACGGGACCCCTGTCAGGGAGGAGGCAAGGGAGAGTACCCTGCTACAAATATACAAATATACATAAATAAATATATATATATATATCAATAGAAACACAGAAAAAACAGGCGCACTCATAGCGTAAAAAGGTATAACAATATTTATGGAGTAAAGGATTTAAAATGCACACTCACAAACATAGCTTAATAAAAAGCAATTTTGAGTATAACTCAGCCCGCCCGACACAGGAACCCAGTACCAGATGACTTCAGTGTCCGGTGTAGATTCACTGCAGCAGTCTCTATGGACGCCTCCGCAGTCCGGAAAACACGACGGACGCCACCTTCCTCTCAATCCGGCGTCACACAGTGAGTTCTCAGCTCTAGTTATCGCGAGAACTCAGTGACATCAGTGGATTAGCCGGAACAAGTTCACATACGTGTATTCAGTGGACGGCTGAGATAAATGTTTATAAAGAAACAACAAATGCTATAGCTGGCTTGTGAGTGAGTGATTATTAAAAAAAGGAACAATACATCTCCACCAAACACTCTCTACGCGTTTCGTCTCAAAAGAGACTTCATCAGGAAAAGTACAGGTGAGGAACATAGTATTTATAGTTAGATGAACCAATCAGAACATAGAAGACTACTAATTGCTAATCAGATACACATTGTCAATACCATGATCAAATTAACCCCCATATGTTACAAAACACATACGGGCCAGATGGACCAATAGTACTAGAGAAAGTGACCAAATAAGCAGATGCAAATAATAACATACAATTTAACAAATAGATTAAAATGCATATAAGTACTAAAGCAAGATCTAATATAGCATAATAATATATTATCGCATCATTGGCTTAGTATTGTACTAATGTAGTAAACAGATGTTAGTAGAGAAATATCAAAACTCCACATAATTGGGGTCAATAAATCTCCACTGAATAGTACATATAAAGAGATAATGACTAAAAGATTCATAGAGATCAGAGTACAATAGGGGGAGGGGAAAAAAGGGGGGGGGAAGGGGAAAAAAAGGGGGGGGGAAATAAAATATAATAAAATAAAATAGAGTGAAACCAAAAATTGGAGCAATAGCATGGAGAAGGATTTTTGATCAATGGTGGTAACGCAAGCAAAGCTGGTACAGTCATATATAAACTTTGTTTGTTTTGTTATTAGTTGCATATCTAAACCACTGTCATAAAGGGACAATCAAACACAACATCTGAAACAGTGCGGTAATGCACGTGCCACCACGGAGGGAGCGAGGTACCTCGCTCAACCCAGACCTCCGTGAAAGCATTGCACCCCACAACAGGCATGATGGGTGTCATTTAGACTACTGTACTGATGTCTATTGTATCATTGAGACCCATGGACACAACGTACCAAGTACATATATCCTGTAGGTCTCCCTGACACATAATTTCTTGAACCTATCACCATCCGAAAGGGAAGGTGAAATGGCCTCGATACCAAAGATGGACAGAGAGCAAGGATCCTTATTGTGTATACTATCAAAATGCCGTGATAAGCAGTGTGACTGAAGACCATGTTTCACATTTCTACGATGCTCGAGAAATCTGGTACTAACAGTCCTTGACGTGCGGCCCACATATTGTAGACCGCAACGACAGGTAATGAGATAGATAATATAGGTACTCAAACAATTTATATAATGTTTTATCTCATGTACAGAACCATTAGCAAAAGATTTGAAAGATTGAATCTTACTTATATGCCCACAAGTAATACATCTACTCCTGCCACAGGGGAAATTTCCCCTTGTAGGAGTCTTGATGGATGTTGTAGATTGTAGATCAATAATAGGCTTAAGTCTACTAGGGGCAATCATGGTCTTCAGACACCTTGCTTTTTTAAAGACAATTGGAGCTCGTGGTGGCACCTTAGGGCCTAGAATAGGATCATTCAAAATAATGCTCCAATGTCTATTGATAATATGTTTAACCTGATAGGCCAATTTGTTATATTTTGTGATAAATGTAGGAAATGAATATGAAGGATTCCCGCTTAATCTGTCCATCGCTGAATCAAGGCCAGCAAGATCAGATCTGGTCCAGGACCTCTCAAGTAGGGTACTCCTATCAGTAGATTTAGCATCATCAAATGCCCTCTGCACCACCGTTCTGTTATAACCCTTTTGTAGAAACCTATTCTTTAGAGTCTCTCCTTGGGCACAGAAATCCGAGTTCATTGAACAATTCCGGCGGATCCTAAAGAATTGGCTTCTTGGAATATTGTTAAGCCACTTTTTATAGTGGTTGCTACCGTACTGCAGGTACCCATTGGTGGAGACAGGTTTAAAGTGTGTTTTACTATGTATCCTCATGTCCGACCTATCAATGAACAGCTCAAGATCTAAAAATACCATCGTATCTGGATGTATGGAGTGGGTGAATTTTAACCCCATATCATTGACATTAAATGATTCTAATATGTCTTTCAGCTGGCCCCTTTCACCATCCCAAATAATAATAATATCGTCAATGAAATGACCATAGAATACCAGACCCGCCACCAGCCGAGCATTGCATGGATGTTCTCCCACAACCCCATGATGAGGTTCGCATAGCTGGGAGCGAATCTGGCACCCATGGCCGTTCCACAGGTTTGCAAATAAAAAGTGCCATCAAACGTGAAATAATTATGTGTCAAAATGAACTTAATACAAGATAAAATAAAATCCTTTTGTGACACATGCAAATTCAAATCTAATTGTAAAAAGTGATTCATGGCTTCTATATATATATATATGTGTGTGTGTATGTGTGTATATACATGGTACAATCACAATCCGATTGATTGAAGTATCATGTGAAATGTTCCATTTTTTTAAAAACATGTGACATCACCTTTAAGGGATGAAGTCATATCCTTTTAAAAAATATTGCCGCCATCACATGGTACTTCAACCAATCGAATTGTGAGTGTACCATGTGGTATGTCTCACAATTCGATTGGTTGAAGAACCGTGGGATGGAAGCCATTTTTTTAAAGGGTGTGTCATCTTCCCTTTAAGATGATGTCACCTTATTTAAATAAAATGGAAGCTGTCACATGGTACTTGAACCAATGTGATTGGGGATTACCATGTGATGCCTCATATGGTATATTTCACAATCCTATTGGTTTTAGTATCATGTGATGACAGCCATTTTTTTAAAGGATGTGGTGTACCTGACTTTAAAATGACGTTGCATCCTTTAAAAAAAAAAAGAACCTTGTCAAATGGTACACCAGCCAATCGGATTAGGGGAGTACCATCTGACACTCAAACATGATGTCACGTCTCATTTGCCCTTATGAAGCCGACGAGACAACATCTGACCAATTGGATTAAAATTTACAAATTAAGATAATGAAGAAAGAATAAAGAAGAAAATGGACTTACCAGCTGTTGAGGATCATTGCGTCGAGTGTCAAGAGGTTAGTGCTGTTGCTGATGGACTCAGAATCGGAGGGTGAAGATGTAAAAAGTAACATATTTTTGATGCTTGATTTTTCTAAAAAAGAGAAAAACAAAGCACACGACTCCCATAGGGTAAATAAGTACATTATTGTAATAATACAAAATGTAAGAAATGCACGTACAAGCAGATTAATTAAATAAGCAGAGCATGTTTAGGTTACATGTTATCACTTCTAGATGACTTGATTCACAAGGGTCCCTCTGCATATACAGCCTTCAGTCCGGTCAAAAGCCTCTCTCGTCTATAGAAGAAAGTATCCAATCGTATTTGGTAACAAAGGTCAGTAACAAAATACCCACAGGTTCACATTGAAGGAACACTGGAACAGCGCTCCTACACTGCTATCTTCCCAGCATGGCCCGCTGAGGAGCAAAAGACCTATGTGCAATCCGATTGATAAGCTGGGATAGTGACATCACTATGGCACGCTACATTGTAGCAAAGTCCCGCATGTAGCTCAAACGGGGTCAGGAACACGGTGCTAATTACGTGAGAGTGTGTCCTCAATAGTATACAATCCTATGCGTTTCGTAGATTACTTTACTTCATCAGGGATGTTGATGATCCTAATACTAATATATATAATTTATATAATTGTATATTAGAAGGAAGGAAACTTTAAATATATATTAGCTTTATTAAAACCTGTTTCCTTTTGTTGTAATGCTAATCTCTTTGCTCCAGTCAATAGGCCCCATGCAGTAAGCTCCGAAAAATATTATTGGCAGGGTTTTGAACTCGCCATGTTTTTGCCAAGTTGCTCTCACATTAAAAAAAAATCAAAAACCTGTAAAAGTAAAATAACATACATTTATTTTTTTTATTCACCTTTAGATGACCTCACCCTCCGAATCCAGGGGATACCACATTCTCTCAAACCAATCCACGCAACAGTAACCAGGTAAAAAAAAAAAACAAGTCTTTATCTTCTTCTTTTTCTTCTTCTGTAAATTTGTAATCCAAATCGTCAATCTTCTGGGGTCTTCGGGGTCTTCATCTGTCTCTTCTTCTTCATCTGTATCTTCTTCCAGCACAACCTTGTCCTCTTCTTGTTGCAGGAGGTCCTTCCTCCTCAGCTTCTTGCTCTAAAATAAGGCGTCATAGGATTTTATAGGCCAATGACGTCACATTTCCATCAAATGGATCCCACGGCCCTGATTGAGCAATGAAAACCATGTGATTTTTTTTTGATGATGACATTTAGAGGAAATTATGCCAGCCAATCAGAATCGCTGTGCTTCATTTCCTTTTAAGATGACGTCATCAAAAGCAAGATGGCCGCTGTCACATTGTACTTGAGACAATCAGATCGTGGGAACTATATCCCGAATCTGATTGGCTGTAGTAGACCATATCACAGAGGTTTGGGGAGACAGGATGTGACGTCATCCAAAGGGAGTCACATGGTCTACTACAGCTCTATGTTAGGGGTAGTATAGGGGTTGTTGGGGGCACAGGGGGTGGGTGGTATGTTAGATATTGAGATATTTATTGGGGACAAGAAAAATAGGAGTGAAACACCCCCAAGCGATGCTTCCCTGAGGCGGGTGAGGGTGGTTTTTGATATAATAATAAAAGATCTTACAGTCCTGGGCGCAGGTACAGATAAATTATCAGTCCCTATGAAAATCAGTCCTGTGGAGACGATGTGGGGAAGAAGGGAATAATGACCCCTTGAAATCACCAATAAACGGGGGAGATGAGCCCTTGAAATCGCAGTTGGGGTGATGTTCAATCCTCCATATCAGTCCACACTGGATTAAGAAAGAAAAAAAGACACACACCATTACGCAGCACAATAATGGTCTTGGGACACCCTTCATGCTGCTGGCTACTTACAATATAGAGGTATTAAGCATGCGTTGAAAGGTATCTTTATACAGGATGGTCTCTCTTGATGTGGTTGCTGTCTCTCCACTTCATATATCTCTGCCGATCTCAGGGGAGAAAGAAGGGACAAACAGTAACACACAATGTGTAGCACTTTAAAAAGGAAGTTGGGACTATTGAATCACTGATCTCATCTCAGCTCTTCTCTTTCCTCAGGTAAAAACATATTTCAAATTGTCTGTCTGTCCTGATATCCTCCCCTGCTGTCTATTTAGTTCTCTTTAGGTAAAAATATATTTCAAATTGTCTGTCTCCAAATTATCCCCCTGCTGTCTTAATTTAATTCAGCTTTCACACTTGTGCAAGACAACACCCATCTTAGAAAAACCATTTGCTTTAACGTCCCTCACATGTGCTAATTAAGTTGGTTGGGCCAGCCAGGTGACTTTGTAAAAGTATATAAGTAAACTCATAGCAGCCATAGCTGCCTGCAGCCATGCTCTTAAGCAGATATGCTTTTAAGTAGATATGTTTAAAGTAGTTATGAAGTTTAAAAAGAAGTGGATAAGTGGACAATATCTACTGCTTCTGATTCCTGCATTTGATCTACGTTGGAAAGGAGGATATCTTCTATCCCAGACTGCACATCTCAACACTTAACTATTGCTGTGATGCCGCCTTTACTTTTTATATTTGCTGTAACCTCACTTATTTTCAAATTATTCACTTCCTTCCACCAATCTCCTTATGTTTCTAACTCTATTCATATATCTCCATCTCTCCTTTCTTCCCCACTTCTCAGTTCACATGAACTCCTTTCTTACCTGAGCACTCTGTCCCCACACAGCTATACACCCTGCACTAAAACACACCCCTACATATCATCCTCACACATTCTCTTTCTATCCATGCTTCTCCTCCTTGCTTCTGGGGATATCTCTCCCAATCATGGTCCCTGCCTTATTTCTACTTGCTCTCGGCCTCGCGTCCCACATGCAACTTCTACTCCTTCTGGTGTTAACCTCTCCAACCTTATACCATCCCCTGACACCCTCCCTCCTCTCTCATTTCTCCTGTGCCCTTTGGAATGCTCGCTCCCTCTCTAACAAGTTCCTCTTTGTGCATGACTTCTTTCTCTCTCACTCCCTGCTTCTCTTTGCTATAACTGAGACCTGGCTCACTCAGTCTGACTCTGCTCTGGAAGCTGCCCTCTCCTACGGTGGCTTTTCCTTCTCCCACACTCCGCGCCCTGGTGGCAGAGGTGGAGGCGTGGGGCTCCTGCTCTCCTCTCTCTGCCATTACCGAACCCTTCCTATTCCCCCCTATCTTGTTTTTCCCTCCTTTGAGGTTCACACAGTCCAGATCTTCTCGCCTCTCCCAGTCCACGTGGCGGTCATCTATCGCCCGCCTACCTCTACTCATCCCCCCTCTGCCTTTCTCTCTCACTTTGAATTCTGGCTCTTTTTCTTCAGACTCCCCTGTTCTTCTCCTTGGGGACTTCAACTGCCACATTGATGACCCCTCTCTTCCTTGGGCCTCCCGCTTTCTCTCTCTAACCTCTTCTTTTGGCCTGCAACAGTGGACTGAAGCTAGCACCCACAAAGATGGCCACTACCTAGACCTGGTTTTCACTAAAAACTTTTCTCTCACCGATTTCTCCATTTCTCCTTTTCATCTCTCTGACCATCACCTCATCTAATTTTCTCTATCACGCTTCTTCCCCTCTCCATCTCCATCTCGCCCTCGTTTTTGCAGAAACCTGCGCTCTATTAACCTACCAGCTTTTGATTCCACTTTACGCTCCTCCCTCTCCTCTCTCAGTTCTACTTCAGACCCTGACAACCTGGTCAGGAACTACAACTCTGCCTTATCCTCCTCTCTTGACTTACATGCCCCGCTTTCTCTCTGCCATCCTCACCCTTCTAACCCCGGACCCTGGCTAAATTCCAACACACGCATACTGCGTTCCTCCACTCGCTCCTCTGAACGCCTCTGGAGGAAATCTCATACGCTCGCAGACTTCCTTCACCTCAAATTTATGCTCTCCTGTTTCAACTCTGCCCTCTCTCAGGCTAAATAAACCTACTTTTCATCACTAATCAACACGCACAAGTCTAACCCACGTCGACTCTTTTCTGTCTTTGACTCTCTACTCAGACAACCCTCGGCTGCCTCCTCTTCTTCCTCCATCTCATCTCAGGACTGTGCTGACTTTTTAAAGAAAAAGGTGGAATCCATACGTCAGAACATCCCATCTGTTGCCTCCTCTCATCCCACACCGCTTCCTAACTCTCCTCCTGCCTTTTTTTACTCTTTTTCTGCTATCTCGGAGGAGGATGTGTCACTGCTGATCTCCTCTTCTCCCTCTACCACCTGCCCTCTTGATCCCATTCCTTCCCATCTCCTAAAACCTCTTGCTCCTACTATAATCCCTATGCTCACACAGATCTTTAACTCTTCCCTCTACTCTGGTACTTTTCCATCCTCCTTCAAACATGCAACTGTGATACCATTGCTCAAAAACAGCAAGTTTGACCCCACCTGTCCTTCTAACTATCGACCTGTCTCCCTCCTGCCTTTTGCCTCCAAACTCCTTGAACGTCTTGTATTCTCTCGATTACTACACTTTCTCAACACCTATTCTCTACTAGACCCTCTACAATCTGGCTTCCGCATTGCTCACTCTACTGAAACAGCCCTTACTAAAATAACCGACGACCTCCATGCTGCCAAAGACAGAGATCATTACACTCTGCTCATATTACTCGACCTCTCTGCAGTATTTGACACCGTGGACCACCCTCTTCTCCTCCACATTCTCCATACTCTTGGTATTCGGAACAAATCTCTATTCTGGATCTCCTCTTACCTCTCCCATCGTACTTTCAGTGTCTCTTTTGCTAACACCTCCTCCTCTATCGATCTCTCTGTGGGGGTACCCCAGGGCTCTGTCCTGGGACCCCTTCTCTTCTCTCTTTACACACTCTCTCTAGGTGACCTAATCACAAGGTGTGTGTGGAGTGGGAGTGGATATAAATGGTGTGGGTGGGTGTGGAAATGTGAGAGTTTGTAGCACAACTAAAAGTGTGTGTGGATACTTAGTGGTCCCTATTGGTGTATAGGGATGGAAAACAAGGAGTATTAGTATGTGTGAGAGACAGCTGTGTGTGCTTCATTCATTGTAACATCGCCGGAAGAAGAGATCAGTGTATCTCGAAAGCTCGCACAAATAAAAGCATTTCGTTCGCCACAGAACGGTATCATCTATTTATTTTTTGATTATTGAAGCTCGGCTAACACGGTACTGATACCTCTACATGTGTGTGTGTGTGTGTGTATATATAGTTGTAATTGAACTACTTAGTACATATTAACTAATAACTATATAAAACATAATGATGTAGATAAGATGAAATATAATCAAAATACAGACATACATAGATTTCACATTTGTAAGCATGTAACTGCAAATATATATTAAAAACAACGTTATCAACTTGTTTTTAGAAGTTGCTATGTTTATATTAAATTGTTATCCTATATTAATTGGTAAATGAATAATAGATAATTGCAGTCACATGATTGGGAAGCAACATTTTTTGAATGTATAATCTGGAATTAATAAAATGACAGAGACAGAAATTAATTATTACAATATTAGTAAATGTTTACTCTTAATTTAGATGCATATATAATAATATTATTGCATCATTATGATATAGGCTTTTTTTGGATAGTATAGATATAATGAAATAAACATATAAGTGAGATATAAGATAATTGTTTTCAAATAATACAATTAACCGTTTAAACACTGTGTTGAATAGCTTGTATCTTAATAGAATTTACTTAGAAAAGCAATTGTATATTGATCAAAAGTTGATTACTAAATAAAAATGAGAAAAGGACAGACAATAAAAACATACACAAATAATCTTTTTGACATGATTATCATAATAAATGAAAAATAAAATAAAAAATAATAAATATATATATATAACAAACAATATTGTACATGAATTTGAACTTCAACTGAACGACATTGATGGAATATATCCATCAGGATGGAAAAAATTATTAGAAGACATGTCTAGATTCATGATGTTAATAGATAACTTGCCTCTCACCTGTCTCCCCTACAATTTATACTAAACGCTGCTGCCAGAATCACTCTACTCTTTCCTAAATCTGTCTCCGCGTCTCCTCACCTGAAATCCCTCTCCTGGCTTCCGATCAAATCCGCATCTCACACTCAATTCTCCTCCTCACTTTTAAAGCTTTACACTCCTCTGCCCCTCTTTACATCTCAGCCCTAATTTCTCGCTATGCACCATCCCGACTCTTGCGGTCTTCTCAAGGATGTCTTCTTTCTACCCCCTTTGTATATAAAGCCCTCTCCCGCCTTAAACCTCTCTCACTGACTGCCCCGCACCTCTGGAATGTCCTTACCCTCAATACCCAACTAGCACCCTCTCTATCCACCTTTAAGACCCACCTTAAGATACATTTACTTAAAGTAACATATGAATAGCACTGTGGATAATCCTGGACACATGATACATAAAGCTTGGCCCCCTGCAGACGCACTTACTAGAATTCCCTCCTCCTGTCTCAATACGTTCTCCTACCTACCAATTAGATTGTAAGCTCCTCGGAGCAGGGACTCCTCTTCCTTAATGTTACTCTTATGTCTGAAGCACTTATTCCCATGACCTGTTATTTATATTATTTGTTATTTATATGATTACAACATGTATTACTACTGTGAAGCGCTATGTACATTTATGCACTATATAAGTAAATACATACTACTACTATAGACCGAGAGAGCCCCCACCAGATGCCAACTACTTACAATAAATAAGAAGTCAGTGATCCCTGATTGGTATCTTTGCATCTGGTTGCATTGAGTCAAAGCTGGGGGATGTCAGTAGTCGCTGGAATCAATCTTGCCACCACTTCCTCTGGGGGATATTCCACCAATGACAGCTAGTAGGCTATAACCTCGTGGTGAACAGTAAAGGGAAACCATGTGCGGTACCAACAATACAATTTATTAAAACACTATTAAAAAACCCTAAGTGATGTACTCACATCTAAGGGTGATGACTGCGTGTGTTACTAAGTGCCGTCCGCAGCATGGATCGGAGGGTAGGGGAGACAGGAATGGGGGAAGAAACCCTCGGTGTTGGTGAGCTGGGATGGAACTGCTAACCTTTCCGGGTCTGTGGTCGCGACTCCACATGCAGAGTCCACCCACGATGACGTCACTCACTCGCGCGCCGATCTAATGTCGTCTAGTCCTCCTCCCAGCTGCAGGCCCACCCGTCACACGCTGACTTAGCTCCATCCTATGCGTTTCGTGACAGTGATGTCACTTCTTCAGGATATCTCAGATATATCTGATTTCTATTGGATATGGGATGCAGTTATCATGGGTATTTATGTATGAGTGTCTGTATGTTATTTTACTTTTGGATAAAGATTTTTTTGTACCGGTAACTAGCAGTCCAGCTTGTGCATCGTCTCTTCACCTTTGCTTTCTATATATATATATATATAATATGGGCTAGGAGGTGGGTAGTGGGGCTGTTGTGTGTATTGTTTTTATTGTGGGTAGCGGGGGGTGTGAAGGAGGTATTAGCCCCAAAGATGGGTGTTTAGGACTTGCGGGTGGGTAGCTGGAGGGGTTAACCCCTTCAATGAAGGTAATGAAGGGGTTAAGTCCCCCTGCAGCCCCCATGCAAGGCCTAAATACCCACCAAGGGCCAAATACCCCCTTCACCCACTCATGCTAAGGTAATGAAGTGGCTGTAAATGCATTTTTCCTGCATCGGATTCATGTCGGGTGTCTCCGGTGCTGATATTAATGGGCATTTGTTTCTAAGTGCCGTCTCGCCGCCTTAGCCGAAGCTTCTCCCCACCTTCTTGCCAACGTTTTGTGGTGTGACGATTTTGAGAGGAAGTCTCAATTCTAGAGTGGCGAAAAGCTGCGAAAAGCTGCTCGTGCTACAAGAATTGAGCAAGTTGGAAAAGCTGGCGATGAGCGCTGAAAAGTGGCATATTGCAGCGTGACTGCCGGAAAAAAAATTTCGGCAAAAAAAAATGCAGAGATATGCTCTTATCGCCAGCTTCTCGGGGCTTACTGAATCGCAGTAATAGAAGCTGGCGAAAACTGGCTTTTTGATGCTTTAACTCTTTAACTTTAACTCTATGCCCAGGACATACTTGAAACCGAGAGGTAACTCTCAATGTATTACTTCTTGGTAAAACATTTTGTAACCATGTATTATTTGTTTTACTCTGTGCCCAGGACATACTTGAAAACGAGAGGTAACTCTCAATGTATTACTTCCTGGTAAAATATTTTATAAATAAATAAATTTGATAAAGAAATAAATACTGCATGAGGCCCTATGTAGGGATAATTAAACCACCCATTATGCAAACATGACCTAGTTTTGATGCCTTCTCCATTTGCAAAAGTGTGTGGCTTCCTTTATCTCACAAATACAGTATTTGGTGGTTCTAGCATATCCCTACAAACATTTTCTTTGCACTTTTACATTTCTATCCACGATGTCCCTACATTTTTATCATTCCCTTCATAAAGACTTCCCTTATTATAGGTTTTAGATCTGGTTTAACATATAAACATACAGTGCTCTACCTCCTCTTCTATTTGCTCGATCCTTTCAAAAAAGGGAATAACCCTCTAAATTAATTGCCCAGTTATGAGTTTCATCCCACCATGTCTCAGTAATGTCTATGATATCATACTGCTATTAATTCAAGCTCACCCATTTTATATCAGGCTTCTTGCATTAGCAAACATGTGTAGCCCCGGTACCCGGCGGCTCCTAGAAACCCCCCTCCCGTGGTCGCGGGTGCCGCCGGAGCCAGCGGCTGCTTCCAAAGGTTGGGGGCCGGAGCAGGGAGTAATGCGAGCCTTAGGAGGCTCGGCGGCGTACCTGGCTAGCGGGGGCCGCCATTGTAGTTGCGCGCGCATATGCCGGGTCGCGCATGCACGGAAGAGGCCAGGGAGTTGCGGCGGCCATTGAGGGGTTGCGCATGCGCAGTGGAATCGCGCACGTGGCCCCAGTATAGAAACAGCCTCCACGGGACTACAATTCCCAGGAGGCTATGGGGGGAAGGTACCACGTGCCCCAGAGTAGCCAATAGGGCTGGAGGATTGCCCTGCCGAGAGAAGGGATACATTTCGCGGGGTTAGGAGGAGAGAGTCAGTTGGCGCCAGGAGAAGCTAGGGGAAGGAGGTAGGGTGCAGGAGTCAGTGACTCCCTGCATTAGGCCAGCAGCCCCCAAGGCCCCAGCTAGCCCTGAGTCACCCAGTAGAGTGAGTTGTGTCAGGGACAGCCCCCAGGTTAGGGACCCTGCCACTTACTATCTAGGGTCAGTTAGGGGCTCAGCAGATGCTGCTGTTGCTGCATCAGCCATCCGGGTGGGATCGCCCCGGATGGTAGTTCCTGTGTAAAGTAGACATCAGGATCCTTTGTAAAGTTCCTTGGCAGGCCCGGGCACCGGAGTGCCCGGCAGGTAATCTACAAGTGCACCAACGAGTCACATCACATTCACAAGGGACATAGTTGCTGCGCAGTCACACATATCTCTCTCACTTGAGGGTGGGGTAATACTGTGTGGGATTTCTGGACACTGGGTGGGATGATCTGGTGGAGGTGGAGGTAGCGTCCTGCAAGACGCAGTAGCTAGTGTCTCCTCTAGGGAGGGACACCTGTTGATTATATGCACAAGTACGTTTCCTATGCTCACAAGTAAAGTCATTGTTGTTTTACCTACTGTGTGTGGAGTGATATATATTGTGTCCTGCGAGGAACCACTCCCCCTCTGTTGGGAGCCATCACTGGTGGAGGCGCTGCACCAAGGTTATTCATATTGTGTCATACGTGCCCCAGGCTCTCCGTGGCGGAGGCTTAGGCATCCTGTGAGCCTAACAGGTAAAGCACCACACTGGGTAATGCCTATAGATCCCCTCATATACACCCTATCTGCGATTGGGGGGGGGGATATGGGTTATATTTGGAGGCGCTACTGAGATCAGACCTGGGGTGCCCCAATAGTTGTAGAGTACCAAAAGTACGCAAGGAAAGATGTTACCAACCACAAGCCACGAGGTCCATATCTGGGCCAATACGGTTCGGGAGCTGTATAGCCAAGTGGAGGCATTGGGGAATGGTCCCGCTCATGAGGAAGGGAGTGCCCTTCTAGAGTCCCTAAAGGAAATCCTGGGCCTAGACGGCATGTCGGCAGATCAGGAAATATGCCGGGCAAATGCCCTACAGAAGGCTACCCCCTTATGTATGGAAAGAGCCCTAGTGTAGTTGAAAGGACTGTAATCAAAATGGAGGCTCCATCAAGAAATGCTAACAGTGAGTCCCACCTAAAATGGCATCTCGCGCCGAGTCAGGAGAGCGCATATGTTGCATGCCACCAGCCTGCACAAAAATGTTTTGCAGAAGCTTGTTCGGGTCTGGCGGGCAAACCCGAGCCCCGCCCCTGCGAGGTGAGTGGCTCAGCACAGAGAGAGAATACCCCCTTGATAGAATGTGTCCCTCCTTTGGATTCCACCAGGGGGAGGAAGCTCAGTGATCCCCAGTCAGTAACTTCTGTCCCCGTAAGAAAGGCAAAAGCTGCCACAAACAGCATCCTCAGACGTACCCTTTCTGTTGTGCCCAGGTGTACAAAAGGACTTGAAATTGTCTGGTGGTATGGATTTTGACCCCTTTAAGCAACCGGCAGAATATCAGGTGGCAGAAGTGGATGATGAGGGATGCATACAATGTGTCTGTAACCAATGTGACTTTCCAGATGGCAAATTGACCTGAGGACCCCAGTGTGCCTGCTGCGGAGCACAGTTCCTGAAGCTGGGGCTGCTGCGGCCTACGGAACCCGCCAAGAAGGAAGCGATCGACTACCATACTGGACATGTCAATCCCGGTAACTCATCTATCCCCCTCACCGACGTTTCGGAGGACACTTGCCCTCTAACCGTGGTTCCAGATCCGGTTCCAGAGTCGGCCCCAGAGCCGGAACCAGCAGAGAAAGATGTTAGTGGCCTCAACACAAAGAAGGGAGGTACCCCCTGCTCTGACTTTCACCCCTGGCTGTATAGAGTCGTACGGGCTCCAACGTCAAGCTTGCCACTGGTAGTGTGCCCATGTATAGTCAAAGACTGGAATGTGACTGGTGGCTGGGCGGACGGGTCCTCTACGCTACCCGTAGCGCTTACGACAACCGTGGTAGATGGGGAGGGATGCCTGCACGGCCGTCTGAACGAATGTGCTTGCCCCGTCGGTGAATTGACCCGAGGGCCCAAGTGCCCCGACTGTGAGGTACAGTTCCTGAAACCCAGACTGCCGCAGCCTACAGGACCGCCAGAGTGCCCGGCAGGTAATCACAAGTGCACCAACGAGTCATATCACATTCACAAGGGACATAGTTGCTGCTCAGTCACACATATCTCTCTCACTTGAGGGTGGAGTAATACTGTGTGGGATTTCTGGACACTGGGTGGGATCATCTGGTGGAGGTGGAGGTAGCGTCCTGCGAGACGCAGTAGCTAGTGTCTCCTCTAGGGAGGGACACCTGTTGATTATATGCACAAGTACATTTCCTATGCTCACAAGTAAAGTCATTGTTGTTTTACCTACTGTGTGTGGAGTGATATATATAGTGTCCTGCGAGGAACCACTCCCCCTCTGGTGGGAGCCATCGCAGGTGGAGGCGCTGCACCAAGTGCGAGGTTATTCATATTGTGTCATACGTGCCCCAGGCTCTCCGTGGCGGAGGCTTAGGCCTCCTGTGAGCCTAACAGGTAAAGCACCACACTGGGTAATGCATATAGATCCCCTCATATACACTCTAGGCTGCGTGGTTCCACGGGTGACACCTGCGGGGAAGAACCGGTGGCCCCACATTTGTGGGGGCACTGCGGACCCGTAGTGTGCAGGGAAGAACCGGTGACCCCACATCCGTGGGGGCACCGTGGACCCGTAGTGAGCACCCGTGGGTCCCCAGACCCCCGTGAGAACCACCCAAGGACCCTCAGACATCTGTGGGTCTGACCTGGGGCTCCCAGAAATCCGCGGGCCTACCGTGGGGACCCAATTGTGGCCCACGGTGCCCGTGGAGACCACCTGGGGGCCATGGCGCTTGGAGGGACCCACCAACAGGCCTCCAGAACCTGTATGAAACAAGTTGCTGGTACCCTGTAGGTCTGTCAGGTGACCCACCGGGCCCCCCGGGGACTCGCGTGGGGCTGGGGTATGAACCCTGTATGTAAAATGATAAATCATATATTTATGGGGGGGCACAGGGGGTGGGTAATGTATTTAATAAATAGAATAATGTTTATTGTGGGCCAGTGTATTGATTTAATTGTGGGTACTGGGGGTGGGGGGAGGGGGTATTGGCCCCAAGGGTATGTGGGTAGGCCTCCCCTGTGGGTAGTGGGTGAGGGTGGTTAGGCCTCATGGTGGGGGGTTAGTGGGGGAGGGTATGTAGGCCTCCCGAGTGGTGGGTGAGGGTGGGTTAACCCCTTAATGACTAGCGGTTAATAACCGCTATGGTGATTAAGGGGTTAGGGGACATTACATTGGATGTTTTTATTCTTGTTTCTGTTTTGCAGCAGCGGAGGGGGCATGGACAGTGATGAAGATGAGGATTTCCTTCATCGTGGCAGCCGGACAAGGGTGAGTGCTATATGTATTTATTGTATTGATTGGTGTTTATGTATTTTAAATACACAGGGGGTGTATGTTGTTTATTGCTATGTTTATTGGGGGCAAATATCCCCAATAAACATGCGATTATGACTTAACCCCTTCATTGCCTTAGCGGCTATCCGCTATGGTAATGAAGCAGCATTTATGTATTTTAATAATATTGTACGGAAGCAGGGGGTCTCCTGAGCTGAACTGCATTGATTCGTGGCTCAGGGACCCCCTGCTTCCCGAGTTACAGGCCCCGGTTTGGGGCATCGGTTACAGTGTCGCCGCCATCTTTATAGCGGGCACGTCGCGTATGGGACGCTATAAAGATGGCGGCGACACTGGCACCCGATGACACATACCGGGGCCTGTAACTCAGGAAGCAGGGGGTCCCTGGTCCACAAAGCAATGCGATTCAGCTCAGGGGACTCCCTGCTCACTGTACAATATTATTAAAAATACATTCATGCTGCTTCGTTACCATAGCACATAGCCGCAAAGGTAAGGAATGATTGTTTATTGATATGTGTGTTTTACTCCTAGTGTAGATGTGCAGAGGGTCTCCGGAGCTGAACCGCTTTGGTTTTAGGTGCGAGGACCCATTGCTTCCCGAGATAAAGGCCCCTTTATGGGGTGCCGGTATCCCTCTGCTTTGTTTACATTCCGCGGTCACGTGATCGGGACATTTAAATGCAGAGGGATACCGGCACCTCATAAAGGGGCCTGTATCTCAGGAAGCAGGGGGTCCCCGGACCTGAAACCAATGTGGTTCAGCTCCGGAGACTCCCTGCACATGTACACTATGAATAAAATTGTATTTAGCATAATTTTTAATGTGCCGATGTTTGCGCCGAGAGAGCAGCGGATCTCTCTCTGCTGCAAACACATCTCGGCAGGGGACGGCTTCTCGGCAGCTTCTCGCCAGGCAGCTGTCTCGCCACAGGTTACACTCCATTCTTTCAAATGGTGATGGCGCATTCATTCGCCAGGGATTAGGCCCTTCCTGCATACAGCGAGGTTAACACGCCAAAAACATGGCGAATTCAAACCCTGGCGAATGCAATTTTCTGCTTCTTAGTGCATAGACCCGTTAGTCTTTAGGAGATTTCAAGCATTATCTGTATTTTATATGTATGTTCCCTGCTTGCCAAACTTTCACTTGCCCTCATTCTACTTCCATGACTCCTTGATTTTCCCCCATTCCTATCTATTCTATATAGTTATTATTTTATCTTAATTGAGGTGCAATCAATCCCTACCATAAAGTTTGCACCTCTTAGAAAAGGAATCCCAAGCTCTAAAAACCCTAAATCCTCCTTCCAACCCCTCTTTCTTAGCCATGCATTAACCTCCCTAATCTCAGACTGACTCCCGTTGGTAGCGTATGTCACTGGTAGGATTTCATAAAACACTACCTTAGAGGTGCTTGCCTTAAGATTGTGGGGTAGAGCTCTAAAAATATTTTTTTTAGTCCCTCCATCTTTCGCTAACTTTCTTATTTATGCCAACATGTACCAAGACCACCAGGTCAGTCCCAGCCCCTTCCAACAAGTTTCCATTCTCTACTGTCATCAACTCAATCTTCTTCTTACATCACATACCATCACTAAAAACAAAACAGAAAAAAACAGCAACTCCATGTTTGCTACCCTCTCTCTCTTCCTTTTTTTTACTATTACTCCAACTTTATGGCAACACATCCCCCAATTCTGTTCTTATCCACATACTAATAATTTTATGTTCCACATCCCATGCCAAAGTCTCCTTCCCATCATGCGGTGTCAATCACTCCTATCTTATCTCCATTTCATCTTCATTTCCCTTCTCTTTTGCTGTGCCCTATGAAATGCATGATGTCTGCATCAAACTTATGCAGTACATGACTTATTAATTACCAACTCTCTTAACCTTCAAGCCATTACCGAATCCTGGCTCTTCTCCTAAGCCAATGACTCTCCTGCTGCACTCTCCTATGGTAGTCTCTCCATTAGTCACACCCCCATACAAGGAAATAGACATTGCAGAGGATTTGGCATACTACTTTCCCCATGCTGCACATTTCATGTCATGCCCGCCTTTCCCCCTCTCCTTCTCATCATTCAAAGTCCATGCTGTCCATCTCTATCCCCAACTATACCTCTTTGCCCCTGTCATTTATCATCCCCCTGGATCTACATTTGCATTTCTTCACACTTTTGCTGCCTGGCTTGATCACTCCTGACACAGCTACTGTTATCCTGAGAGACTTTAACATAGATATTGACAATCCCAATTCCACTTCAGATGCCCATCTTAGCTCTTTAACGTCCTGCCATGGTCTCTCCCAGTGGACTACGCATTGCAATGGACACTCGCTTGACTTGGTTTTCTCCTGCTTCTACTCTTTCCCCAATTGTTTTACACACCCTTTCCTCTCTCTGATCATACCTCCTAAACTTTAGCCTAACTCTACTCCCTGCACGCTCCACAACACCTACTTCCACATGCACATACAGAAACCTGCATGCTCTAGACACCAAACCCCCCCTCACATACCTAAATCAGCCCTCAGCTAATTTTTTTCCTGTGACTGAGGAATACTGTAGGTCTTAGCGCACCTCTTAACTTCTCATCCTACAACCTTCACCCTAGATCCTAATCCCTAACATCTCCTTCGATCCCTCTTTGGCACACTACAACACACCCTAACTCACCTTTTTAACCTCTCTCCCACCGCTGGCATATTCCCATCTTCTTTCAAACTTGCACTCATCACACACATTCTAAAGAAACGTTCTTTTGATCCAACCTTCCTCTATAACCACCACCCTATCTTTTTTCTCCCCTTTGCCTGCGAGCTACTTGAGTCACTTGTATAAACAGCCTGACACACTTTCTGTACTCCAACTCCCTGCTTGACTCTTTGAAATCTGGTTTCCATCCTCTACACTTCACTGAGATAGCACTAACAGAAGTGGTCAATGACATACTCACAGATAAGTCTAATTCTTCCTTCAAATTCTTCCTTCAAATCTTCAATTCTTCAATTCAAATTCTCCTAGATCTCTCTGCTGCCATTGATACTGTTGATCACCCCTCTTCTCACGACATCAGCCTTTCCTCCTGCCTTATCACCTCCTTTAACCTCCAAGATTTCTCCCATGATTCCCCATCTTATATACCCCACCACATAGTATAAGAGTCTCCCCCAGCTTTCGTACATTTAAAAATGCCCTGAAAACCCCCTAACATCCCCACCCTCAAACCTAAACGGATGGACCATACTCCAACCTAAGGTATACTTCATCCCACAATGAGCATCCACTTACATTTTTGCTTTAACATTGTCCCTCATTCCCGGTAGATTGCAAGCTGTCATGAGCAGGGCCTTACCTTTTTGTATTTATTTGTGCATGTTTGTCCTAATTTGATTGTAAATGTCAATGTACTGTAACTGTATCGTGATGCAGATTATGCTGCGCTTTACAAATAAATAATAATAAAGCAGAGAGCAAGCGGCCCCAGCAGAATTGCATACATCCGCTCAAATATTTTAACAATATTTGTGCATTCAAAAATTCATCCGCTAATCAAATATTAACAAAAACAATAAAAAAATGAACAGACTGAATATTGACACATTAGACTATCTCTATATTTATTGCCGTTTGCAGAGAGGAGGAAGCAGACAGGCTTGGGCGATAGCAGGTGTGTACATGGCCAGGTGTAGGATTGGGAGAGATCCCCAGCAGCAAGAAGGAGTAGTGATAGAGAAGGGATGTGAGAAGAGAATTTGCGGGTGGTGCTTTTTACTGAGAGCTACAGAAGTTGCTGAAATGGAGGAATGTGGATAGTGGTGCAGAGTATGGGAGGGAAGGATTGTAGAAGAAATGTTGCTAGGTAGAGGAGTGGGGAAGATAGAGAGAATAGAAAAATGTACAAAGGAGTGAGTGAAACTTAAGTAGAAAAGGCAATAGTGAAAGCATAGTGAAATGCAAGGTGTAAAGACAAGGTACGAGGTTTGAATTACCAGATAATACAGAATGTAAAGAGTTTGCGTGAAAGAGCAGATGAGAAGAGTGTGGCACTGAATGATATAGATAGGCTTACAAGCGCTATGTACATTAATGGCGCTATATAAATAAATAAAGACATACAATACAATAAAGTTAGTGTTTTCCATAAATTTTCAGAGAAAGTTAAAAAAAATCACTATTGCAGAGCGGTTGACAAAGTGAAAGTATACATAGGTAAATAAAAAAGTATTCATTTACTGTATTCATTTCTTTGTGGATACAGTAGCTTCTCAATTTGGCTTTGAATGCAAGAGAGAAAAACTGATAGGCGGATTAAAGAAGCAAAAAAGTCAAAATCCTATTTTTTTAAAATAAACCAATTCTGTCTGCATTTTTTTTAATTCTTGATGCCATTTTAATTAGTTTGAATGTACTCAGCATCCTTTTCTGTGGTTGCTGTTGCAGACTCTGGCACACCTCTTTTTAAACCCAGCAGTGCAAGAGCTTTGGTAACAATTTATCAAGAACATGAAAGCATTGCAGTGTTCCCCAGCAGGAGACTGTGGTCGAGTTTAAAGCTGTAATAGACAATGTTGCCCTTAGTAATATAAGGTTATATTGTAATTGTAGCATTTCACTGGCTGAAGGAATGATTCAAAGGTGTCCCTTAGGTAACAGGATATTCCTGTGTAGATTGTGAGTAAATCATTTTTTATTACCCACTCAGCCATATCGCAACTTACTCCAGGTGACACCGGCCCCTAGCCCGTTGAGACCTGCCTCTGCATAACGGCTGTGATTGCACCGACAGCTCATCGCAGCTGGTACTGGGGCTCGGTGAAATCGCTCCTGCTTCCTGGCCGATATGAAGCTGCTCCTGTACCTCGGCAGGTGTATCCTCTGCACAGAGGTTAAAACGCAGCTTGCTGGGGTGCCCTCAGCGTGCCATGATGCCGCTCTGTCGCGGGACGCTGTGTAATGACGTCACTGTCTACACAGCAGTGGTGGATTCACTAGGGAAGTTTGAACAGTCTTACAAAGTCTCTCACAAGTGTCCAAAACAGCACACAGGATGAAATAAAAACAGGACAGGCCAATACATAGACAAAGGCCAATGTAAGCAGATATAAGGCAATAGAATGTTACATCCAACTAGTTTCGTAGAATTAACTACTTCTTCAGAGTGGTAAACAGTGTGATACACACTACATGCCTTTTACCAACTTTTAACTAGAAGTGGCAAGGCACAGCATCACAATGACTATGCTCAGCAAATGTAAGCTGTAAGTGAAGGGTATATAAAGGAGGAGGCTCCAATAGCAAGCAGGGGTGTAACCAGGAAGTGAAACCTCATAGGCTGCTGGTGCACGCAGGTGTGCCCGATGATGCAGCCTGATCAGGTACGAGGTTGCTTGCAGCCCGCGCAGTCACAGACTTCAGAGGGCAGGATTTAGAGAGAGTGTTACTCCCACGCCGGTTCTGCGAGACGTCAGAGCGGGGGCGGATCCTACAGCGCGTCACTGCCACGCTGGTTCTGTTGATCAACAGAGCGGGGGTGGAGTTTACCACACACATCAGCAGGAAGGCTGGATGAGCACCCGCGTCGTACACCTAGATGAGGGGCGGGATCAGGATCCGCAGATGCCAGACCAGACTGCGCAAGGTCAGCGCGCGCACGTCACAGGACCAACAGGGTGCGCGTCTTGAGTGTCTGTCACCAGAGGGCCAGTAAGGTGAGGAGATGGTCCTTGAACGCCGGGACGGCGAATACTCACAGTACCCCCCCCTCTAGGAGCGACCCCTGGGCGACTCCACGAAGGATTATCTTGAAATTTCTTATGAAAAATGCACACCAATCTGTGTGCGTGAACCCAGTGGCTGGTAATCCAGGTCCTCTCCTCCGGACCAAAACCTTTCCAATGCACTAGATAGTGCAGTGATCCTCTGGCGATCATATACAGGTAGACCTGTGATCCTCTGGCGATCATATACAGGTTGACCTTGGATCATAAGTGGAGACGTACACTACCGGCACACTTTATTTGAGTGCGGCTAGCTCCGCAAGCCTGGGGATGCCCCGGCATGCTATCCGCACTCCCTCGGCGTGACGCGTGTCATCGACGCGCGGTCACGCGTCATCGGGTGCCTGCGCCCCCTGCACGCGCAACGCGCGACCCCCTGCACATCTACATTATGAATAACATTGTATTTAGCATAATTTTTAATGTGCCGATGTTTGCGCCGAGAGAGCGGCGGATCTCTCTCTGCTACAGACACATCTCGGCTGGGGACGGCTTCTCAGCAGCTTCTCGCCAGGCAGCCTGTCTCACCACCGGTTACTTGCCATTATTTCAAATGGTGGTGGTGCATTCATTCGCCAGGGATTCGGCCCTTCCTGCATACAGTGAGGGCAACACGCCAAAAACATGGCGAATTCGAACCCCTGGCGAATGCAATTTTCCGCTGCTTAGTACATTGACTCTATAGTGTATATTGTCAAAGGATACAATTTATTAAAAAATCCCCAAAACACATTTTGGGGTACATCAGAAAAAACATTACAACCAATGGGAATTGATCACCACTTCCTGTGGAATCAAAATATGTAGGCGCATATAGCATTCTGAGGCAGAAAGATGTGGAAGTCTGTCACTGGTCTAGAAGAATAGTCCAATCAAAGTCCAGAGGGTATATTTATATCCTGTATATACTGTGTACAGTCAATTGACCACTGTAGTGAATGGCAGATAATGAATAATTAGAGGTGTCATAATATAAGGTCTTATGGAGCAGTCCTTACCCAAAATATGACATTTAAAGGCTATAAAACATTCTTCCGCATGCAGCTAGCCAACTGATGAAGTCACACTCAGTGATGAAATGAATAGGGTTTATGCCACTGACATCATCACATGGTCTATACAGAGAAAGAATCCCAAACAACCCCAGAGGAGGATCTTCACACTTTCCACAGTACCTTTTAATATTCAGTATTCTGAATATTAATGAATGAGTTCATCTCGGTTTTATCATCTTATTTTAATATATAGCACTTTATGTATCTATAGTAAACTACTTATTACAAATACACAATTGTAGTTAACTCAAAACCATAACCCACAGTGTAATATATTTAGATACAGTAATGTGACCTCAAATATTCAACAGTCTATATGGCATCCCCAATACACATCCAATATCACAAATATAGTTATTTTATATATTTTTTTCTTTTCAAAAGTATGGGTAATTTCGTTTAATCTTTTGGCAACAATATCTTATGCTTGCAACAATGACAAGGTAGATTCTCTAAGCAGGTTCCTACATTGGCCATTGTTTATCTTATTAGCATACTGTAGGATCAATATCATGTTATTTTAGCATAATGTTACATTAACTTCCAATATAATCACGTTAGGTATTTCTTAGCCTTGCTGCCATATAAGGAAAAAATGCACTTCAATTAATAAAAAATACTATTTGCTAGTGTTCCGCTGACAGGTAAACATGGGAAACTGCAGTCAGTAGATGTAAGCCCCTTCTATTAGTGAAGCTTTCTTCACTTGGTTACCAGTATAACAATGCTGTGTTGTGAGCATACTGTAACTCATAACAAACCGCAGAGTATGCAATTAGCCCATTCAGATTAATATAAACTGTCTATTCCCTTGCTACTGAACTAAAAATAAAAAAAATAAACAAAAACCAGGTATAGATTTTGGCACCTGTGATCATTATATACATTTTTTGATCTTATCTTTTATTATTTTTTCACTGACTTAGATTTTCTCAAAAAATAGCTTTGTCTAGAGTGTATTTGTCATTATACTGTAACTTTTTTTTATTAAAGAGGCAATCCAAGTGGCACATAAAACATACATATATTTGCAACCTTTGGTTATCATTATTGAAAACAAATGACCTAAACAGCAGATTGATTTGTTCTCCAGTGATCAGCAAAGATCCTGCTTCCAAGGGTTCACTAAATGGCTGTCTTTCAGTTTCAATCAATCCTTCAGTCAGTGTAACTCAGCATCTTTAATGTTTCTTATATTATTAAGGTAACATGTTCTACTGTTAAAGTTTTCAGATCAAGCTGCTGGGAATATTGGGAACAAATGATCAGAAACAGGAAAGTGTTGCAAAGTCTTGCACTGCTGGGGAAGTGGACTAAACCTGCTGTAGAAATCAAAGAATGCTCAGTATATTAAAACTCATTAAAAATGGCATCAAGAGTTTAATAAAAAAATAATTATAATGTAGTGAGTATTAACCAATACTGCAGAACTGATTTTATTTTTTTAAACACAAATGCAGGATATTACATTGATTGTCCTTTTAAAAGGTGGGTGTTAGTATATAATATAAATTCTAAATTGTATTTAAAAAATATATAAGATTACATATATTGCCTAATAAATGGTATATGTGTGGTCATAGATGTAAGACAAGGCTCTATTCTTAAATGTACTATACATATATACTATATATACCCATATCAAGTTTTCATATTGGCATAGTTTGTCTTCGGATTTGATAGTCCGTCTCCTGTTTCATCCAATGAACAGTGACCCTGTCAATGGGAGACAGACAGAGGAGACAGAAGAGAGGATGGAGAAAGCCAATCTGGGAACCAGGTGATGTCATTGTGAGGTCAGAACCAACTATACACGAGGACGGTGGCGTCCCAACAAACTTTTTTTCCAAGAGCTTTACAATTTATAATTCTGGCATATACCGAAGACTTATACAAAGACTCTGTAGGGTAGGGCATATATAGGAGGCTGTAACTTTTTCTAGAAGTCTCTCTAGATCTCTCAATGAGTCTGGGAAGTGACTCATTAAGAATTAATAGCAATAACTTTCCAAGTATCCAGATATACCCATTAAAAAACGCCAGCATCAGCTTCAGATGGGAGACTTGATTGCTGTCATCTGAATATCCCTCCTAGAGCAAAACTGGGAAACATGCAGCTCGGAATCCTAGTAGCAGGAGTACTGTTCCTGAGTTTGACTACTAGCCTTATAAGTAGGGACACAGACTTGGAGGACCTTTCAAATACTGGGCTAATACTATACACATGATACATAAATGTTGGCCCCCTGCAGATGCACTTATCAGAATGCCCTCCTACTCTCTCTGTATGTTGTTCCTACCTACCAATTAGATTGTAAGCTCTTCAGAGCAGGGACTCCTCTTCCTAAATGTCACTTTTATGTCTGAAGCACTTCTTCTCATGATGTGTTATTTGTTTTATGTGTTATTGATATGATTTTCACGTGTATTACTACTGTAAAGCGCTATGTACATTAATGGCGCTATATAAATAAATACATACATACATACGAATAGAAGGAGTTGGACAGAGGATCATCATCCCAGTGTGTTTATGCGGAGGGAACCAATATGTGTGGAGGAACATGACCAGCGCGTGACCAGCGTATGAGTTCATCAGAGACGTATCCCTGCCATGTTAGATAGATCAAGGAACAGGGTGGTGGCTTAACCACTAAAGATAGCATATAGAATATTATTATAATTATATTAGTGACAGCCCTCATTGCCTCAGTTATTGGGGTACAAAAAACATTACATAGTTTCATAGTTACATAGTAGATGAGGTTGCAAAAAGACATGCGTCCATCAAGTTCAACATATACTAAATTTAGACAACAGACACTTTATCCTTTATCTATACTTACTTATTGATACAGAGGAAGGCAAACAAAATACTCCAGTGACATACTGTATCATCCAATGATATCTCATAAAGGGAAAAATAAATTAATTCCTAACTCTAAGAATTGGCAATCAGATTACTCCCTGGATCAACATCTTCCCATGTTTATTTATTTGGTATATCCCTCAATACCTTTCCTTTCTAAAAAGATGACCAACCTTATTTTGAACAAATCTATTGTATCTGCCATCACAGTCTCCAAGGGTAATGAATTCTACATTTTAACTGCCTTTACTGTAAAGATTCCTTTCCTCTCGATGCCAACCTCAAGGTCATTAATAAACAAGTTAATAAGCAGGGGTCCCAGTACCGATCCCTGAGGTACTCCATTCACGACCTTAGCTTAACCTGAAAAAGTTCCATTTATGACAACCCTCTGTTTTCTATCCTTCAACTAATTTTCAATCCAGGTGCATATATTTTTACTAAGTCCAATTTGCTTTATTTTGTACACAAACCTCTTGTGTGGAACCGTATCAAAAGCCTTTGCAAAATCTAAGTAGACCACATTAACTGCAATACCCTGGTCTAAATTCCTACTTACCTCCTTATTACACTTATCTCACTGCATCAAAGCTGGAAGGGGAAAATGTTGTCCAAGAAGATATATAGTTGCACTTGTGATATGATAAACATATACCCAGCTGCAATTGGAATAGTACCATACCTGCCAATATGCAAATGAGGCCACCATGTCAAGTAAGACCTAAACCCCAAATATACAAGATATCGAAAAGCAATGGCCCTTGTTTCAAGATGCCAAATTGTCCCTGTGCTTCACAGCATTTAGGAATACAGCATGAAAGAAAGAGTACTTAGAATTCCTGGTTAAGCAAAAGCTGTATTTTATACCTCAAACTCGCTACCTACAACTGCTGGACTCTCTCCAGTGAGCAGCACTGAAAGAACTGGAAGACAAAGTTGAAAAGATTAAGTGGGATATTGTTGGCCTTAGTAAAGAAAGAAGAAAAAAAAAGAAATCCTTATTGAGCTTAAAAGCGGACACCTAAAATTTTACAGAAGTACATAAAATAGAAGAATTTGTGGAGTAGGCTTCATTGACGAGATAGAGAAACAATATAGTTGAATAAGAAAGCTAATCAGAAACATTTTTCAGAATCACCATTAAATTGACAAAGATGCACAGACAATGAATTGGACGACTTCTACCGAGAAATCAACTAACTTAACAACAAAGGAAAGTGTCACCTCAACATCATTATGGGAGAAGATTTCAATGCAAAGATTGGCGCCCAGTTGAAAGACTAAGAAGCATCAGCTGGTAAGTATAGTTACAGCAACAGGAATGAATGGGTAGGAAGATTCATGGAATTTGCAGAATGTGAAAACTTCTACATCATTAATTCATTCTTCAAGAAGAATACCAAATAGAAAATGAACATGGAACAGGCACAATGGAATAAAGTATAAAACTCACTATATCCTAGCTAACAAGAAACATGTGATTGAAGACTACACAGTGAGTGATCACTGATTGTTTTGTTGCAAATTACATCTGATTGCGATGATGGAAAGAAGAAATCTGATTAAAAAGGAGACAAAAACAATCAACATCAAGAACTTTAAGAATAACAGCAGAGCATTTCAATTAGAGTTGTAAAATCGCTTCAGCTTGCGCAAAAGGTCATGGGGACACTTTAACAAACAATTATGAAGAACTTGGGAAGATTGTAGTTTAAAGCACAGAAATAACTTGAGGACACGCTAACAAAAAGTAAGATAAGAAAATATCAGATGAGACAAAGCAGTTACTGAGAAAACGACAAGTAATGAAGCAATGCCAAGATGCAGGGAAAATAATTGAATATGCAGAGCTGTGCAAAACGATCCACAAGTGTATAACTGAAGATGTGCGGAAATGTAACTGTGATATGATGTAGAAAACTATCTAAGATAACAAAATGTTAAAGAAGGTGAAACAGTGACTTATGATTGAGAAGAAGCAAATTATTGCACTCAACAAGATGATGGATTGACAATAAACCGTGCACTTGTCATAAAGGGGGATGAGGACTTCTACAACTAAGCTAATGAAGGGATAAACCCCCCAACTACCCACCTGAGAGGCTTAACAACCAATCCCAGTGCAACTACCCCCTTCACCCACCCCCTCCTCCCCCAACAAACTCCCATGCCCTCACAAAGGAATAGGCAAATGCCCATGTAGCCAAATATGGCTACTAGCGCTTTTGCCCATTCAAATACAGTAAAATACATACAGTAAAATACATAACAATTTAAAGTAATAAATGTTTTACTTACCCCTGCCAGGATTAAGGCGTCATCCTCCCCATGTAAGGGCCAATTCAGACCATTAAAAGACAAGTAACCCCTTAATTAACTTAGCAGGGATTATCGCTAAGGTAATGAAGGGGTTACTGGTGTATTAAGGGGGAGTTACGCCGGTGCTGCCCGCAGACCAGACCCGTCCCTTATACTGAGGTGGGGACGTATATGTGCACGCACCCGCAGCAGAAGGAGCGTGTCCGTAGTATGGTGTTTTGGCATTGTCAGGCCAGGTGGGAATAGTTGTAGCAATACTTGCCGTACCGGTAAAAGAAGAGACGTAGTCGTTGTCGTTAGCCAAGGTCTGGGAGAGGAGAGACCCGGAAGGTCGGGGTCCAAGCTGGGATCGAGGGGTGTGAGAAGCAGCGAGGTCAAGTGGGAGCCGGGGTCCAGAGCCAGAGAGTGAAGTCCGCCAAGCCGGGTCGTAACCTGAATAAACGAAGACAAGAGAGAGAGCCAGAATAGACATCCGAAAGTAGAGTCTATGTCGAGCAATGTGGGAATGGCAAGACAGGCATTATATAGTGCGGCTGGCGAATAGGAAGAGGGGGCAGACCTGGAGGAGTACATGGAGCCGTCCTTGATAGGCTGCCTTAAGGAGAATGCAGGTGAGCAGCTTTGGGGAATGATTGCAGTCTGTGCGTGAGCTGGGGGTGGGGCTTCACTGCAGGAGCAGTGAATAAATTAACTTGGTCTGGCGCGCGCTCCGTAACAAGAGGGAGCGCGCCCAGGAGAGGTAGCAGCTGCCAGAGTCCCCACCGCCCCGCAGACCAGCGACCGCCCGCCGGGGAAGAGGGGGGAGTCCCCCAACCACGGGGATCGGACGGGACTGGCGAGGGAGACGTTCCGCAGTAGCGGGAGCAACGAGAGGTGAGGGGATGTCACGCTGCGACCGTCGTGACCCCTGAATCCTCGCAGTACCCCCCCCCCCTTCAGGGTCAGCCTCAGGACGATCCTCCCACTGTTTGGATGGGAACTTTATTCGGAAGCGTTTGAGAAGTCCTGGTGCATGAATGTCTTTAAGAGGTACCCAAGACCTTTCTTCAGGTCTAAAGCCCTTCCAATGGACCAAGAAATGGACCTTACCCCTCGAGAGACGGGAATCTAGTATAGCTTGGATCTCGTACTCTTCGTTGCCCTGTATGAGCACTGGATTTGGTTTAAGTGTGGTCCGGAAAGAGGGGACTGGAGATGAACGGCTTGAGAAGTGATGTGTGAAAAACATTAGGAATTCTCATGCTTTGAGGTAACTGAAGACGGAAGGCCACCGGGTTTACCTGCTCCATGATAGGAAATGGGCCCAGAAATCTAGGCGCCAATTTAGGGGAAGGGGTTTTGAGGTGGATATTCTTGGTAGACAACCAGACCTTATCCCCTGGCTTGTAATTGGGTGCAGGTCGGCGACGACGGTCAGTCTGGATTTTCGAAGTCAGGGAGGCCTTTTGAAGTGCCAATTGAATTCTAGCCCAAGAGTCCTGTAGGAGGGAGATGTGTTCATCACGGCTGGTACTCCAGAGGAGATATTGAAAATAGGCAGGCGAGCCGGGTGGAATCCGTAATTAATAAAGAAAGGCGTCTCACGAATGGATTAGTTCCTGGAGGAATTAAAGGCATACTCCGCCCAGGGAAGTAATTCCGCCCAGTCATCCCTGGAGTCATAGACGAAGCACCTTAAATACTTCTCGAGAGATTGATTAACCGTCCCGGTCTGCCCATTAGATTGAGGATGATATCCTGAAGAAAAAGAAGAAGAAATGCCCAGTCTTCTGGTGAAGGTCCTCCAGAATCTGGAAACAAATTGAGAGCCTCGATCCGATACGATGGATGTGGAAATGCCATGGATCCGGAAAATCACTTTGGAGAAGATATCGGCTAGGGCGGGTGAGGAGGGTAATCCTTTGAGAGGAACGAAATGTGCCATTTGGAAAACCGATTCACCACTACTAGAATGGTGTTCATGCCATTCGACCTACAGGTAGGCAATTCGACAATAAAGTCCATGGATATGTGGGACCAGGGGTGCTCCGGGATGGGTAAAGGCAAAAGAAGACCATGGGGTCTCTGTCGAGGAATCTTATTGTGTGCACAAACCGGACAGGCCCGAGTAAATTCAAGGATGGTCTTGGCCATATTGGGTCACCAGAAGGTGCGACGGATGAGGTCCAATGTTTTTTTGAATCCCGGATGCCCTGCCGAACGGGAAGCGTGCCCCCAATCCAGAATCTCAGGAATAAATTTGGGCTCCATGTACAAAGGATCCTTCGGTACCTCATGATCACTAGGAAGGTGTTTTTGAGATTTGATGATCTTTTCAAGATTCTTGAATGCAGCGACCGCGAGGATCTTTTGCTTGGGAAGGATGGACTCGGTAGTTTTCTCCGGTCTCTCTTCAGAAGAATATTGTCTAGAGAGGGCATCCGCCTTGACATTCTTGGTGCCAGGAATGTAGGACAAAATAAAATTAAACCTGGAGAAAAATAACGACCAATGGGCTTGGCGGGGGCCTAAGCGGCGGGCACTCTCGATGTATAAAAGATTTTTATGGTCCATGAGAATCGTGAACGGTTCTTTTGACCCCTCTAGAAGATGTCTCCATTCCTGAAGGTGGAATGGGAGAAATAGGGGGAGCAAGGGATTAGTGCATTCACACAAACGACGACATAAATGAAGTGAAAAAGCTTAACAAGGGGCCAAAAAAGCCTCTAAGGTGGACATGGGATGGGATGGTAATAATAAAATACTCACACGGCCCTGTGTGAGTAAAGGTGCATAAGGGTATCTTGTGTGGTGGAACCTGACCCTCCCAGGTAAATGGTCAGATTGGTGATGAGGATAAATATCAATAATAACATATGCAATAACCATATAATACTTACACGGCCCTGTGTAAGCACAGATGTGGAAAGGTTTCTTGGGGTACATGAGGTTAACCCATCCAAGTTGATTACAGGAGCAGGGCACAAATAATGTCTCGCAGGCAGGGTATCACATGAGGATTCCCCTTCGCAGTGCTCACGTAAGAGCTCCTTCCCTCCCCGGTCCAGCAAACAGGGGTAAGTGAGGCAAGATATCAGCAGGTGGTCAGCAGTGGTGTATAAAATCATGCGTTTATTACACAATAAAGACATCCACAAGAACATCCCAAAAAGCACTCACATAAATTAAAACTCCCTGGACCACCACGTGCCTGCTGGTCACGAATCGCTTCACATGCAGCCTGCTCTCCGCGTGGAGTGAGGAAAGGTGGTAACTCCTATCGGTCGGCTGGTGACTGCGACTGCTTCCCACTAGCTACGGAAGCCTCCGTGGTCCAAAAACATACAATGATTTAGAGCAACGCGTTTCGCCGTGAAAACGGCTTCCTCAGGCTCAAAAAACTTTTTGTCTTTTATTGTGTAATAAACGCATATTTTTTATACACCACTGTTGACCACCTGCTGATATCTTGCCTCACTTACCCCTGTTTGCTGGACCGGGGAGGGAAGGAGCTCTTACGTGAGCACTGCAAAGGGGAACCTCATGTGATACCCTGCCGCCAGCCATTATTTGTGCCCTGCTCCTGGAATCAACTTGGATGGGTTAATCTAATGTACCCCACAGAAACCTTTCCACATCTGTGCTTACACAGGGCCATGTAAGTATTATATGGTTATTGCCATATGTTATTATTGATATTTATCCTCATCACCAATCTGACCATTTACCTGGGAGGGTCAGGTTCCACCACAAGATAACTTATGCACCTTAACTCACAAGGTCCGTGTGAGTATTTTATTATTACCATCCCATGTCCACCTTAGAGGCTTTTTTGGCCCCTTGTTAAGCTTTTTCACTTCATTTATGTTGTCGTTTGTGTGTATGCTCTAATCCCTTGCTCCCCCTATTTCTCCCATTCCACATTCTACCAAGGGCTTTGGATATCCCCTTCTGGGGTTGCAGCAGAGGGATTTACATCAAGTACTGTACACCATTTTGAGAAATCCCAAAGTGTTGGTTTGAACTAGTGATTTATTTAAATCCTCCACCCTGACCCATTAATTCAAGGTAAGCGCCCGGCTTCTTTTTTGCTTTGTATCCATTCCTGAAGGGCCAACTTGACCGCCAAAAGTTCCCTATTGCCCACGTCATATTTCCTCTAAGCTGGAGAAAACTTCTTAGAGAAAAACCCGCAAGGGTGAAGTTTATCCTGTGGAGAAAATCTCTGGGATAGGACTTGATTGAGAAATCCATGACAGGCGTGCAGATCCCCCGTGTGTGGCTTAGGTGCTGGAATCTTTGGGCCTGGGGTCGCGGCGGACACCGGTTCTACCTGCGCCGGTGGTGCGGCCACAGGTGGTGCCTGAAATGAAAGGTCCTGTACCTGTTGAGTTAGGAGAGCCATCTGATCAGTAAAGGCCTGGATTTGTTGATACATGGCCGTCATCATAGAGGACAGATCAGTCTGGTCTGCGTCTTGTGGGCTCGACATAATGTTACAACAGTGCTGCCCGCAGACCAGACCCGTCCCTTATACTGAGGTGGAGACGTATATGTGCACGCACCCACAGGAGAAGGAGCGTGTCCGGAGTGTGGTGTTTTGGCGTTGCCAGGCCAGGTGGGAATAGCTGTAGTAATACTTGCCGGTACCGATAAAAGAAGAGACGTAGTCGTTGCCGTAAGCCAAGGTCTGGGAGAGCAGCGATCCGGAAGGTCGGGGTACAAGCTGGGATCGAGGGGCGTGAGAAGCAGCGAGGTCAAGTGGGAGCCGGGGTCCAGAGCCAGAGAGTGATACAATATATAATGTATCATAGGATATAAAGACAGTGTGAAAGAGGATGGCGATGCAGGAAGTTGTATCCTGAGGGGAGTGGGAGGTGATGCACTGCAGTCCAAAACTGGAAAAAACTGACGAATGCGGATCGCTAAAAATAACTTTTTGAGACACTAAAGTCAACATGTGAACAAAAAAAGAAACTCCTGAGAAGAACCTCTTTGACAAAGCGCACGCATATGCGAAATGCATCAGAGGTTCTTCTCTGGAGTTCTGTTTTGTTCCATGTTGCATTAGTGTTTCAATAAAGTTATTTTTAGCGATCCAGCATTCGTCAGTTTTTTCCAGGTTTTGGACTGCAGTGCATCACCTCATCACTCCCCTCAGGATACAACTTCCTGCATCGCCATCGGGCTGAGAGCACGCCAGTTCGGATTACCCTCCAAGAGGTCATGTGTAATTTACAACCTAATACCTTTATGGACATATGTATATACACATTATTCTTTTCAGTTTAGATCCAGGGATTTATTTATGTTAGCTGTTTAAAGGGGTCTGAGTTCCCACTCACTTGGATATCTCTGACATCCGCAGTGCATTCATTATACTGTATACCCTGCACATAGGAGCATAAATGTCTTTGCTTTATTGGAATTGTATTTATACAAAAATTTTGATTCCACAATTAAAGAAGACTTTCATTCCTATTTCACACTGTCTTTATATCCTATGATACATTATATATGGTTGGATGCTATTTGCACACTCTAGAGCCCTTAATTAGGCAGCTATTGTTGCCGTTTTTTCTAATTACCTTAGCTGTTGTAACTGCTAAGGTAATGAAGGGGTTTACCCCTGCCTAAACCCTCCAGGTAGGCCTATCCACATACCCCAGGGCAAGTACCCCCATTCCCTTCCCCCATCACCAACCACACACATGGGAAAAAGCACTAGTGGGAAAATAGCTAATAGCGCTTTTGCCCATTTGTGATGTAAAAAATAAAAAATACACAATCAAATCAACTAAACATTAATATGCAATACAATAAAAAATACTATCCAATGCACCCATTGATTTTCACTGTGGTTACCTACAGTATGCCCTCAATGGAAGCACAGAAAACCACAATGGCAATTAATGGGTACCTACTAGTCATCCCCTCTACCCCCAACACATACAGTACAGTAATGGACAAAAGCCCTATTCAGATCTAGATAATAGCACATTTGCCCTTAAAAATAAAACATTACCCAGCCAGCATATAGTACATAGAAATTGTACTTACCCCTGCGAGGATGAAGGCCATCTTCATCTTTGGCCTCCGCATCCTCCTTGTCTTCAGTGGGCACCAACAGTAACATCAAAACAAACTAACTACTGTCCGGTAACCCTTAATCACCTTAGATGTTATTAACTGTTATGATATTTAAGGGTTTAACCCCCCTCCCACTATACCCAGGAGGCCTAACCACCCTCCCTGGGGGAACTACCCCCATCCCCGACCTCCTATTCCAATTTATTGTCACTGTGGTATAAACTATGCCCACAATGGTGGCAAGGATTATCACAATGACAATGAATTGGCACCATAAATAAAATAAAATATATCACATTGCAATTAAATAAAAATAAACATTAGCAATAAACCCATTGATTGTAACTGTGATAAGATATGCCCTCAATGGGGGCACAGATTACCACAATGTCAATGAATGTGCAACCTACAAAAAAAATCCACAAAATAAAAACAAACATTTGCCAAAAAATGAAATGATTGTCAATTTAATTATCTATAAGGGCATAGATAAACACATTGCCAATCAATGGGAATCCTATAAAAAATACACAATTAAATAAAATACAATCAATGTGTTTCTTACTTTTGCCGGGATGAAGATTCATCCTCCTCATTCAACTGCGGCACCAACTGTAATGATGTATTGCACTATAAAAATAACACACTTTTCTGGTGGTAATACAGCATTTCTTTTAACGCAGCTTGGTCTATCCAGGTCTATACCAACCTTGGCCAGCAAATATTAATGGTTGAGAAACTTTCATATCAAATTAATAGGTGGATAGAGCGCATTTTGAAGAAACAAGAACATTTTGCAAATTAACCTTCCTCTGTGCCTCATAAGGAAAGCGTTTGATCAGTGTATCCTGCCTGTATTCAAGTATATTTGCAAAAAGTTGAACCCTAAATGACAAAATATAATCCAGAAGCCTAAGACAACCAAAACAATTATGGAAAGATGTAGGCTGGGTATCACTTGAAGAGACAGGAAAATAAATGAATGGGTTCAAAATCACCCTTCAAAACGTGATGAAATTAAATTGGCAATGGGCTGTAAATATTGCTAGAAGAAATGTCTGTTGCCTGCCTGGCTTCAGTGGCCTGGGATCTTCCCTGTACTTCTTCTATGCCTACTGTATAAATTAAATAGCAGTATATTCATATGTAATAATATTGTAATGTTAATTACAATACTGTCAAATAGTTTCATGGGGGGTTACATTTATACACATTTAGTTTCTCTCATTCTTTGCACCTAGTGCGCCAGTGCTCAACTCAAGCCACTGAGTCCAGCGGGGACCCCCTGAGGACCCCCAGACACCAATGGGAACCACCGGGGGACCCCTGGACACCCACAGGTAACACCCGCGGGGACCACCTGAGGTCCACAGACACCCGTGGGAACCACCCAAGGGCCCCCAGACACCCGTGGGAACAACCCGAGGACCCCATACACCCATTGGGACTACTCAAGGGCCCGCAACAGCCACAGGGATCACCCGGCGACCATTGTTGGACCCCCAGAAACCCATGGAAACCACCTGGAGGCCCATGGACACCCGTGGGGACCACCAGAAGACCCCCAGACAATAAAATAGGCTGTGGGGGCACAGGGGTGGGTAGGTTGTGTATTGGTGTTTAGTACATACTGTATTGTAATGTTTATTGGGGACAGAGGGGGTGAATGAAGGGTCAAGTACCCACTTCATTTACCCCTCTGCCCCCAATAAAGCTGCTGGTTCCTTAACCACTTCATTGCCTTAGTGGTTAGCAACTAAGTTAATGAAGTTGACTGTAAATGCATTTTTATTGAATCGGATTGATGCCAGGGTTCTCCGGAGCTGATATTAATAGATATCAGCTCCGGAGTCACCCGGCATCAATCCGATGCAGGAAAAATGCATTATTTTTTCTAAGTCCCGTCTCGCCGCTTATCGGTAACTTCTCACCACTCTCTTGCCAACTTTTCCTGGCGAGACGATTTTGAGAGGAAATCTGTACTCTAGAGCCATGATTAACCTCAATAAGCTAATCAGCGCTACTAGAATAGCACGAGTTAGAAAACCTGGCAATAAGTGTCGATAAGTTGCTTATCGGTGCGCATTTGGCGATTTTTTTTTTGTACAAAAATATTGCTGAAAAACTCTCATCGCTGACTTATCGGAGCTTACTGGTGTTTTTGACGATAAGGTGGCAATAAGTGGTTTAGTGCATAGGCACCATGGTGAGAGATACACTGACATTTTCCTCTTTTCCTTATAAGCTGTTTCTTGTCTCTGTCTTTAACCGCATGCAAGTACCTCCTTTTGCATGAACTAAGGCTATTTATTGGAGAATTTACTTTATATTGAGACAAACTGATTGCATACAGTATATTCAGTTTTAATAGATAGAATGTATAAAATATTTCAAACATAGTAGTAGTATTTGATTTCATTATAAACCCACTGTATAAACACCAGTGCACACTAATAGAGTTAGCGCCGTTTTCTTTCACCCTCACTTTGCTAAAATATTTCAAAAACAGCATAGGAAACATTTACTCAGAAGTTGCTCATTTCAAATTAGTGATAATCGTCACTAAAAAAGAACATAACTATTTCTCTATTTTGTTCTTTTTTCCAGAATCTATTGATCCAATTACCAGAGCCATTCTTCTTCTTTGCATTTATGCAACAGTTATACCCTTACTTAAAAAAAAGCAACATTTACCTGTCTCTTTAAGTATCATCCTGTTTCTCGCTTATCTTTTTTCTCTAAACTCCTTAATTGCCTTGTACTGTATCCTCCATTTTCTCACCACTTATTCTCTCCTAGATGCTCTACAATCTGGCATCCACATTGCTCATTCCACCTAAACAATCCTCACTAAAATAACTAATGACCTCTATGCTGCCAAAGACAAAGATCATTACACTCTTCTTATTCTACTCGACTTCTCTCAAGCCGTTGGTACTGTAGACTACGCCTTTCTCCCTCACATTCTCCCTCACATTCTCCATACCCTTGGTATCTGTAACAGAGCTCTATCCTGGATTTCCTCTTACCTCTTCCAACATATTTTAATTGTCTCATTTGCTAACATCTCCTCATTCTCTGTCGATCACTCTGAGAGTGTACCTCAAGGGGCTGTCCTTGGACCTCTGCTTTCCTCTTTACACACTCTCTTTAGTTGACCTCTGGGGTTCAAATATCACCTCTATGCTGATGACACACACATTTGTCAACCCCTGACCTTACACCTGCTGTACAGACCAAAATCTCTAAATGTCTCTCCACTATATCGTGATGGATGGCCCTCCGGCTACTAAACTTAACATGTAAAAGACGAAGCTCCTGATACTACCTCCCAAGCCTGGCCCTACTGCCCCATTCTTTCATTACTGTTGGCAGTACTATCTTACACCCAGTATCACAAGCACGTTGCATAGGTGTCACATTTGACTCCTCCCTTACATTCTCCTCTCATATTCACAATGTAGCTAACACCTGTTGTTTTTTCCTCTGTAACATTGCTAAGATACGCCCTTTCATCTATCACTCTACTGCTAAAACTTTAATGCACATCCTCATTCTCTCCTGTCTGGACTATTGTAACCTTCTACTGCCAGGCCTTCAACTCACTCACCTGTCTCACAATGTATCCTAAATGCTGCTGCTAGAATCATTTTACTCTCTCCTAATTCTGTTTCAGCGTCTCTCCTGTTGAAATCCCTCTACTGCATTCCTATTCATTCCTGTGTAACCCATAGACCCCCACCCAATCGTAGATCGGGCCCCCTAAGGTGTTCTGTGGTCTGGCTACATGTCTTAGTTTGGTGCATATCTGCTGGCAACAGGGGGCCTGAGTCTCCCGCGATGACATGGGGGAACAACAGAACAGGTTTCTGGGGTGGATGCCTTTGTTCTCATTCAACAGTGCAGCGCCTCCATCTGTAGTAAGCCCCAGGGATACGGGGGGGAATCCCTACCACAGAAATCCCCTCCCAGGGATGAGAGATTCCAGTCTCACACAATAGATCCTTTTAACAATAGACTCTTTATTTAAGTCTTCAGCAGCAGCAGCAGCAGCAGCCTGGTACAATAAATATGCACAGCCTACTAGCTGTTCTCCCTTAGGATGGTCCCTGCCTCCACTCTGGACTCAGGGCCGTCCAGAGTGGGGCTATCTCTTCCCTCACCCCTAAGAAGGGTGAGAGGTATTTGGTCCACCTCACTATCTCCTATCAGCTCCACTCATCAGGAACCTAACTAACTCACTCTCTACACTACACTGTCTAGCCAGACAACTCACACAGAACTGTCTCAACACTAAATAGGAAGTGACACTGCTCTTTGTAACTTCCAATAGGCACCGCCCCTGTGCCTCTTGATTGGACACAGGGTCAAGTGACCTACCTTCACTTACTCAGCAAAGTGTCAGAAGTGGGGAAAACCCATGATAACTCCTGGCCTTAGCAGGGATTACACACAGGAGGAGGATAGATATATAGCCCCTAATCTTACAAGGGCTACACTCTCCCTCAGGTGGAATCCAATGGTCTCCACTTGGACCTAATTTGCTGGACCATCCTGCAGGCGAACAATCTGTGAACATACAAACATAATTAATATTGTGTACACAGGACTTTAACACCCATGATGGTGACATAACATAGCGGGAAACTCCCAACATGGAGAACCCTTAACTCAATAATAATGACGGGGATCAGGCTTCTTCACTGTCACGCCTGTGTGCCCGCAGCCCTGGCAAGACTCCAGTACTGAGGTGGGAACGGTATTACACCACACACCCACAGCAGTGGGAGCAAGCCCGGAGTGTGGTATAGCGTTGCTGGGCCTGTAGAGAGAGTGGTTAATGATACTTGCAACGTCTGTTGGTATAAGCGTAGGAATGGTCGTGTCCGTGTGCCAATGTCCAGGGGTCCAGAGAGTAGAGTCGTCAGGGTACAAAGCCAGGTCCAAGGATTCCAGAGATCAGCAAGGTAGAGTTCGTAGCAAGGTTCAAGGGGTACAGAGAGCACGGTAGTCCAGGAAAAGCAGGGGTCAAAGCCAGGGAAATCCACAGTAAATACAGGAGCAGGATACACCAGGGAGACAGAGGGAGCACAGCATAGGTCAGCACACACAAGGAAACAGGAACTATGCAGAGCGACGATAGAGAGGACAGACAGGGATTATAAATGGAGACACAACAATAGGAGAGAGGGGAGGAGCAGAGAGAGAAGTGGGAGACAACAGGGATAGGTCAGGGAGAGAAGAGGAGGAGACAGAAGGGGCAGTCAGGGGAATGGCCTGTAGGGACTGGGAGGAGGAGTCCGGAACGTGGCAGGCCCAAGAAGAGGAGCGTGTGCGCGCGCCCTCTGTAAGCAGAGGGTGCGCGCGCACAGGCTGCGACAGGGAGATGGCCCACAGGGACCGGGAGGAGGAACCAGAAGGGCGATGGAGCCTAGAAGGTGAGTGTGTGCGTTCGCCCTCTGCAAGCTGAGGAAGCGTGCGCACAGGCCGCGTCACCAGGTGCGTGGAGCGCCGCGCCATGGGTACCCCAATGGAGGGAGGCAGAAGAGTGGATGGAGCTGCCAGGGAAGGTAAGGCACTGGCCACAGGCATAGTGGGTGTCTGGGAGCGGGGAGCGTCACCGCAGGGCTTGGGGACCGCACAGGCACGCGAGACCTGCGGGACATGCACTGAGGCAGTGGGGTAGACGGAGCAGGACAGGAGTGGGAAAGGGTAGAGGGATTGGAAGGAGATGGGACAGAGGGAGAGAAAGAAGGGGAAGGAATCCCCTGAATCGTCACATTCACTTCCCGCCCATTGGTATCCACGATCTTAATAAAGAAAGGCTGAACAGGCCCATTCTCCGGTCTGTACAATAAGCTGTGCATAAATATGTTCCTGCCTGTACTCCAAGACTTCTTTACAGAACATATTTTGTCTTCCCTCAAATAAGCAGTGCTACCAAATTTAATTCTTTGGTGCTCTACAACTGCATCTCGGAGCAGTCCTCGATCTCCTGCATGACCGTTTCCGGTACGTACGGGAGCTCATAACCATGAGACTGCCAGTTTCTCGCCACAATGGATCTAGCTGCTCGACTTTAATTAGTACGTTTCCAGTTCCCAGCCTTTCCTGGCAGTACCCAGTACTTTGGCTCCTCAGGCGCGATATTATCATACAGAATAGATGAACCTTTGGGTGTGATCACCTTTTGCATAATTTCTCTCCACCTGATATCTAACTCATCGGCAATCTCCTATGGAGAGTAGGTGCCTACGTCCCACAGTGGTCTACAGTATTTTTCTTTATTAATTCAAATCTGGTGCGGTCCATCCCCTCATCGTACCCTGTGAATTACGGTGCCCACCATTTATCTCGGTGCTCATATGAGGATGACACACTAATACCTTCCTCGGACTCAGCTCTCGAGGACACACCAGATGTCTCTGCCTCAGTAGAGTGTGAGCCTTTACGCCTCCCTCTAATGACATTCTTGTAAACCGTGGGATTCATCTTGGGTGCCTTGGGACTTACGGGACCTGCTTTTGCAGTAGACTGGGACCCTCGGGCCCTACGACTTAGAACAGGATTAAACACAGTGGAGTTAGGTACAGGTAAAACACTTGACATAGGTATCTCCCCATCAGAACCCTCATCACTTGTCACCCAATCCCGACAATCAGTTGAAAACTTGGGCGTCTTATTCAGCTTACTCCCACTAGGACCCGGTGGCATGACACGTGATGGGGGGGCAGTGGCCAGGGCAATGGCGCTAGGGGTGGTGACCAGATGATCGCCATAGTCCATTACAGTGTCTCTGAGTCAGACAATGCCACGACCTGTAGGTATTTTCTTACTGTGAGAGGGAGTAAAGTCACTGACTAGCACTGAGAGTTTGAAGCAATGGAGCCTGGTTCAATTCCCAGTGTCGACTCCTTGTGACCTTGGGCAAGTCACTTTATCTCCCTGTGCCTCAGGCATCAAAAACATAGATTGTAAGCTCCATGGGGCAGGGACCTGTGGCTGCAAAAAAATGTCTCTGTAAAGTGCTACGTAAAACTAGCAGCACTATACAAGAACATGCTATTATTATTCTTAATTACTGTCTCTTGCGGCAGCGCTTCTGGCTCCCCGCTTGGCCACTCGGGCCTTAAATTCCTCGAACTCTGCTTCCAGCCCAGCTCTCTTTAGCGAAGCAATCAAAGCTTCCGGGCATCGGCACCAGTCCGACCCGGAAGTGACATCATCGTTGGTAGTCGCGGAGTCTCCATCCGCTTCTTGGTCCCGCACCGGAAGTGCATCGAAGACCGGAAAGGGGCGGCGGTGGACCATCAGAGTCGCGGACAAGCAGGTAGGCCTCAAGGCTCTCTCTCTCCACAGGTTCCTCCTTCACCTGGCGGGAATAAGGGGGTGGTGGAGTCCTCTTACCGCTTCGCTGTCTTGCGATGCTCTTTGGTTCCTCTGGAGCTGTCTCGGGTCCCATCTCCGCCGCACTGGGGGTCGCCACGGCCGTGGGACTTCCACACGGTTCAGGCAGCACCAGCGCTCACTGTCGGGGGGTCTCCGGACTCGTCTGCTCCATCTCTGACATAAGTGGAATCTTTTCTTTACAGCTGGAGTGGTCCCCCGACCGGCGCATCACCACCGATGACAGGCTGTCTCTCTCATCATCCGACGAGGACTGCAACGGCACCTCCGCTGGGGAGTCACCTCGGGTCCTTGCGGCACCGCCAGTGGATATAGGTACGAAACAGGCCCGCTCTGGTACTTCCACTGCGTTTGCGCTCTCCTCGTCGGAACACATCTTAATAGCTGGGCCTGGGTCCCTACCACAGGGGTAATATATGGGACCAGGGCAGCCTTTGCATCTGCCTCCACTTCGATCAGCGTCGCTGGAGAAACCTCTCGCGGGGTCACGATAGCAGCACATGGCTCGATAGGCCAGAGATAGAAAATGCCACACTGTTGGCACCGTGCTGTCGTACTTGGGGCTGGTCCCGGTAACCTGAATTGGACACACAGGCACCGCAGATATTCTCGGACATCAACCTCCACAACCAGGAAGCCTCATGGAAACTGATAAGTGTTCATACTTAGGTCAGCGATCTTTTGCGCAGGGGTTGATTCGCTCAGCTTACTGGTTTGACAATCAGCTCCTTCTCCTTCACCAGTCAAGCAGACGTGAAGTTCCTCAGTCTCACTTCCTGTCCCTCCTTCCGCTGGGGAGGACTGTTGTGATTGGTTCTCAGTGTGACCCCTCCCTCTGGTGGAAAGTAGAGGAGGGGTACTCTCTCTCCTTGGGTGACGTGGCTTCGTCCTTTGGCCAGTCACTGCACAGGTGGGTGCAAGTACAGAGTTCGCGCAGCTCACTTCTTTTAGATGGGGTTCTGGTTTTGTCGCCAAACCCTTGCACATCTCTTGCCACATTTCTCGTGCAGCCTGCTTGCACGCAGCACGTGCGCGATCTAGTCTTGGTGGGAGTCGCCATTTTGGATCGGTTGCAACACGCGTTGCAGTGAATGGCGCAGCAGTCGCCATTTTAACCTCCTCCATGCCCCGCAGAGCACATGTATCTCTCGCCGCCATCTTTAGTGATCCCTCTAAGCCCACAATAGCGCTACTCTCAGTGCCTATAGTGCAACTCGTTCCTAGACACTTACTACTCTCAATGGTGCTTTAACCAGTGAATTTAACGCATGGCATCCTCCAAGCTAGGCAGAACTCTCTCCTTGTACACCGCACTCGCTGATGGTTCATTACAAGCACTCTGTGGTGTGTTTTCTGAATACTGGCTAGTGTACTTGGCATTCCTAAGTACTTGGCGTCAACCTACTTTTGGCCACTCATAGTGCAGACCCTATGCTGAAGTCCCTGTACCATGTTAACCAGGCTACCCCCACAGGAATCCTACACTATCTGCCTCAAGGCGACTAGAACAGATATAGCCAAGTGTACCCAAATTTACATCACCCTCTTTGTGCACCTAGGGTGTACTGTGCGAGAGACTGTCTCTCCTGACTACCCCTAGTCTTCAAAAATGCCCATACTTCTGCAGTACTTGCTTTGAAAGTGTACATATTACTATCAGCTCTTCTTCGCTGAAAACCTGTCCTGATCATCTCAGCAGCGCCTCCAACTGTAACCCATTGACCCCCACCCAATCGCAGATCGGGCCCTGTTGCAAGGTACATGCAACTACACATGTGGGTTTATTGACAAGGCTTTTTTATTTTGCCTTGAAAAATATACAGCACACAAAACAAAAATAGCTCTTTTTCAGCAACAAACGAAAATGGCTTTTCCTTCAGCAAACCGAACAAAACAGTTTCTCTTTAGCAGACAGTTTATATATATGCAGCTACCCTTTTTCTATGCAGGGGACAGACAGTTCACAGTTTCACTACTTTGCTACTCAGACCTTGTTTTCAGGAATCACTTTAGCAGCTTACTCCTCTCTCATCAACAGCCAAGCTCCATGTGTCTTCAACCTGGGTTTTAACACACCTTGATTAGGCAGCTGGGATCCAACTAATTGTCCTGAGGTTCCCAGCTGAAGTTTAACCTAGTCAGTGCTGCACTGCAGACTAGACATAGGTTTTCCAGGCATATAACTGGTGGCTTTTATTTACCCTGTCACAGGCCCCCTAAGGTGTTCTGTGGTCTGGCTACATGTCTTAGTGTGGTGCATATCTGCTGGCAACAGGAGGGCCTGAGTCTCCCGCGATGACATGGGGGAACAACAGGACAGGTTTCTGGGGTGGATGCCTTCGTTCTCCTTCAACAGTGCAGCGCCTCCATCTTTAGTAAGCCCCAGGGATACGGGGTGGAATCCCTACCACAGAAATTCCCTCCCAGGGATGAGAGATTCCAGTCTCACACAATAGATCCTTTTAACAGCAGACTCTTTATTCAAGTCTTCAGCAGCAGCAGCAGCAGCAGCAGCAGCAGCAGCAGCAGCAGCAGCAACAGCCTGGTACAATAAATATGCACAGCCTACTAGCTGTTCTCCCTTAGGATGGTCCCTGCCTCCACTCTGGTCTGAGGGCCATCCAGAGTGGGGCTAGCTCTTCCCTCACCCCCGAAGCAGGGTGAGAGGTATTTGGTCCACCTCACTATCTCCTATCAGCTCCACTCATCGGGAATCTAACTAACTCACTCTCTACACTACACTGTCTAGCCAGACAACTCACACACAACTGTCTCAATACTAAATAGGAAGTGACACTGCTCTTTGTAACTTCCAATAGGCACCGCCCCTGTGCCTCTTGATTGGACACAGGGTCAAGTGACCTACCTTCACTTACTCAGCAAAGTGTCAGAAGTGGGGAAAACCCATGATAACTCCTGGGATTACACACAGGAGGAGGATAGATATATAGCCCCTAATCTTACCAGGGCTACACTCTCCCGCAGGTGTTTTTTTTCCTGTTACATACTGTATCACAGTGCCCTATATCCCATTTTTATACATATACATTTGTGTTTTACAAGTTTATCAGTTCATTTGAGTCCATTGTTTTACAAGTGTTTAACTTTTTATCCACTTCTCAGTGTCACATACTGTCCCACATTTAGCAGGTTTACCACCTGAATGTTTGGTACAATTAAATCTAGATACAGAAGAACTAGAACCTTTGACCTATTGGAAAATACAGATGTTTAGAGAGAAATTCACACAACCATTTTAGATCTTTAGAGAAATCACTTAAATTGGAGATCATAAACTGATATGATCTACATACCCTTGAGAACGACATAAAACACAAATGCATCCCAAGATGTCGAAGGATATTAAATACACCCTCCCTTTGACATTGATGACGTCAAGTTCACCACTGCCTGGGAAAATGTATTAGATGAGTGCTCATTGAAATTAAGGAAACTACTGATTAAGTATAGAGAGAATCAATTTGATACCATCAAAACAAATAGTGAAGATTTAAAGATGAAATTATAGGCTTTTAAAGATGATCCAAATTGTAGAAAAACATATTTAGATGTTAGTAGGTGGAACGAAAGCTTTAAAAAAGAGGCAATAGCTACTGTATACAAGAGATAATTTATATATGATCAAAGGGATTATGAAAGTAATATGAATAGGAATTGGTCTGAACCTAAAATTCAAGTAATCAAGGCTTTGTAACCAATACCTCCGGATATAATGATTAAAAAATCTGAATACTAATTCATGAAGACCACAAACAGTGGTTGATAGAAATACATTTAAGAGGAGATCCAACAGAAATGATAGGAATCAACATTGGATACGATCCCCCTTAATCAGATGATAACAATAAATCAACAATATACAGTAATAGATACCAACCTTGGGGAAATAATGAACATACTGTAGGAGAGGACAAAATGCAGAACCAGCAATCCCAAAGAACAGGCATGATAATACTTTTTCAGAATTGGATCAGAGACATGACAAACAATTAAAGATGGTACAATTTCAGGAAGAGAACCAAACACCAGTAAAAATAACAAAATGGCTGGAAAGACCAGAAGAAGACAATGGGAACGATGGAAAACACCAAGAAGAGAAATTACATAATGAAGTCATTACATCTGTTAATATTTGTAACTTATCAGATCACTCTCTCAAATCCTATGACATGTTGCTATTAAATAAAAGTCCTATCATTTGCTCCATTTACCAAACCAAACAGATTTGACATTTTCTTAAACTTAAAAAAAAGTATTAGGAATATAACAATAAGAGACATTATGCTAAACAAGAACCTACAGTTCATAACAGGTCCAATTCAATCGGACCTTTTAACCTCTCTATTGACTATGAAGTATCCCTTGATTGTAAATTTAGAGATTGTGATTAAGCAAGCAGACAAAGGTGGAGATATTGTGTTATTAAACAGGAAAGATTACATCACAGAAACAAGCAGACTATTCAGAGATAATCAAACATATAAAGAATTGAATAGTGATCCCATAAACATGTTTTTAGTTGAAAGGAAATCTCTACTTGACATGGCATATGATGAGAATGTTTTGTTAAAAACATAACATACTGTATGTACCTATTTAATGAATTTCCAAATGCTGCATTGTTTTACTATCTTCCAAAAATGTACAAAGATCTTGAAATAAAAGATACTGTATGTACTGTACATACTGAAGTGCCCCTATAGCAAACAATATGTGGGACGGACTAAGGGAAGCCTAAAAGCACTTGAAAACAACATAAATATCTGCAATGGCTATTTGAAACATGAGGTTTTAAAGTATGTTTGTATCAATTACAATAAAGACCCATCAGGCCTGACAAATAAAGGCATAGAGCTAATAAAAACAATAGAAAGAGGTGGGGACACATTTAAAAGACTGAGGCAAGAAGAACAATTTTGGATATACTGTATACACTGAAAACACTATCCCCACTAGAGATGGACAATTGTTTGTTTGTTTTTGCAGATTTTGATCCGCCTCCGATAAATCAGTTCTTTTGGTCAGAAGATTTCTGCAGATCAGTCTAAAAAAAGCAAATTCAGTGTTTTAAAAAAAATGTATTTTAGAGAGCAATCCGAAATTCATGGGCGAATTGTTAAAAATCTGAACATTGATTAATCGGCCGGGAGGGGATTTCTCTCTCTCTGCAGATTAATCAGTGTGTGGATTTGTAACAATTCACAGGTTGTGGAATCTGCAATTCGGATTCTTAAAAATCTGTCCGTATTAGATCCAGTGGCAGATATGGATTGTTTTTTTTTAATGCCCAATCCACAGGCAGATTTTGGTGGGAGGACGGATTTTGTCTAAAAATCTGGGAAATTCTGGAAAACGGATTTAGACTGGTTCACCCATCTCTAATACTGACATGGTCTCAATCTAGACCTGCTTCTGGCTTTTGTTCTCTGAACACATGTTCAGAAAAATGCAGATAGATCCAGTCTCTTAGAATATGTAGCCATATACACCTGTGCCTGTCCTTTCATAGGCATTGTAACATCTATGTCACGAGGAGACGGCAGGAGCAGGTAGGACCTCGATGGCCAGAACAGCAGGGGCAGGCAAGGATTATCAAGGTCACAGGCTGAGGTTGGTGACAGGTGGCAGGAGTACATCATCTGGGTCACAGGCTTAGGTAGGTGGTAGGTGGCAGGAGGCTGATAATGTAGATGGGGACACAGGCAGAAGTTGGCAGTGAGGAAGCAGGAACAGGACAAGGGAACAGGACTAGACAAGGGAACAGGTCTGGGACCGGGGAGCAGAAACAGACGAGTTAAAGCCAATTCACAGGCAAGGACCTTTAATACATATTCTGGGCTCACATGGAACAGGAACTGAACAGGTTGGATCCGATCAGGTCAGAGCAGAAGCAGAATGAGTCAGGATCAAAAAACAAAGGCAACTAGGAAACAGAAAACAGGAAGCTATAAAGACAGGCAGAGAAGGAGGACAGGAGAACAGAGAAGAGACAGACAGAGGAAAACCCAGAGCAGGCAGAAAGAGCAGCATCTACAGAGCCTGAGGAAGTCCAGTACTTGGACGAAACGCGTTGCTCTTTCACCTGGAACATTTTACAGCACATTACAGAGGTGGCAGAGGTGTAGTTGCAGCTCCCCATCCGGACGCGGAAGAGAGAGACCCCCTACAACTATGCACCATACTGTCTACCCCTTGCGTTTACCTCCCACAGAATCGTTTTGCTTTCTGTGTTTGTTTTTATTTCTTATGTTTTCTATTAAAGTTAGTTTTCACCCTCCAGACATTAGTGTCTTTTATACATGTTAACCCCATCTTCATTATCAGTTTCATCTGGAACAGAAGAGCAAGATACCGCTAGGAGTGTGTACTCACACTGGCTCGTGTGAGTATTGTGATATATTTACCACTAATACCCTTATACCCCACCCTTCTATCACCTGGTATTGATTGGGCAACACCCATAAATGAACAAGATACCAAGATAAGACTACACTCACACTAGCCCGTGTGAGTGCCAGATTATAATATATATATATTTTTTGTGGTCCACAAACACACCATCCCCCCCCCTCATTGACGTATATATATGTATATGTGTTAACCCTATCCTCCTTTCTGTTTATACGAGAGGAAATCCCCCTGGAACGGCACTGTGAACCAACGAAGCAAGCGGCCCACATATCAAGAAGAAGAACTCGCATTGCAAGAAGAAAAGCCTCATCAGAAGCACACGGGACTCCCAAAGAAACTCTGATGCGACTGGGCTTACACAAGGCCGTGTAAGTTATATATACCTTTATTTTATTTCACCTTCTCACCAACACACATACACCCATGTGTACCTATCCTTCAAATTAGACATTAGATACCTGAGCTACCACACTTGCCAAGGATATAACTTCTTCATCTTAAAGAGCAATTACAAGTTCTATAACACTGCCTGTTTCCAACTATTGTGCTCCCCCATCCTTTTTGTATTCAGAAAGAGCAGCATACCCAGTGGACCGGCATGTAACAGTGGAGAGGGAAAACTCCTATACTGTGTCAGTAAATCTACTACTAAATGTTTTGCTACACTCTTATTTTTTATACTTTTAATTATATTTTTATTATATTTTAATTGATCTTTTCTGTACCTTTTTTATTATATATTTTTATTAAAATGTTTTATTACTTTTAATATCTTTCTTATTTGTAAACCATCAAATATCAAATATAACCATCACCGCAAATATTATGTTTGACATCTATCTATCTATCTATCTATCTATCTATCTATCTATCTATCTATCTATCTATCTATCTATCTAGCTCAACCCCGTTAAAGCGCGATCCGCTACAACACGGATCCGCATATTAACGCGGTGTGAGCGTGCTCCCAAAGTCTCTCTCTTACCTTTTCTTACCCCAGCCGCCAGCACCACTATGCAGGCTGAGGACGCGACCCAGCTCCTCAAGTGGCGCCGCACAAATGACGTTGTGTATGTGTGTTTGTGTGTGCCTGTCCGTTACCAATAAAACTTTGAATAGGTTTAAAAAAAAAAAAAAAAAAAAGCAAACATCTATTCAAATATTCAAAGCTTTATTGGTAACGGACACACACACACTCACTCACTCTCACTTTATCTGGGGGGAGAGGCTGTGGGAGGAAAGGCTGCAGGTGGTGAGGCTGCGAGTAATGGGGCTGCGGGTGGTGATGCTGTGGGTGGTGACGATGCGGGTGGTGAGGCTGCGGGAGGTGAGGCTGTGGGTGGTGAGGCTGCAGGAGGTGAGCTGGAGGCATCAGGGCATCAGTGTTCATCAGTGGTGTCGTATCCCCTGCATCCTGCTCCGGGTAAGACCAGATCGCAGTGGCCATTTTTTTGTTTATTCACGATCCCAGTTATGATGTGCCTCATTCTGTGGCGCCGAGCACCGAGTTATAACGGGGTTCAGCTGTCTAAGACATGCAGATGAGCATACAGTTATATTTGCATATATATATATATATATATATATATATATATATATATGAAAAAGACCAGCACAAGATATATAACAATGAACGTATTGGAGTGTAATGCACAAGGTGTAGAATAACAATGTGTAACAACAAATTAAATATATACAGTAACATGCATGTGACCATAACATTACTTAAGTGAAGTTAAGTGTATAAGTGTATAACAGGGGGATGCTGCTTTTTGGAAGGAGGTGCAGATGTACACACAAGGAGACAAATTTGGGGAAATATAAAACATGGCTTTATTCAGCCTGTCCCTTTAACAAGGCTAAGCATACAAAACGAAATAAAATAAACAAACACCTATCCCTGTGTAAGGGCTAACTCACTTCATAGTCCCTCTCTACAAGACTGAGAGGAAAAGCCCCTTTCAAGTCTCTCACCCCAAAGGCTCAAAAGGTACCTCAATATAGGAAGCCTTTCTTATCAGTCTCCTAAGTCTTGAAAGTTGTCTTCTTTGAGGGCCCAGCCTCTTGCAGGGTCCTGTGCCCTCTATTTCTAGGTATAGAGGTCTGATCGCCACGTGTCTTGCTGTCTGCACACAGCCCTCCTCGGTGCTCAAGACTGTCTGGGTACAGTTTCAGCAGGAGTTTTAAACCTGTCTGATTACCAGGTGGAGACTGGTTAATTGTCTAATGCAATTAGCCAGCCCCCTGATGGTTTCTCAGAATACTGAGGCTTTGTATTGCAGCCTCATTGAGACAGGGTTGCTTACCTGTTACATTGCTCTTCAGGGGTTAACTAATCCTAATAAACATGTACAAATAGAAAAAAGAAGAGTGCACACTCCTAGTGCATATAGAGTAATTGTATGGAAATGCGGTAATGAAGTGTGGAGTGGACTTCTAATAACACGGTTAGATATTATTCCATAGATGTACTGTAAGAAAGTGTCCTTTTCTGCTGTAATCAGGTCCCTATGAAACTGATCCGGGAACAACGCTTGCCACGTTCCCATCAGCTGGGACCACAGTATGCAGGAGGGAGCAGGTAAATTCAGATCTGATGTATGTATGGTCTGTAATTACAGCCGGTGATGTCCACCGGAATACCTTGTTCAATGGATGGTATCCGCAGATGTCCAATTTTCAAATGGAGTCCAAGCCGTCACAAGGTCTGTGTCTGCTGGCTGAAGCAGAGCTGAAAAATCTCTCCTCCACTCCCTGCAAGGGAACCGCTCCATAGGGGGATGTTTAAACACACTTTACTTAACTTCAGATGCCGGAACTTATCAGAGCAACTGCTGCACTGTTGTCTACTAGATGATGCCTTATGCGTTTCATCAGCAATGATGATGACTTCATCAGGAAATGCCCAATGGGTATGCTACCAGGATATTTGTAGCAAATGTGTTACTGTAACGGATGTGCTCGCCACAAACCAGGACTGGACCACAAGTCCAGGTGGGGATATGGAAACACTGACCTAGAGCCGCGAAAACGGGTCTGGATTGTGGATTCCGTAATTGTGGGTTGTCGGGTCAGGGTTTGAGAGAGCAGCATAATCGTTATCCAGGCTGGGGTCCCAGAGTTCTAGGTTCCTGCTCTGACGGTTGGGGTCTCTGATAGCAGTGCGTGTTAACTCGGCGTGGGAGCAGAACAGGGAAAATCTCTTCACAGAGGTCCCTGCAGCAAAGCCTGCAGGTATTCGCCAGTTGCCCCAGTTGGGAGTGTATGTTGTATGTTCCGAACAGTTGTAATGATCTTTTACCAATAAATTCCCTTTTATTAACTCTGTTGTTCTGTCTGGCGAGTTGATCTCTGGTGTGTTATTGGTGTGTTAGTCCTGGTTTCAATGACACTGACATTCACACAATTTTCCAAGATCTATATTCTGATACCTTTGTGTGTGTGTACTGTATGTATATACAGTATAAACATTCTAATTATTAAGTATGGGATTATTAACTACTACTTACATCCCTTATTATGCATTCATGTTCAGTATTTGATCATCTATTTATAAGTATTGCCATTTTCTAAAACTTGTTCATGTCATATAGTTTTTTTGAAAGGGTACATAGCATGCAAGCAAGTACAGTACACTTTCTCACATACTGTACATACTGTGTCTAACACATAGACAAGGTACATACTGTATGATAGACATACATTATGATTGTGAAAGGGGAATGCTTCTAATTACTACAGCTACAGGAGTTACTACATACATACTTATCTGCTAGCAATTCTGGTAAGGCGTTTGATTATAAGAGCTTCCACGGATCTGTTTACAGAAAAGGTAATACAAAAAAATCAAAAAAAAGATGCAAAGGTGCAAAATTCCAAGCTGATGCTCATAGTTAAAGATACTGTTAGAAAATTTAAATATCTCACATTTTTCTTCTGAGAATCTTCGCTTCTGTAACTGTTAGAAAACAGAATGCTTTTTCTTTGCAACTTTTATTGGTTGTCAGTCTGACGATAAAACTTATGACATTACTTGCCTGCTATACTGTAATTTAGTAATTACCATAGTAATTTAAATAGCCCAGGTCCCCCCCTCTGGGCTTTCTTCATTTCCCCTCACTTCCGCTGACCTCCGCTGCGGTCGGGAGAATTGCGGACGGTTGCAGGGGGGCGACCGGGTCGCCTGCGTTCCTCGGCAGGATGTTGAGAAGGGCTCCGCCATCTTTGTTATACGTGCACATGCGCAGTACAGTTGTGCATGCGTAGAGAGATGCTGGAAGTTGCGTTGGCCATTGCAGGTATAGCGCATGCGCAGAGGACCCCAAGGAGGTAGCCATTACAGGGACAGGCCCACGAAGGGGAACTACAATCCCCAGCAGCCCCAGAGGCTGCGAGACATGTGCTGCTGCAAAGCCAATCGGAAGGATAGGTTCACAGAGCAGGAGATTGCTACATTTGGCACTTTCAAGACCACGCCAGTAGGAGCTGGGACAAGGAAGGGGTAGGTTGTGTGTGCAGGTGTCTGTGGCACCTGCACTAAGCCTGATAACCCCTGTTAGGCCCTAGCTTGGCCCGACTCCCCTTTAAGCTTGTGGTTGCTGCAGAGACAGGCCCAGTAGATAGGGACACTGCCCCTGTAGCACCAGTGATAGGGACCAAGCCAGGACGCAGCTGCATCCTGGCCTGGCCTCAGGTGGTCTGGGACCAGACACCTGCTACTACATAGACTATTAAATGTGGTACAATCCACGTGGGACCCACCCACCGTAGAGGCGGAGGCGTCGTGGTTCACCACTCTGGATCCCATCCTACAGCTGCTGCGCACCCGGGTGTGGAACCACCCGGCAGGTACCTCAACACAACAATTGCACCAACGTACACCTCAGTTCTAGTGGGCAGCGCTGACCTACACATTTTGGGTGGGACTACTTAATCAGGGACACCAGGGTGGTTGGTGCCCGAGGGCCCCTTATGTGTGGGACTGTGTATTGGGTGTGAGACATACGGTCGTGCGCGACCGGGTGGATGTATATATATATACACTAGCTGAGAGACCCGGCGTTGCCCGGGATGTAAATGCGTAATAGGTAGTATTATTTATAAATTGTGGAACAATAGGTGACTGTTTGTTGTAAAGGTTGGATAATAATATTGAAAAGAAAGATGGAAGAAAATGTAATACGATGTTGTATAAAAATGGTTTATTGTAACCACACCACAGTACAATGTATATTTTGGTGCCATAAGTGATGTAAAAATGTGAGGCGTGTGTCCTGCTAGGGTGTGAGGCGGCGGGTGGCGCGTGGGTTGTGAGTGCTGTCTGCGAGTGGGTGTCCTGCTAGGGTGTGAGGCGGCGGGTGGCGCGTGGGTTGTGAGTGCTGTCTGTGAGTGGGGGTCCTGCTAGGGTGTGAGGCGGCGGGTGGCGCGTGGGTTGTGAGTGCTGTGTGTGAGTGGGGGTCCTGCTAGGGTGTGAGGCGGTGGGTCAGTGATGTCGGTGCGTAGGGGCGGGAGGCAGCAGGTGTGTGTGGCGGCAGGTATGTGTCGAGTGTGGCGGGTGTCTGTTGAGTGCATGCAGCGGCTGTGAGGCGGTGGGTGAAAGGCAGAGGCGGCCGGAGTAAGGGCGGGTGAAAGGCAGAGGCGGGAGTGGGGAGGCGGTAAGGCGGGCAGGAAGGCGAAGGGCGGCGGGAAGGAGACCTGCCTCTGCATAACGGCTGTGATTGCACCGACAGCTCATCGCGTAACAATGTGGGACTCGTGCCTTTTCCATAATATGAGTTCATTATACTGCTTATCAAATGTTATTTATTTATAAAAATGTTTTACCAGGAAGTAATCAGGAACACCCAGAAAAAAAGACATAAAACATCAGGTGCAGTGGGTTAACTAAAAGAGTGATCTGCAGTATGATAACGTGGCTCTTACAGATGACCTACTTACAACAAGTAAGATAAAAAACAGCAAGTGGTTTAGAGGTGGTTCTTGGAGACTCCAGCTTGCAGTGACAGGTGGATATGGCCGCAGCACACAGCAGTAAATACTGATATCAGGCTGGATGGTATGTTCATGAAGGTTTCAACTCCTAGTCAGATACACGCAATCATGCAGGAATCGAGGGAAACCATAGTGTTGACCAGAAAACACCAAACTTTATAAGTATAGGAAACATTGTAACTACAATGTGATATACGATCAAATTCACATAAGATTTTACTTGAGGCAGTTTGGTTCGGTACTCGGGAAGTAGAAACTCCAGTCCTTCAGTATCCCTCTCGAGGGTGCCCCCTCGTATGGAAAGCGTCTGTCGTCACGTCCGGGCCTTGCGGTGACGACTTCCGGTTGGAGCGGATAGGAGAAGGGATGATGGGATCGCCGTGCCGACACTGTGCCTTCGGGGATGGAACAGCTACCCAGACTGTGGTTCAGCTGTGCTGCTACTCTGCTACTCGGCTCAACGCGTTTCGCTGTATGCAACAGCTTCCTCAGGAGCAATAATTACGTCCCCAGTGGGTTCTTATTAAATAGTATACACAATTAAGTAAATAATTAAAAACACTCAAATAATTAAATAATTAATTACACACAGGTTCTCCCCATAAAGGGGTACATAATCTCTGTGGTCCAAAAATACGGCGCTTAAAATATAAATATATTACATAGATTAAATTTATTAACTCCAAAAAATGTATTTAAGGTAGCCAGGAGAATTTAGATTCATTTTTATCAAGTATGAACATCAATACGTATAATCTGCAGTTTACCTCAATAACCAGCAAAACCTCTCTAAACTATTTAGATCTAAATATATATAGAGAGAATGGCGCTTTAAAAACAAGGTCCTACTTTAAGGACGTTGACAGCAATAATTATATCCTACGCACTAGCTGTCACCATCATTTATGGATGGATAACGTGCCTTACAATCAGTTTAGAAGGATGCGTAGATAGCTGTTCCATCCCCGAAGGCACAGTGTCGGCACAGCGATCCCATCATCCCTTCTCCTATCCGCTCCAACCGGAAGTCGTCACCGCAAGGCCCGGACGTGATGACAGGTGCTTTCCATCCGCGACCGGACGAGGGGGCACCCTCGAGGAGGGATCCTGAAGGGACGGATTTTCTTACTTCCGAGTTATTACCGAACCAAATGCTCAAGTAAAACATCTTATGTGAATTTGATGCGTATATCACATTGTGATACATGTCCTATAACTTTTTTAATTAAAAGTTGGTGTTTTCTGGTCAACAACTAACGGTTTCCCTCTATTCCCTCGCATGATTGCGTGTATCTGACTGGGAGTTGAAACCTTCATGAACATACCATCCAGCCTGATATCATATTTTACTACTTAATGTGTGTGCTGCGGCCATATCCACCTGTCACTGCAAGCTGGCAAGTCTCCTCCCGAACCACCTCTAAAACCACTTTGCTGTTTTTTAATCTTACTTGTTGTAAGTGGTCATCTATAAGAGGCCAATTTTATCATACTACTGCAAATCACTCTTTTAGTTAACACCCACTGCACCATGATGTTGTTATGTCTTTTTTATTTTTCTGGGTGTTCCTGATGACATCGCTCCCCTTCCTGCCTGGATCCTAACTACTTGTAAGGGAAAATCAGTGCAATATTTCCCTGCGTGAAGGGTTGAGAATATTCAGCAACAACACCTTATAATTTATCTTTTTATTTTTCTATTCACATAATTGTTGTTATAAGCGCCGTTCCAACTACTTGTCATATTACCAGGAAGAATAATACATTGAGAGATACCCCTCGTTTTCAAGTATGTCCTGGGCACAGAGTTATAAAAAATAACATGGTTACAAATAAAAGAACAGGGTTATACAGTCACTTCACAGACATTTCATAGACAGATAAAGTGGAAAATTGGGTACAGGGGATAAATGGCTTGGGAGTTTCTGATAGAAATAGAGCAGCTTTAAATTAACAATCAAGTAACAATCCAGCGAACGGGCAGCAACGGCTCACGCCCTTCGACTGCGCCAAAGGCTGTGTGCTTTGGGCAATGCAGATGTGACTGCACTACTCACCTCTAGCACTAATTGTTACTTACTATTACATATCACTAAGCACATGTTGGTTGGTCAGGATAAATATATCCTGCGCTCATATCTATGGTTGTTCTTTTCTGATGCACTGATCTGGACTCTCGTGCCTCGGGAGAGAATGATATAGTTTTCAATCAGAGTATTAGTATTTTTGTTATCACTCCCTATCCCATATCCCCTATATATTTACAGTGATACCAGTTAAATTTACTTGTTCACATAATTAGTGGAGACCAGAATATTGGTCCACCTATAACTGATCCAGAGCCCACAACGCAGCATCATCCTCCCCTGGGATCACAGCCTGCGTCCTTGTTTTTAGATCCAATATTTAACATATTGTTTTGACATTACATTTATTTTAAATCAATACTTAAACATCAAAAATGTCGGGTGACGCTCAAACTAGGTTCTTTTTTGTGTGCTGAGTGGTATGATACTTTTACGTACCTAGGGGGCACCACGACATTAGCTAACCTATTTAGCTGTAAAGAGACCTTTATATACTATTGAAAAGAAACGAAAGCTGAATGGCTGCTTTAAAGAACATAGCAAAAAAACAAAGCAAACTGATAATATATGCTATAAAATATAATAATATAATAATAATAATAATACTATAATAAATAATAATAAATAATAATAATATACATTATAATTTATATATATTGAGTGCAAATATTAAAATTTGCTGAAAGTTATATATGTCGCAACTCTAAAAAATGAATATTGTATACATTTACGTGTATGTCTAGTTTTAGTTAGTTTTGTCTTGTAATGTAGGTCATGAATGTATGATTCTTAATTGCAATGCACAACATACATAAGGACACCTACAAGCTCCATTATTTAATAGTACTATACATAATATTTAGGGCATGTACGCGTGTTATAGGTTTTCACTGGATGTGCACATCGAGCTCCTGTCTGTGTTTCATGTTCTGTCTCTGGTTTTAATATATATCGCCATGCTCAGTAGGCACTCCTCTGTGACACCTATATGCTTATATATGTTGTGGTTATGTTGGGGTTCAATATGAGCTTGCAGGTGTCCTGTATGTTTGCAAATCTTGTTCAGCTGTTCTTAGCTGATTGGAAGGTGGCTCTTACCTATCTTGTTGAAGCTCACCCCCCCCCACACATTATATGGTTAAAAGCTCACTCCATAGCATCTCCCACTCTCAGGGGAACTTGCTTGCTTGCAGGTGATTGTGACAACTCTAATACAGAGTCTTTTCCTGTAATAATACAGGTTAATAAAAGCTTCAATCAGACGTTAGATCTATGCAACTAATTTTGACAGATTTATTATAAATCATTTTCTTCTGGTAGGCACAGGTTATTAAGAAGTATATTAGTGTTAAGGACCCTTGAGATGTGGTTGCCGTGTAGTGGCTCAGGGGCTTACAACATTTTGGCCAAAATGGTAAACTAAAAGACCATTTATTAATAGATATCTATACATGTATATTAGCACTGTACCGTGTATAAGTTTCACTGGAGTGCACTGAGTCTTTGTCTGTGTTTTAGTTATGTCTCTGGTTTTAAAATTATCTAAATGTACAGTAAGTATCTATTAAGATTTCTCTATGTATAATTTTTCATGTAAAAATGTAACGTTATGAAAAATAAAAATTGTTTGAAATTATGCATATAATTAATTAAAATAAATAATGCCTCAAGGAAGGATGCATTAAACGGAGAAATCAAAATTCTACGCTCTGATACACTGGCGACACACTTTATTCGACCCTCGCTAGTCCCACGAATTCGGGTATAACCCGGGTGTTTGAGTTTGTGTAGTGACTGTTTTCTCTGCCCGAGTGCCATTGGGTTATTTTCCAGGCAGTATTGAAGCATTTTATTCCCCGCTGGCTGCAATACTGCACAGTATATATAAATATATACTGCATTACAATTTATGAATTTATGCCATTCGCTGGTAGACACGCGAAGCATGGCAGCAAGCCTATTAAAAAATCCTAATCATTATCAGTTAAACAGATCAGCAGCCGCGTCAGCCGGCATGAACCCAGGCTGGGAAGGCCAACGCAACGGGGCTTGTCAGAGGTGAGGAGCGCGCATTCCAGGTATCTGCCAGGTACATACTGGTATTTGCTCGAATAAAGTGTGTCGGTGCAGTAAGTCTCACTATTTTATCCAAGTTGTGGGAGGAATTACATTTTCAAAGTGTTTAATTGAGTCCTTAACCATAATAAATGGTATACTTGTTTTCTCCCCAAATGTGCAAAATGTATGCACCATTAGAGATATAAATGTTTTCAATAAAACATTTTGAAATTGTAACCACGTTGTAAAAATTGGTTGTGATGTGGTAATAAATAAATAAGTTTCTATAGCACCTGTGGTATCCAGGTGTGTATTCTTAATTATTTATTTATAAAATGTTTTAAAACAGGAAGTAATGCATTGAGAGTTACCTTTCATTTTCAATATGTCCTGAGCACATTTTATAACAATACATAGTTACATTAAATTAATAGGGTTAAACAATATTTTTACAGGCAGTCCTCGTTTTACAAACGTTCGCTTACAACGAATGGCTTATCCAACGCTATGCAATACATACCTATATTCCATTTTTAAACAACACAAGCCAAAACAAGCTTAATATATTATCTATCCCAAACGCTCCTTATATTTTTACGATGCTTTTGCAAAGTTGTTTATGTTTATATATAATTCTATGATATCATATAATAATAAATATTATATTATACCAAACCAATTTGTTCATATAATCTAATTATATTATTAAATTATATGATATCTTTATTTCTCCATTCTCTATATAATACAGTATTCCATATATCAATAATACCCTAATAATTTATGTGTGTGCTGCATATCTTATTGCCGGAGTAAAATATTTTGTGTATTTTAGCATTAAAAATGCTTTCAGGAACGGAACCTTTCATTTAAACAGTGTTCCTATGGGAAAACGTGTTTCGCTTTAAGACGTTTCGCTATCCAACGCCATTTTGAGTAACGCATTGTGTTGGATAACCGAGGACTGCCTGAACAGAACATTTAATGAACAGTTAAAGATAATATATGTTATGAGTATATGTAACAGTTACAGACTAGATTAAAATAGGAGAATGCTGAAGTCTTGAAATAATTTATTTATTTATTTATATTTATTTATTTATAAAAATGTTTTACCAGGAAGTAATACATTGAGAGATACCTCTCGTTTTCAAGTATGTCCTGTGCACAGAGTTATAATAAATACATGGTTACAATAAAAGAACAGGGTTATACAGTCACGTCACAGACATTTCATGGACAGATAAAGTAGGAAAATTGGGTACAGGGGATAAAGGGCTTGTGAGTTTCTGATAGAAATAGAGTAGCTTTAACATCAACTAACATCAGCGAACGGCAGCAAACGGCTCACGCCCTTCGACTGCGCCATAGGCTGTGCGCCTTTCGGGCAACGCAGATGTACGCTGGAGTGAACAAAAAGATCTTTCCTTTTTGTCCCCTTGGCTCATTAACATTCCAGTGGGTGGGGTTGCCGATTCAACAAAGATCAAGCACATGTTAACCCTTAGCATGCTGGTCCTGTGCAGAGGGGAGCAGTTCTTGGGGGGGGGGGGGGGCATCAGGCCTGGGTGCCTTGGGCAACGCAGATGTCGCTGGAGTGGTGAACAAAAGATCTTTCCTGTTGGTCCTGGCTCATAACATTTCAGTGGTGGGGTGACCGATTCAACAAAGACAAGCACAGTTAACCTTAGCACACCGCTGGTCCTGTGCAGAGGGGACAGTTCTTGGGGGGGGGGGGGCATCAGATCGTGCGCCTTTGGCAACGCAGTATGTACAAATAGAAATTAAGTAGACCCAGTGCAGCTTTGAGAGCTCTCTGGAAGGTGTCTTCCAATTATGAGGTGCATGTAGGGAAGGGAGAAGGAGACAAAACGATTCCTTTATTGAATCTCTGGAGACCGTTAAAACAGTCTTTTGGAGTCAGATCTCTCAGGTGGTTAGTCTCAGTGATAATAGCTATAATATTGGTAGGAGGTTGGATTTGTACAGATAGAATGGTAGTGGTTCCTGAATGTATTTGAAGGCCAAGACAGGAAAGATGTTGTTTTCCCCTAGACTCAAGTGATAGCCAATTTAGTTATTTGAGCATTTCGTAATAATGTGTGTTGTAGTTACATTAGAGTACAAAGCTTCATATTGAGTTGCCGAGGGTGTCTAGTTTACTAAGGGGAGTTTGGGCTGCTGTATCATATATTCAGATGACTTAGGAATGATTTGGTTCTATAAAGTACACCTAGTTTAGCATAGGTTTTGGATGTTAGAGTGTCAAATAATAGCCACCCATGTTTAATGGCGAGTATAAAAAACATATGCCCAGATATTAAAAAACTAGTGACAGGGGTCGAGAAAGGTGTTAAAGTTGGTTTCTAAATAACTATAACGTAATTCTGTTGGTGGTAAGCTTTATTATAATGTAACTCCCTTAGATCCCAAATACCATCAATACAGTTTTTGTCAGTGTTTAAAAAACATTTGTATTAGGAAATCCCTTTAGCATCAAAAAGTCTTGACAAAATATCAGATTGAAGTATGTGTCATATTTCCAGAAGAGGTAGGGCTGTGTGCATTTAAGCATTGGTTATTCTTATACTTGAATGGAAGCTCCCCTTCACACAAGCGTAGTAATCATGGTAAACGGCTAGCTCACACACAATGAAGCGCGAACCACACGGTTGCTGCGGCACGGGCATTGAGCATACTCCGACCCACAAAGAAGCCACGCGGGTTCGGCTAGAGTTGTAGAGAGTAGCGTTCGGCCAGGTCAGGATTATGATATTAGAGTAGTTGAGGTACTTTTGGCCAGGGTCGGAGGTGGAGAGTTGCGGATCGTCAGGGCATAGAGGCAATTTCAGGATTAGAGAGAGTAGTGATGGGTCTGGCTTACGTACCAGGTGCAGGATAGGGGTGGTCAGATTGTAGGGTACTTCATCACGCCAAGTCAGGACATGGGATCCAGGAGAAACAGGTCAATCAACAAGAGCCAATCAGGAGTAGAGAGAGTCGGAGTCCCAAGTACAAGCGGCCTAGCAACGAGAGGTAACACAAACAGCAAAGATCAGGCAAGACAAGTTAGGGTTCAGAAGCAGTAGTGGCAGGCACGCATATCACAATGATTATGCTACAGCAAGGTAAGTGTAAGTGAAGGTGGAGTATAAAGGAGAGGCCTTCAATAGCAAGCAGGGAGGTGTAACCAGGAAGTGACAACTCATAGCTGTGGTGCCAAACGCAGAGGGTGTGCCGCATGATTGCAGCCTGTATCAGGTTATAGGGGTTGCTTGCAGCCCGCGCGTCACAGACTTCAGAGGGCCAGGGGTTTAGCGAAGAAGTTACTCTACTTACTCGCCACGCGTTCTGCGAGACGTCAGAGCGGGGGCGGACTACAAAGCGCGTCACTGCCGACACGTGGTTTATGTTGACTCAACAGGCGGAGGTGGAGTATTACCAAGCACCTCCACGCACGAAGAGCACCGCGAAGTACCCGTCGACACCTAGTGCGAGGGCGGGATCTAGGATCCGCAGATGCCCAGGACCATAGACTGCGCAGGTCAGGCGCGCAACGTCACAGGGACCAACAGTGGTGCGCGTCTTGTGTTGTCACACCGGAAGGGCCGTAAGAGGTGAGGAGATGGTCCTTGAACGGCCCGGGACGGGAATATCCACAGTAGCCCCTCCCTCTAGGAGTGACTCCAGCGATCCCGAAGGAATTAATCTTGGAAATTTCTTTATGATAAAGACAAACACACCAATTCGTGAAGTTGCGGCGAACCCGGCGGGTGCTGTAATCCAGTGTCTCTCCGCTCCAGACCGAAACCTTCCAATGCACTAGATATGCGATTTGGCGATAACGTAGATTACTCTGGCGATCATCATACAGGTGACCTGTGCAGGACTCAATAAGTTGATGGGATCATAAGTGAGCGAACCCGGGCACAATTATTTGAGTGCGGGCTAGTCCGCAAGCCTGGGGATGCCCCGGCATGCTAGCCGCACTGCCCCTCGGCGTGCCGCGCATCACATCGACGACGCGCGTCAGCGCAATACTGGGAGCATGCGCCCCCTGCAACGCCGCCGTCCATGCTCCCCCAGGGACCCTGGTGTCCCGCTATGTGGGGGAACGGCGGCAGGGGTCCAGGGACCGTGTGGAACCCGGCAGGCGGGAAGAGAACTAGCCCCGATGGAGGGCGCTCCTTTCCGTGTCTTCGGCGCGGCGCCCGGCAACCCCTGGCGCGCGCATAGGTACTTGCTTGATTGCGCCGAGAACGGGCAAATGCTCAAATAAAAAACTCGGCCGCACAGTAGAAGGAACAGGAAGAAAGAAAAATGATTCTAAAAACCACGGTTTGAGAGAGAATAAACCGTGAAACAAGAAAGGATCTTCTAAGCGGGGGGAGAGCGAGACAGAATGAACTGGATATGATCTTCTCAGAATCGTGTTAGGGTCCGGAAAAGAATTAGGTGGCAAATTCATAGAAGAAACCTTGAGCCTTATATTTAGAGAAGCGAAGACCTTGTCACAGGTTTGAAGCGTCCAGAGCAGTTGCGCTGAAGATCTGCCTGAGTCTGTTGTTGATGTTGCCTGAGGTGTTACTGGATCTTCTTCTCCTCAAAGTTACCTGAAGCTTCCTTGATCCTCTTATTTCTCCTCTTTTCTTTCTGCACGCTGAGACCTCGAGGACGGTGCACAACATAGGAAGAGTAAGATTTGGTTAAAATATCACTTTATTGACATAGAAGGGAGATTCAAAGTAGAACATTGCATGCGTTGTTATGAGAATCGAAACTCTGCCCAGTGTAGGAAGTTGAGCCCATCAAGTTGTGAATCAGACACAAAAACATTGTAAGAATGTTCAAGCGAGCGGTTGTCCTCTCGTTTGACCTTGATCTGTGGATGGTATCCAGAAGATTAAGGACTATACTAAGCTGAAGACAAAAAGATGTGCCAAAAACCGAGCAATAAACTGAGAGCCGCTCTGTCTGAGACGATTACCTAGTAATCCACTGTAAGCGAAAACATCTCCTAATGAAAACTTCAGCTAACCTGGGGATGAATTCGGAAGGACCCTTGAAGGTATTTAAAGTGAGCCTGTTTTCGAGAAATCGGTCCCACTAAACCACAAGAATTGTGTCCATAACCTTGGAGATAGGTAACTAGACTAATGAAATTTAGGATGGATAAAGTGGTCCATGCCGTCGGAACAGGAAGAGGCTGAAGAACCAGAGGGAGAAGGGTTCTGGCGGTTTAGTCTGCACGCAGGCTAACGACAATTTTTAACATCCTTTTGCATCTCTGGCCACCAAAAATTCTGAGAAATAAGGAATCCAGTTTGCTTTCCTTGATACTAGGGTGAACCTGCAGTTTTGGAAGAATGGCTCCAGTCGAGGGACCTTTTATGATGAGGAGAAGAAGTGAAGAGGACGGTCATCGAGGAGGGCCGAGTATGCCAAGGAGGAATTGATTTGTTGACAAGCATATCCTTAAGACCCAAATGAAATGGAAGCAAGAGAATATCTTGGAGGGAAGAATAGGTTTTCACTCTGCCGATCTCGGAATTATTTTCCGTCCAAAGAAATTGCGGGATAATGCGTCAGGTTGATTATTTCTAGATCCAGAAGAAGGAAATTATGAAAGTGAATATCGAGAAGAAATGTGCAACCATCTGGCTTGATCGGGCTTCCTTCGTCTGTAGTAAGTTCTTATGATCCATAAGCTAATATGTGATCGTCGGTACTTCCAGAAGTGTCTCCATTCTTCTAGTGCCAGTTTAATACTGCCCAAAGTCACGTTCCGAATATATAGTTGCTTCAGCCGCAGAGAATTGTGTTTTTCGCAAGAAGGCCACAAGGGTTGCAATACTGGACAAGTATATTCTGTATCTTGAGATAGAACAACAGGGCCACCCCAACATCCGAGAGCATAAACTTCCAAAGTAAACGAAAGTTGGGGGTCAGCGATGAATGATAACCGGAGTGAACCAAAGGCTTTTTTGAGAAGATCACAAGATTGAAGGGCAGCTGAGGACCAGGAAGCTGGGTCTGCTCCTTTCTGCGTTAATATATCAGTCAAAGGAGCCATAGAGAAGAAAAAGATTTTGTGAATCGACGATCATATAAATTAAAAAATCCAAGAAGCCGCTGGACAGCTTGAGGGTAGAGGTTGAGGCCAACCAGAACTGTTTACTGACCTGGCGGGGATCCATGAGACGACCGGGTGTCAGATATATTATCCCAACAAACTGGTAGAACGTCTGGCAAGACATTTTTTCGAGTTTGGCAAAGGAGTATCCCATTATTCGCGGTAACACCCTGAGAGAAGTACCTGTTTCAAAACATGAGAGACATGTTCCTGAATGGATTTAGAAAAAAATAAGGAGTCATCAGATAGATGATTACAAAGGAGTGAGAAGGTCTCTAAAAACTTTATTCAAAGCAGACGAAAACGCCGGTGGAACATTCATAGACCAAAAGGCGGCGACCAAGTACTCATAATGTCCATCCTGGTGTTTGAACGCAGTGCTTTCCTTACATCACCCTGGCGGACCTGACAAGATTGTGGGCAAAACGTAAATCTATTAGGAAGTATGTTAGCTCTGTCGCAATTGTCAATTAGTTCGAAATGAGAGGCGACGAGGGTAAACGAATTTTACAGTGATTTTGTCAGAGCTCGGTATAGTCTATGCAGGGGCGGTAATGATCGTTCCTTTTCTGTGTTCTCTTCACAAAGAAAATCCAGCATACTGCATGAGAGGTAGGTAGACCTACGTTTGAAAACCCTTCTGCAAATTCTCTGCAATGTATTCTTTTCATTGCCGCTTGAGTCTCGGCAAGGGCATGGGTAAGAAGGTCCGGCCCGCGGGTGGGGGTAGTGGTCACGGTTGTGCTCGCCAAAACCTGGGTAGTGACCCGGTGGATGAGATGGGTTGTATAAGCCCGACCTAGACCGTGCAGGCTGATCAGATTGCGCAATCGTAGTCGTCTATAGTCAGGTGCGGCTGGAGAGGCAGCTCGCGGAGTGGAACAGCCAGAAGGGTCAGGATCGGAGACTCAGGGTAACCGTGTGTTTCAGCCGAGTTCGTCAACTGGTCGTCATGGAGTTCCCTCCGCTTTCGCCTAGGAGTCGTGACGGTATCGTCTGCGCATGTCGGCGCAACCATGGGCCATGGGTACTGCGTCACTCGGTTGTTGGAATAGCAGACCAGAAATGGGCCCACCGCTGCCTGGAGCACTGGTAACCAGTGTTTCCAAAGTGCAACGAGCCTGGCGGGGCCCTGTGCAACGGAGAGAGAGCAGCAAGCATACCTCAGGGAGCTGCAATTGAACCGCGCCCGCAACGGTAAGGCGCAGCAAGGCCCAGGAAACAGGCGAAAGCTTGAATATACACACTGGAGGGCTCCAAGTCTCGATAATAGAAAACCAAGGAAAACACGGGGGGGCCTCGCAATGGATGGAGGAGCAGCAACGGCACCAGGCAGAACCGGTTATAGTACCCAGGCCTCTGCTATGGAGAACAGGGCAGCAAGGCCTCGGGAAACAGAACGGCTGAAGCTTAGTCTGGTGTGGAGTCACAACCCGCTATCAGCACGGAAACCAAGGACACGACACTAGGACAATACCAGAACGTTTAGTAATCGAGAATTAAACAGTGTAGACGGATGAGGGGGGTATGACCCACTCATGGTGTTAATAAAGGTTGCACCCTATGGCCCACCACCTGAATCCTCACCAGGAGGTACGAGACATGGGGATTAAATGGTAACGTGGGTCCAGGAATGTGGCGTACACCTTAGTCATGCTCAGAGGAAAATTAGACTACGTCCCTTGTTTCCATGTTCATTATAAATTGTCCGTTGTGCGTCACCACACAACACCACAAATACAAAAATGACCAACACGTCTACCCCCCTCCCATGATAGTCGGAGGGGCAGGTGTGTTAATAGTTGTTATAGTCGACTATAAGCCCTTTCTTAATTTTCCCCGCATTTTCAGGCAACATACCATTTTGCAGGGTTCAATAGCTTGCCAATGGAGCTCCATCCTTTTCAATGGCAGGATCTAGTGTTTGGACCTGTTTCACTTCGCCTGAAGACCAGCAGATGGACGTACCGCAGAGGAAGACCGGCGGCGGTTTTTCCGTCTATGTTTTTCGAAACGGGGGTCACGACTTTCAATGGAGATTCTTATACTGAATGCGCTTTCCAGGGAACGGGGTTGGCAAGTCCGTCCAAACCGCGCATAACCGCATAAAGCGGATACATTGTGTCCGAAAAGAGAGCTTCTCATCTTAGTTACCAAGGTCACGTCAGGGCATGGGAATCTAGGTTTTCAGGGCACCCAGAAATAAATTAGTTTTTGCCCCAGTTCCCTAGGCCTTCCGCCTCAACATTCGAGACCACCACTGTGGTCCCAGGATCCAGGACACCCCATCAGAAAGGGTGTCGGCTGGCAGAGCGGGTCACGCACATAGGGTTCCAATTGGCGGGGCAGAAGGCAGAGAGACGAGACAGAGGGAAACGGCTAAAGTCCACAACCCTACCATACACATACATATCTCTCTTCGTCCGGTTCGGTGATGTCTCAGAGGCCCATCGTTGGGGTGCTGGTATTCACGGTTTCCGGCATGGGGACGCAAAACAACCATTTCTGACCCTCTCTGACCCACCCGATGGAGGTATGGAGCCCCCTCTAAAAGTTCGGAGTTTTTCCATAGACTTCATGGCGGCCCGGTGGGCCCCACTTGACTGTTATGGGCGGAGAGAAAACCCCATAGGCCTTCAACGGCGGGAGTGCATGCCCCGTTTGAAAGTCTAATGGTGGCAGACTCCAAATCCGCCAGTGCGGCAATTGCGTGAAAGTTTTGGCGCAGCGGAGCCCGTTGTTTCCAATGGGGATTTAGTGGAAAACTGTGAATTTCTTTAAAGGCCAGGAGACATTTTTGTGTTAAAAGTGTGATGTGACAACGCGTTTAAGTGGTATTTGCTGCATCTCCCTCCGGTTCTGAAGGTCACAAATGGGCCTACTACAACTTGGACGCTAGAGTGTCCCAGTTCTGGGAGTAAGGTCTGGGAAGTTTTGGACCCGCTGGACTCTACGGAACCGATATTTTAAATGATAAGTGTTTTAAACTTTAAACAGATTCCAATCGGGATAAAAACCCCGAGAGATGCCTCACACAAAGGAATGCAAAATGGTCAGGGGGGCGGAACCCACATTAGGGAACCAGTACTGAACGCAAAAGACCCTCGCGGCACCTCTAAAAACTTTTTGACAATGGGGAGGCGAGAGAAAAGCAGCACTGTGAGTGTTTTGTATTGGTTATATTCTACACTCTTACACACAAGTGAAGATGTCTGCGCCAGATACTTCATCAGGTATGACTGGGCCGGGCCCTGAATGATGTTGGGGTGATGGTTATAAAATGTGTAAAATTGCTGCCTCCCCCTCTCTGCCTCCCTTAGGGGGATTGGAACGATAATTGTCACCATAGTCCTGTAGTCATCAATGTTTAAGGAATAAGGGTAACAAGGTAGTAGAAACTGTGCAATCCAACTACAGTTCTTGTTCTTCTGAGTTGCATCTTTGGAATGTCACACCGGATTGCTGGAGAACTTGTAGATGAGTACGCTTCTTCCATTCCCCAACTCCTAAGTAAGTGTTACCTTCTTGCCTGTTATTGTACTATATTGCTGTGTCACCTTTTTAAGGATAAATTATAGATTGTACTATTATATCAAGCCCTTGTTTTCACGATCACCCCAGATAGAATTCGTGAGGTTGTGGTTATATCGGTTTCATAAGTTACGTGAATACAATGCATATATAATTAACTGGTGTGCAGGGCGGGATTGAACGTGTAACCTGTATTCCGATGTAAGCGGGACCCGTGTAGGATATAGTGGGAACTACAAAGGGAACTTGCGATAGTCCGGGATCTAAGATATATTGATACACACAGGTAATGCAACAGTTTAACACAAGTCTTTGTACCACACCACAACTCACTGCTGCGACCGTAACCATGAGCGAGGACTGAGGCTCATCCCACAGTGAGGGACCCGAGTTCAGGACTAAAAGAAAACAGTCCGTGAATTGGAGATTGCCCTATGAGAACTCAGGAGGCCGACATGGTGTGAGCGCAATCGGTGATTTAGAAGGCCCCGGACTTGTATGAGCCTCAGGAGACGGCTCCAGCTTGTTGCCCTTATACACCGCCACCCGGAGATCAGGTGGAAGGACCCAGTGCCGGGGGCGCGAAATACTCGGGGGATGGTGAACGAGTGCACCTCCCTGGAGCAGTGCAGACAGGAGGGGTACTGGTTGCTGGGGCCTAACCAGTCGTGTCATCACCCTGAATGTTTGGCATGATTACGTGCGGTGTGACAGAGGGACACGAGTGAGGAGAGGGGCCGAGATGTCTGCTGAGTGTTATCTACAACTCATGCGGTGAAGCAGTAACACCCGCTTATGGCCCCCCTGTCCGACCCAACAAAGATGCAAACTCAAAATACTGGAATCAGCACAAGTATCCAACCAAGTTCGTGGAATTACTGGACATCAGAGCACTGCGACTATTTCCTAAAAAATCTGATTTTTGAAACCTTGGCGGCTTGGACTAACAAGTGCTCTTCCTCCGACAGCATTCGGGTGGCACGTTTTGGCCTCCCTCTGTTGGTTGGGCTAGCAGACGATGATGGCGGTTGCCGAGAGTATCGATACTAGACCACCTGAAAAGAAACTGTTTCATATCGTTTACCCCTGAAGCTACAGGTGGTAATTCGCCGGGAAAGTAGAGCAAACATGGAGTCCTGGATGACTCGAAAATGTCTTTCGGACTACGCATGGATTGTACGGATCCGCTGGATGGAGGGATAAAGCAGAGCAAATATGAGGCACGGACCAATACCAATGCACTGCTGAACCTCATCTGTTCAGGAGCAGCTCATGCAATGCAGTACCCGCCGAGCAGTGAGGCTTGGGTGGACGACACAGGAAGCCCAAAAGCTCCAGGAAGGCGGCGACGGCTGACGGGCATCAGAATAGCTATTTGGCACAGACCAGCCTGATGCCCGCCACAAAGCAGATAGCCAAAGGCGAGGTGACCAGGTGTAAATGTGGTCAACCGTCAAAAAGTCTGCCATTTGAAAACCCCCAAATGGATCAGATGGGGTCGTCGCGGGGGAGCAGCCATCGAGTGAGCATGTACCCACGAAGCGGGGGGAGCTCCGGCACAGAAGCGGTGGTGTCTGCTACAACGACAACGCACCGCCCTGTCACACATCAAACTCAAATTGCCCGAAACCACCTGGGTACACTCGCGGCGCGGAACCACCATCAAGGTGCAAACGCCACCCACCGCGTTCGAAGACCGGTAGAAGGGCGCCCCCTGCAGGGTGGCTCGCACCAGGTCGAACCCGGGAACCGGTCATCGGAACCATAATCCCTCAGCGTCCTCATCCCACACCTGATGTCCTACAGCCAGCTGAGCGGAGCAACACATCTCAGAGTGGACCTGACAATCGAACGGCGGAGCCGACGCAGAAATCTCTTTCCCTCCGATCCGGTCACAGTCGGGACCGGCAAAGCGGCCGGCTTAATGGAAATTCAGGAGCTGCAGTGAGTGCCCTGGTCTGCAGACCGATATGGTCCGGCAGAGGATTACTACTCATGCATCCAGGATTAACGAGATCACAAATGTGGCCGACGGAGTGAGTCACGTTATACTGCATGCCACGAAGTCTATTTGGTTGGAGTGGGGGGAGGGCCAGGGGGTGCAGGTTTTTAGGTGGCGGTTTATATTCACATAAACCGGTTTGGAATGCTGAAAGTTTCTTCTGGCAACGATCTGGGTTCCGATGACCTGCAACTAGCGACCGATGCGCCAAACCCACGCTATAGTGGCGGCCAGTTACAGAGAACCAGACAGAGTACCAACTAGCACCGAGCAAATGGGCGGCGGCGCCAGTCCCCCAGCCCATTTGGGCCAACGTTAAGCAGAGGGCACAGAGGACCCAGGGAGGTAAGCCAGGATCATTGCAAACCACAAGACTGACTTATGTACTGTTTTCTCCCTCACCCTTTTCCCCATGTCTCCGACAAATGACATACTGGGGGGTGCCAGAATAGGAAGCCCCGTTTAGGGTAGGCAGTGAAGACAAGACCCTCCAAGACCAGACAGACCTACCCTGCCGTCGTGAGACTTTCGGGCGCATGCAGGGGAGGCACTGAGCAACTGCCCTATGGCATCAGGGACTCTGTAATATAGAATATGGAACCCAGGGATAGAGGAGCGGATTGACTGGTAACGACAGCGTATTAGTCGCCCCAGGGGTACCGTGACAAGCACTGTTAACGGTAGCTCACTCTATTTCATTAGCGGACAAAAAAATCAGGGGATCAACAGAATGCGAGCCCAGTTCACTACTGGCCCCAGGGGCAAATCTCGAGATGTTTGGGCAATTTCTGCCTCCTCCTTTTAATGCCTGCTTAGCGAGTGGGGTAAGAGGCGGAGCCGACCATAACCGTGTGCAGGCACCCCTGAACTCCTATCGACCGATAATAGGGTAACCCTTCCCTCCAGAAAGTAGCGATGGATTCTTGTAGGAACCCCTTATGAATTCTAGCCAGGTCAGGGAAAGCGCAACATCCTCACGGTGGTGGATTTTGCCACACCCGGTGTAACCCCCTGAGGCGGTAGGCGCTTGCAACCATAGATGCAAGACAGTGTCAGCAGCTTTTGCTGAACATTTTTTTCTAGGTAGGTTTCCCTAGTGAGTATCCTAACCGATCAGGTGTCACGTTCATGAGTGAACTGTTACTTTTGTCTCTGGATGGCATGCGGTGTACATCAACCCCCGGCGCACTACCCCTTACCATCCCCAGACAAAACGGATTATTTGAGAGGTTTAAAACGGTACCTGAAGCGAATGCTTTGGACTATTAGAGGCGGAGGGGGGGGAAAGAACCTGGGAGATTCATTTACAAACGCACTTGCTGTTTTCCTACCGAGAGGTTACCCCGCAGGAATTCTTCTATATAGGCTTCTCACACTCGGCTAACTATCTGCCACAAGGGTACGTGGACCTCTGACCTAGTCCGTGAGGGGATGGGGAAGGGGGGGCTTTACTGCTACTGACTGGTGCTTCAAAGTTGATCCAGTATGTAGTGATCTCTGAGACCGGTTAGAAGGTATGCCATGGGGGTTGCCCAGGACCACCCCTCAAGAGGGCGCTCACGACCCAGCAAATCATGGTATGACACCTGAATGCCGTAGGCATGGAATTTCATCCCATTACAGCAGGGTGCTTGTTCTCAACACACTCGGAGACAAGTTGATGGGCTGCCTGCCCCTGGTCCTGGACTCATACCCGTTATCCATCCGAAAGGTGCATGAGTAGTACAACTACGTAGTACAGGTAGAAGCCCCCTGAGAGCATAAGACATAATCACCACGTCAATATGCGCTGAAAAAGAAATCCAGACAAAACCGAGTATGGTAGCAGTAATAGCCGTTGGTAGCCCACTATGCAGACTCCGGCGAGCAATGCTCTGACTATCGTCCTAGGGGAAGGCTATGCCGGTGGACACGTGGAAGCAGGTAAGATAGGGGCACAGTTTGAGTGCCTAGCAGCAGTAGAAAGCCCAGGGCCATGCTAGCTATTTATGGCTCTGTTCACTGACATGCCAGGGACCACACATCTCACAAAACACCCATGCAACACAGGGGACCTGCCGCTCTGCATAAAAACGGCTTCATACGAGTGTCAGTAGAGGTAAGACCAGTAATGGAAGGGACATAGAGGAGATGCTTGAACCTAGGGTAATTACTTCTCTCCGTCCCAGAGTCTTGGCCAAGCCCGGTAGTTCTAAGAGTCCGAAGAAGGACAAGACCCCCGTTTTGTTGTGGACTACCGCTTGCTCACGCGCTGGGATGGTGTCAGAAATGCTACCCCATGCCCGCATGGATGATTAACTACTGATGACTCCGCGGGGGCAGTATCTCTTGACCACTATGGATTTTGAGCAAAGGCGAATTGGGCATCCCACTGACCCTGGAAGGCTTGGGAGAAGTGGCATTCATCACTAGTTACTCCAGTGGTCCTCTATGAGTTTTTGGTGATGCCATTTTGGATGAATAATGCCCCCCGGCCTACCTTCTTCCAACGGCCTGTCAATAGGTAACTGGTGAAGGGATTCATGCTATGCCAGGGCTTACTTTAGATGACATTTGCTAAATTATCTTAAGTATTCCTGGACTCCCACTTAGGACCATTTAGCTTGCGGTGCTGAGGAATCAGGGAGGATTTTGGCTTTATACCCGTGAAACCTCAACTAAGGTGTTATTGTAGGGATGGCAAGGTCCTGTCTTTTTTTTTTAGGGCACAGGGTGGGTGGGAGGGTGGGTGCCCTCAAACCAATCCATCCAAGGTAGAAGCCATAGTCAGTGCCTTTCCAAAAACCCAAGAAACAGGTCATGGCATTTTTGGGCACTGCAGGTACTATAGGACGTGTGTCCCACAGTACAAAGAAAAAAACAAAAAGCTCCTGGAGCCAAACCCCATGCTGATTTTTGACTAAGAAGCAAAACTGTCTCTGCTTATCATCTTCTGACTCTGCTTGAAATTGCTGCTTTCCAGCACTGAAAACTTGCGCTTTGCTGGGGGAGCCCCCAATTGGCTTCCTCCTCCCCCCGGACTATAAACAACATTTCCTATGCAGACTGATGCCCTCGGAGCTATGGCATTTGGGGCTGTGTTGAGCCAAGTGGGGGACGACGGCAGAGAGCCAACCCTGTGGTGTCCCCTCAGCCGAAAACTAACTCCCAGAAGGTGGCCTAGCACCATTGAGAAAGAGTGGCTCTGGCCTTGTGTGGCACTCAAAAAACTCCTGCCCCTATGTGTATGGAAGGCTTTCACGGTCCTCACAGACCACAAAAACCCCCTGAGGTTGGCTGCAGAGGCATTAAGGGGAGAATCCAAGTTTGCAAGGTGGAGCTTGGCCTTGCAAGAGTTTGAGTTTACGTATTCCGCACAAAAAGGTAGTTGAAAACAGCAAATGCTGATGGTACTTTCACGTCAGGACTAATCCCTCGGAGACTGGTTTTCTGTTAAGGAATGCCATGCAGTGGGCCCCCACTCCCCATTAGGGGCCAGTGGGCCACCTGTTCACCCATTAAAAGGGGAGGTGTAGAGGGAGAGGGGTTGCCCTGTAATTAAAGGGGTGGCAACCCCATATGGGCCACCCCTGCCTCAACCAGGAAGGCAAGGGGTTTTAAACTAAAACTGACTGTGGCGGTCCAGGACTGTGGCTTACCCTTGTCATGTCAGAAAATGTCTGTTCCCCGCCCCCCCTGTTTTCCCGCATGTTTTCATTATAAATGTCAGTGTTGCACCACAACACAGACACCGGGATCCATCCGTAGGGCAAGGTTAATAGGTGGTGGGGTTGTTGACTATAGCCCCTTGCGCTTAATTTTCCCCCTTTCCCGCCTTTTTTTTTCAGCAAAAACCCATTTTGCAGGGTCCCAATAACCTAAATGAAACGCCGCCAATTGGAGCTCCATTCCTTTCATGGCGGATTCTAGCTGTTTTGGACCTGTTCCCTTCCTCCCTCAAAGATCAGCAATGGCGTCCGAGAGGAAGTAGCGGCGGTTCCATTGTAAGTCAATAGGGCTCATTGACTTCAATGGAGATTTTTTCCTCCTCGACTTGCCGCTATCTCAGAACGAGTTGGCAGCCCGTCGCAAACCGCGAAACGAAAGCGGATACAATTGTCTGAAGAGGGCTTCATCACTGATTAGTCAACGGTCACAACGTCAAAAAAAATGGCGTGTGGATAATCTAGGTTTCTAGGCAAACCAGAATAAAATTTTCCTTTGTTTTTCCCTAGTTCCCTAGGCCTCTCCTTTACTCGAAGACCACCACAGGTCCCAGATCCAGGACCCGCCGAAGGGTCACGCCTGGGGGCAACAGCGGGTCCGCGCCATATAGGTTTCCATTGGTCGATGGCAGAATCAGTAACGAGAAAACGTTTAAGCAAGTCCGAAAACCCCTATACAACATCATAGTCCCATATCTCCGGTTCTGAGGGTTTCAGAGGGCATGGTTTGGGTCCTGTAGTCACTGTCCGGCAGGGCTGCAAAACCATTCCTGACCCTCTCTGACCCACCTGGACGAGTATGGGACCGCCCCCCTAAATTTTCAGGATTTCCCCATAGACTTCAATTGCGGCCCGGGCCCCATTTAAACTGGTACTGGCCGGAGGTAAACCCCCCATAGGCTTCAACGGCGGTGATGCCCCGTTTTGGAAAGTCTATGGTGGCAGAACGCCCCCAATCCCCCGCCAGTGGCCGGCAGATTGGCCGTGAAAGGCTATTGCAGCGGAGCCCGTTGTTTTTCAATGGGGATTTAGTGGAAACTGTGATTTATTTTAACAAGCGGGAGATTTTTGTGTTAAAAAGTGTTGAACGGTTTAAAAAAAGTGGTATTTGTGTATCTCCGGTTCGACGGAGGTCACAGTGGGGGCTACAACTTGGACCCTTAGTTTCCCAGTTCCGGCTAAGAGGGTCTGGAAGTTTGGACCCGCTGGACCAACGGAACCGATAATTTTTAATATGTAAGTGATTTTAACTTTCATACTGTAATTCCCAAGCGGGGATAAAAGAAAAAACCCTAAGGACATTTCCTTCAAACCAAAGGAATAGGGCAAATTGTCAAGGGGGGGGGCGAACCCCAAAGTCTAGGAAACCAAGTATCTTGACCACAAAATACTCAAACTCCGCCACTACTAAACTGTTTACAATGAGTGCAGATAAGCATCACCACACTGGATTGGTTGTAATGTTATAAATTCTTACACTTACAAAAATGGAAGATTCTGCCAGAATACTTTCATCGGTAGACTGGGGGCCCGGGCCCCTGATTAGATTGGGGGGGGTATGGGTTAAAACTGTGTTTCTTCCTCCGTTCCTCTCCCTCCCCCGTTAGGGATTGGATACAGATAATTGTTCACACCAATAGTCTGTATTTCAATGTTAAGAATAAGGGTTACAAATGTATATAAATAAACTGTGTCACACCCTACAGTTCTTGTTCCTTCTGATTTCATCCTTGAATGTCACCAGGATCAACCGGATTGCTGGAAAGATTATTACGAGCTGATACTTATCTTCTTTCTCCATTCCCCAACCCTAAGTAAGTGTTACTTCTTTTCCTGTTAATTGTACTATATTGCTGTGTTTTCCACCTTTTTTAAGGAATAAATTATATTTTTATTCAAAATATATTCTAAACTAAAGAACCTCGTTCAGTTCCAACCCAGATATTTGGTTGTTTGTTTATATCTGTCATAAATTCCGTGACAATAACAAGCCAGGGGCTGTGGCAGAACACCTGGTGACATCCCATGAAGGACAATGCTCGGCAGAGAAGGATTTTGTGGATGCAGTACTTAAAAAGGCCAGCGGGCCAATCCCCCCTGGTAGGGTTTGAGGGCACGCTCCATATGCGTGAGTAAAAGGCTAGGTTGCAGTGATAGCATTGCAACATCTGCAGTAGATACCAGAGGGAGTGTTCCCGGACTGCCAAGTCCCTGGGGGGGGGGGGGGGGGGGGGGGGGGGGGGGGAAAAAAGGCCAGTAAACATTAAACTGAGGTGTGGAAGATTCCTTACCGTACCCCCCCCTTCACGTGAGACCTCTGGGCGAACAGACCACTCATATCGTTTGGGTAGACTGAATGTTCCTTGAAACTGTCTAGGATTGAGGTAGAGTCTGGTTCAGAGACCCTCGTGATCACTCCTTTTTGTGTACCGCCCACTTCCCTGTGAGAAAACTGGGGCCAGACAGTGCCCATCCATGTGTCTCGGGGGACAATTGAGTTGTTCCTAAAGTTTTTTAGGCCGGAAAGGGATCCGTAAACGAGACATTCCTTGGTGAGTAACCGTCTAGATATGAATGGTGTGGTAGAGACTTATTTGGTACGTGGCCTCTCGCCCACGCGAAATGGCTTGGAAATCCAAGGCTGTGAAGAGACCATGGGGGTTTTCCGGAGCATAAAAAACGGCAGATGGACCCCCACTGGGGACCCAGTCTTTATGTACTTGACCAAGAATTTAGATAACGCATCGATAGTTGATCGAATATACCATGGACAAACCTTCGGGAACAGACAAAATCTTGGATGACCTCCTGCATGTAGAATTTGAGAGGACTGTCCTCCTCCAGATGTTCTCCCAGGTAGTGGTCATCGGGGTATAGGGTGGGTGGGAGCATTTTTTCCATGTATTGGTATGGAAGGTGACAGGTCCAAGCAGTAACCAGTTTAGAGGACCGATTCCCTTGGGATACGTACAGAGTTTTCCAACACAATAAGAAATAACATGAGCACGGAAGGTTTCCGAGGGGATAAAACCATGGTTCGCAGGGCGATAACAATCAGCAGTGGGCTTCTCCCAAATACTGTAGACCTCAGTGGGAGATTAGTACTGTCTGGGAGAGTAGGAATATGCTTTGGTGGGGCTTAATTCACAGGAAACTAGAGAATCATGCAGTACAAGGTAGCGAAGGGAGGGGAGCTAAGCATCAGAAACGAAGTCTGTACGTCAGTGAACAGGACCTTGCGAAGAACTAAAAAAAAAAAACCAGCAGCGAATAAGAGGAATAAACTCCGGAGCTGGGTCTCAGAATCCATAACAGGAACATCTAGCACTCTGGGCAGGGGTACCGAGAAGAGACTAGCGTCTGGCGGCTGGTGCCTGGGGTCATTGACGGGATGGAGGAGTAATTATGGGAGTTTTAAGAGACAATACGCGGTAGTTTTGGAACTGTGGGAACTCTTAATTAACAGAAAACCTTAGAAGTTAAAAAAGTGTCTAATCCCAAACAGCACGGCCCCCCCTTAAAAAAAACAAAAAAAAAAAAAAAAAAAAAAAAACAGGGGTGCTTGTTCATGACAAAAACGAAATAGATATATGTTTTCTTAGTGCGAATATTCTGATAAACGGAGCTCCTAGCCAGTGGTAGGGTGTCTGGTTTTTTGAACTAGTGAGAAATTCCAGATATAGTGATAAGTGCTTAGAATCAATCACCCGAAGTGCTAGCTCTGCTGGACAAATGTGTGAGGAATACCCTTTAATACAGGATTTTTTAAATTTTTAACCCCGAGTACGCAACAGTTGCTGGAGCACATTTAGATGCATGCTGGAGAGGGGACTGAAGGTTAGCCAAGGGTCAGGGAAAACCTAAATAGCTCAGATTTAAACACCAGGACTATGAAATAGGCAGGAGGTCTCTGTAGTGTACTAAGGGATAACAACAGATTACGCCTGATTCCCTGGAGGGTTTGCATGGCAGTGAAAAATCAGGGGAACCAAAAGCAAGGACGGCCTCTATAGGGAAGAGATTCTGCTGAAATCTGAAGGAAGGTTTTTACCTCTCAGAGTACGGACCGACAGGGCAAATTTTCAGAGAGAGGGAAACTGTGTAACAGGCCTTCTAGCTGGGGCCACATATGAAAAAGCGTCACTTTTGAGTGAAATGAGCAGCTGTCAGCAACATTCCTGGTAACGCAACATGACCCCCAGGATGGGTCCATAATGACCACTGTACCACTTTAAAATTAAAAACCCTAAGCTTTGAGAAGAGAGAAACACAGACTAGTACAAGGGGGTAATCACAACTGTACTGGTCTCTGAAGTGGTATTTGGTAGGAGTGACTGGGAACCACGAAATGACTGCAGATTCCACGAGGTGGGACTAGTGATTGGCGCTGAAGCAGGGATCACCGCTCTCTGGTGACAAGACTGTGTTCAGCGAAATAAACCCGTGTAGTGGAACATTCTGCATACCAGCTTAGGGAAAAACCTGGTAACCCCAGAATACATTTAATTAAATGGATCAGAACTTTAGAGGCCCAAAGTTTCAGGGGCCAGCAGCTGAAACTAAGAGCTGAAGCAAGGGGGTTTATAGCAAAGACTAATATATAAGGACTCGCAACGTTAGGGGAATCATTCATCAACCATCTGCTGGGTCGGACTTGTGACTCCTTCTCTGAGCTAGAAATCGGAGGCATTAGCCGTGGAGCACCAAGAATTTACAGGGGTTAATGCGATATTCCCCACGAGAGTAAATAGCGAATTTTCCTCTGTAATTGGGGACCAAAAGGATTCCTCCTCAAGGAGTTAAGGCTTGTGACTTGTGCTGGGTGGCGAACAACAGGGAAATACCAAAGCAAATCATAGGTCTGCCCTGCTGGGGTTGAATCAGAATGACCTTGGGAACAAAACTAGGGACTTCTAAGTTTTAGAAAATGAGGGTGCGAAGGGTTTCATTCTCAGACACTAAGCCACAGTTTCGCTGGGTAAATACACCATATACTCTAATAGGAACCACTCAGGGCTGAATTGGCAGGGGTTTTTAACTTAGACCTATCCTTGGGGTCTAAGTAACAGGAGGAGCAAATGCAGGGGCTAGAGACCGTGCAAATTTCTACCTTTAAGGGGGAGTGATAGTGGGGCAGTTTGGTCATTTCGCTGGAGAGAGGTTTAACCGCCCCACGGGTTAGCAACAGGACTGTGTGCTGTAACAGGGGGAACTGCCAGACGGCAGCGTTAGCTGGCGAGGAGGGTCCTGTTCTTTTAATTTTATATAAAATGCAAATGTCCAATGTTAGAGAAAGTACACAGATTGTGTTTTTTTGAGCGTGAGCCAACATGAAAGAGAGGGTCCTGTTGTACTAACGTACATGTCCAATGATAGTCAATGGCATAGAGTGCTTTCGGTTTTCGGTCGGGGCTTGGCAAGTTTGATGGATTTCACAATTATCCCAGTTAAAGGGGAACTCATGGGAGCAAACACCAAGCGGGCCAGAAGACACTGTTTTATCAGTCCTTGTCAGGGCAGTAAGCCTTACTAATAGATCATTAACGGCATTGTCTTGCAAAGTGGGTTAAAAACCCTTCATACACATAATCTGAATCTTCAATCAGGTAGTATTTCGCACAGATACTAAACTGGTTTTCAACTGGACTGGTTCTGCAGGCGGGTCAGGATTCCCGACATAAACATACCACCCCTACCACAAACCCCCCCAAAAAAACCACAGGATGCCGGTCCTGAGTTTTTTGTGGGCGAGCATACTGTCACTGTTGGTGCTCCTCTCCCACAAACCTGGGTCCGGCTGCGTGGCTTTGATGTGGGGTTGTTATAAATAAGCAACGACGCTTAGACACCACGCGGCTGATACGGATTGCGCATTTTCGTATCGTACGTAGCAGGGTCGACTGAAGAAGCAAGCATCGTCGTGGACAAGCATGTCGGATTGGAGACATCATGGTAACAACTGTGTTCAAGCAGGAGTTCGGCAACAGGTAGTCAGGATTCCCATCGCTTCAATCTTAGGAGCGTGAGCGCGGGAGTGGCCCTCTGCCGTGGCGGCGACACATGGCCCTGGTACTACTGGTCTCAAGAGGGATAGGCAGACCGGAGTGGCCCATCGCCTGAAGCACTGAAAACCAGGTGCTTCAGCGCAAGATCCGGAGTCGGCCTGTGCAAGAAGACAGAAAAGCAACATACCTCAACCTCTATGACCCGTCCCTCTGCTAGGGAAGGGCAGCAGCCTCAGAAACAGGGAGCTGAAGTATACACGAACTTGAGGTGCTCTCCGCTTCAGCACGGAAACCAGGACACGGCTCTGAAATTGAGAGGAGAGCATCAGGCCCCAGGAACCGGTAGAACCGAGGCAAGGCGCCTCTCTATGGAAGGGGGCAACAGTCCTCGGGAAACAGGAAGCTGAAGTATCTGGGGATCCACGCTTCAGCCACAGGAGACCAGGACAAGAACTAGGACAATAACAGAGTAGTAACGAGATACACAAGCCAGGGCTTGTGGCAGAACACCTTGGTGACAATCCCAGGAAGGAAGTACTATGCTCTGCAGAGAGGATTTGTGGATGCAGACTTAAAGCAGCGGGCCAATCCCTGTAGTAGGGTGTGAGCACTGCTCCCAATGAGTGATACACAAGGCTAGGTTTGCGTAAATAGTTTGCACAGCTTGCAGGTAGATACCAGTGGGAGTGTTCCATGACCGCACAGTTCGTGTAAGGGCCACGGTAAACAGTAAACTTGAGGTGTGGATTCCTTACAGGTATGTGCCAGGAGCAGGTCTCTCGAATCGAACAGGCGAGATGGTAGTAAATAGTGGTAAGGAAGGACCTGGTGATGGGAAGGTGGGTGGTAGGAGTAGTTAATGTACCGGGGGGAGAGGCAAGGATGGGGTGGAAACCTCGGATTTTCACCTTAATTACCCATAAAATATTTGGGTACATGTATATTTAAGTCTATAGGATTGCTAGCTAATTTAATTAATTAATCAGAGTAGAAGCTAAATTAATCTTTTGGAGCATCCACCATAGTGCTATTTTAAGAAATATATGTCTGTGATAAAGGATGTAGGAACTCCTTTTCCCACAATCTCCCAGCATGCTGATAAACTCCATAGCAAAAGAGGTAGAACTTAACTTCAATGCACTGAAAAAATCAATGTGCTACCCTCTACCTTTTTGCTACATAGCTCTTCCCTTCCCTGCTTTAAAAAAAATAGTCTCTCTGACTCTAATGTGCTTGCTCAGCTAAGGACTCTGCTCGCCAAGATGGAATGTTCCCTCCTGCCCAACCTTAATAGTGCATCTTAGCCACAGTCTGCTGCAGAGAAAAGCAAGCTTACTCCAGAGCTGAGATCCCTGTACCCCTACACCAATGCACCTGCAACCAGCAAAGAGAAAACTCTACTACTCCCATCTCTACTAATAGGGATAAAACTGATAGTATGTCAGAGGAGCTAGGAATCCAGATATTCCTATAAATTCTGGCTAGTTGGGGGAAGAGGCATAATAGTAGAATTTTTACCAAAGTGTAGATACTATATGTATTTTAGGTGATTTGTGATTCCATCGTAGTTTTTTCAATATAATATCATCTATTGTTTTGAACTTCTTATTATTTCAACATAAAAAAACTGTGAAGAATCTAAAATCATATACATTAAAATGTAGTCTTTTTGTTTGAAATAATAATAACCCCTGTGAAGAGACATATTTCCTAAAGTACACTTTCCATTATAATTGAACTCTTACATATACCTAATCCTTGGGAGGGAAAGTGATTAAGTAAAAGTATTGTTCATGTTATAGTATTATGGCTACATGTTAAGTATTGATGATTTGAGATGGGGCGAAAATTAAAAAAAAAAAAAAAAAAAATTAAAATAAAAAAAAAATGAATTTGCTTCACTATTTGGCGTTGTGCGCTGTTTTCTTTTGTTTCCATTCTCTTAGTGTGTGTGGGGTGCTGAGCCACCCCTGCGTTTACAGCTGCAGACGCCATTATCCCCAACACAGTTATGTGGCACTTATTATTTAATGTATAATTATCTCACTGTGGGAGTTGTGGTTTAATTTTTTATAATTTTTTTATCACTAAATTGATGGTATAGTCACTGCACTGTATATATTTATACATTTAAACTTTATAGGTAGTTAGGTAGTAGCGCACAGTTTTGTTTTTTGTGTCAGGAGTGGAAAGTTGCGGATCGTCAGTGTGCATAGCCAGGTTCAGAATTAGAGAGTATCGGATGGTCGGGGTACGTAGCCAGGTGCAGGATAGGGGATGGTCAGATTGTAGGAGTACTTCAGCCAAGGTCAGGACAGGAGCCAGGAGAAAAGTCAACAAGCCAGATCAGGAGTAGAGAGAGTCGGAGTCCAAGGTACAAGCAGGGCTCAGGCAACGAGAGGTTAACAGCAACAAGATCAGGCAAGACAAGGTTCAGGAACTAGAAGTGGCAAGGCACAGCATCACAATGACTATGCTCAGCAAATGTAAGCTGTAAGTGAAGGGTATATAAAGGAGGAGGCTCCAATAGCAAGCAGGGGTGTAACCAGGAAGTGAAACCTCATAGGCTGCTGGTGCACGCAGGTGTGCCCGATGATGCAGCCTGATCAGGTATGAGGTTGCTTGCAGCCCGCGCAGTCACAGACTTCAGAGGGCAGGGTTTAGAGAGAGTGTTACTCCCACGCCGGTTCTGCGAGACGTCAGAGCGGGGGCGGATCCTACAGCGCGTCACTGCCACGCTGGTTCTGTTGATCAACAGAGCGGAGGTGGAGTTTACCACGCACATCAGCGCGAAGAGCACCCGCATCGTACACCTAGGCGAGGGGCGGGATCAGGATCCGCAGATGCCAGACCAGACTGCGCAAGGTCAGCGCGCGCACGTCACAGGACCAACAGGGTGCGCGTCTTGAGTGTCTGTCACCGGAGGGCCAGTAAGGTGAGGAGATGGTCCTTGAACGCCGGGACGGCGAATACTCACAGTACCCCCCCCTCTAGGAGTGACCTCCAGGCGACTCCACGAAGGATTATCTTGAAATTTCTTATGAAAAATGCACACCAATCTGCGTGCGTGAACCCGGTGGCTGGTAATCCAGGTCCTCTCCTCCAGACCGAAACCTTTCCAATGCACTAGATAGTGCAGTGATCCTCTGGCGATCATATACAGGTAGACCTGTGATCCTCTGGCGATCATATACAGGTTGACCTTGGATCATAAGTGGAGACGTACACTACCGGCACACTTTATTTGAGTGCGGCTAGCTCCGCAAGCCTGGGGATGCCCCGGCATGCTAGCCGCACTCCCTCGGCGTGCCGCGCATCATCGACGCGCGGTCACGCGTCATCGGGAGCCTGCGCCCCCTGCACGCGCGTCCAGGGCTCCCCGAGGGAGCCCTGGTGTCCCGCGATGTGGGGGACGGCGGCAGGGGGTTCCAGGGGACCCGGTGGACCCGGCAGCGGGAGAGAGAAAGCCCCGATTGGAGGGCGCTCCTCCGTGTCTTCGGCGCGCGCCCGGCACCCTCTGGCGCGCGCCAGGTTACTGCTGCGGCCGAGAACGGGCAAATGCTCAAATAAACTCGGCCGCAGCAGTAGAAGGAACAGGAACAGAAAAATGATTCTAAACCACGGGTTTGAGAAGAGATACGTGAAACACAGAAGGAATCTTCATAGCGGGTGGGAGAGCGAGACAGAATGCAACTGGATTGATCTTCTCAGAAATCGTGTAGGGTCCGAGAAATCTAGGTGCAAATTTCATAGAAGGAACCTTGAGCCTGATATTTTTAGAAGAATGCAAGACCTTGTCACCAGGTTTGAAGTCCAGAGCAGGTTTGCGATGACGATCTGCCTGAGTCTGTCTGTTGACTGCTTGCCTGATGTTGACCTGGATCTTCTTCCAAAGTTCCTGAAGCTCCTTGATCCTCTTTTCTGCCGCTGAGACCCTCGAGGACGGTAGCACCATAGGAAGAGTAGATGGGTTAAATCCATTATTGACATAGAAGGGAGATTCCAAAGTAGAACCATTGCATGCGTTGTTATGAGCGAACTCTGCCCAGGGTAGGAGTTTAGCCCAATCAAGTTGTGAATCAGACACAAAACATTGTAAGAATTGTTCAAGCGACTGGTTGGTCCTCTCCGTTTGACCATTGATCTGTGGATGGTATCCAGAAGATAAATGGAGGACTATACTAAGCTGAAGACAAAAAGATTGCCAAAACCGAGCAATAAACTGAGAGCCTCTGTCTGAGACGATTACCATAGGTAATCCATGTAAGCGAAAAATCTCCTTAATGAAAACTTCAGCTAACCTGGGGGAATTCGGAAGACCCTTGAAGGGTATAAAGTGAGCCTGTTTCGAGAATCGGTCCACTACCACAAGAATTGTGTCCATACCCTTGGAGATAGGTAACTAGACTATGAAATCCATGGATAAGTGTGTCCATGGCCGGTCAGGAACAGGAAGAGGCTGAAGAAGACCAGAGGGAGAGGTTCTGGGCGTTTTAGTCCTGCACGCAGCTACGAAATTTTTAACATCCTTTTGCATCTCTGGCCACCAAAAATTCTGAGAAATAAGATCCAGTTTTCTCTTGATACTAGGGTGACCTGCAGTTTTGGAAGAATGGCTCCAGTCGAGGACCTTTTTATGATGAGGGACAGAAGTGAAGAGACGGTCCTGAGGAGGCGAGATGCCAGGAGGAATATGACTTTGTTGACGAACAATATCCTTAAGAGCTCCAAATGAAGAAGCCAAGAGAATACACTTGGAGGGAAGAATAGGTTTCTGCTGATCCTCGGAATTATCGTCCAAAGAAAATTGGCGGGATAATGCGTCAGCGTTGATATTTCTAGATCCAGGAAGATAGGAAATTATGAAATTGAATCTCGAGAAGAATAGTGACCATCTGGCTTGATGGGCTCCTTCGATGTAAAGTAAGTTCTTATGATCCATAAGGATAATTATGGGATCGTCGGTACCTTCCAGAAGGTGTCTCCATTCTTCGAGTGCCAGTTTAATTGCCAAAAGTTCACGGTTCCAAATATAGTTGCTTTCAGCCAGAGAATTTGTTTTTCGCAAAGAAGGCACAAGGGTGCAATCTGGACAAATTATTCTTTCATTGAGATAGAACAGGGCCTACCCCAACATCAGAAGCATAAACTTCCAAAGTAAACGAAAGTTGGGGGTCCGGATGAATGATAACCGGAGTGGACACAAAGGCTTTTTTGAGAAGATCAAAAGATTGAAGGGCAGCTGAGGACCAGGAAGCTGGGTCTGCTCCTTTCTTGGTTAATTCAGTCAAAGGAGCCACTAGAGAAGAAAAAATTTGGATGAATCGACGATCATAATTAAAAAATCCAAGAAAGCGCTGGACAGCTTTGAGGGTAGTAGGTTGAGGCCAATCCAGAACTGTTCTGACCTTGGCGGGATCCATGAGACGACCGGTGTCAGATATAATATATCCCAAAAAACTGGTAGACGTCTGATGGCAATGACATTTTTCGAGTTTGGCAAAAAGTCTATTTTCGCGTAACCTGAGAAGTACCTGTTTAACATGAGAGACATGTTCCTGAATGGATTTAGAAAAAATAAGGATGTCATCGAGATAGATGATTACAAAGGAGTTGAGAAGGTCTCTAAAAACTTCATTACAAAGTCCAGAAACACGGCTGGAACATTTCATAGACCAAAAGGCATGACCAAGTACTCATAATGTCCATCCCTGGTGTTGAACGCAGTCTTCCATTCATCACCCTGGCGGATCCTGACAAGATTGTAGGCAAAACGTAAATCTAATTTAGAGAAGATGTTAGCTCCTTGCAATTGATCAAATAATTCGGAAATGAGAGGCAGAGGGTAACGAATTTTACAGTGATTTTGTTCAGAGCTCGGTAGTCTATGCAGGGGCGTAATGATCCGTCCTTTTTCTTCACAAAGAAGAATCCAGCACCTGCATGAGAGGTAGACTTACGTATGAAACCCTTCTGCAAATTCTCTGCAATGTATTCTTTCATTGCCTTGGTCTCAGGCAAGGGCAATGGGTAAGAAGTCCCTCTGGGTGGGGTAGTGTCACGGTTGTGCTCGCCACAAACCTGGGTCGGACCGCGTGGCTGAGATGGGGTTGTATAAGCACCGACCTTAGACCGTGCAGGCTGATCCAGATTGCGCAGTTCGTAGTCGTACATAGCAGTGTCGGGACTGGAGAAGGCAGCATCGTCAGTGGACAAGCCAGGGTCAGGATCGGAGACATCAGGGTAAACGTTGTTCAAGCAGGAGTTCGGCAACAGGTAGTCAGGAGTTCCCCGCTTCAGCTTAGGAGCGTGAGCGGTCTCTGCGCATGCGGCGACCATGGCCCATGGTACTGGTCTCAGGTTTGGGATAGGCAGACCAGAATGGGCCCACCGCCTGGAAGCACTGGTAAACCAGTGCTTCAGTGCAAGAGTCCTGAGCGGGCCTGTGCAAGGAGAGAGAGAGCAACAGACCTCAGGACTCATAGACCGGCCTCTGCTAAGGGAAGGGCAGCAGGCCTCAGGAAACAGGGAGCTGACATATACACTGGAGGTGCTCCACTTCAGCACAGGAACCAGGACACGGCCTCTGCAATGGAGAGAGAGCAGCAGGCACCAGGAACCGGTAGACAGGCCTCTGCTATGGGAAGGGCAGCAGGCCTCGGGAAACAGGAAGCTGAAGTACGCTGGGGATCCAACGCTTCAGCACAGGAACCAGGAACAAGAACTAGGACAATAACAGAGTTAGTAACGAGATAACTGTAGACGGAGAGGGGGGTTGACCCGGTATTAAAGGGGTTGCACCCCATATGGCCACCCCCTGACCTCACCAGGGAGACAAGGGGTTAAATGGACTGCGGTCCAGGAATGTGGCTTACACCTTGTCATGTCAGGAAAATGTATGTTCCCCTGTTCCCATGTTTCATTATAATGTCAGTGTCTGCACCACACACACACACACCGTCCGGGAGGGCAGGGGTTAATAGTTGTATAGTGACTATAGCCCTTTGCTTAATTTTCCCGCATTTTCAGGCACCATTTTGCAGGGTTCCATAGGCTGCCAATGGAGCTCCATTCCTTTCAATGGCGGATCTAGCTGTTTTGGACCTGTTTCCCTCGAAGACCAGCAGATGGCGTCCGAGAGGAGGAGCGGCGGTTTCCCATTGTTCAGGCAACGGGCTCATTGACTTCAATGGAGATTTCTTAACTGCGCTTTCCAGGAACGAGTTGGCAGCCGTCCAAACCGCGAAACCGCAAAGCGGATACATTGTCTGAAAGAGAGCTTTCATCACTGATTAGTCAAGGTCAACGTCAAGTGGCATGGGAATCTTAGGTTCTAGGGCACCCAGAAATAAAATTAGTTTTGCCCCAAGTTCCTAGGCCTCCCCTCACTCGACCACCACTGGGTCCCAGAATCCAGGACCCCCGGAAAGGGTCGCGCTGGCAGAGCGGGTCACGCCATAGGTTCCAATGGCGGCGGCAGAAGCAGCACGAGAAAACGGCTAAGTCCAAAACCCTACACATCATATCCCATATCTCCGGTTCTGGATGGTCCAGAGGGCCATCGCTTGGGGTGCCTGTATTCACTGTTCCGGCATGGCTGCAAAACCATTTCTGACCCTCTCTGACCCACCCGATGGAGTATGGACCCCCCTAAAAGTTCGGGAGTTTTTCCCATAGACTTCAATGGCGGCCGGGCCCCATTGACTGGCTATGGCGGAGAAACCCCATAGGCTTCAACGGCGGCGATGCCCCGTTGAAAGTCTATGGTGGCAGACTCCCAAATCCGCCAGTGGCGGCAGATTGCCGTTGAAAGTCTATGGCAGCGGAGCCCGTTGTTTTCAATGGGGATTTAGTGGAAAACTGTGATTTATTTTACAGCAGAGAATTTTGTGTTAAAGTGTGAAACGGTTTAAGTGGTATTTGTGCATCTCCGGTTCTGAAGGTCACAGTGGGCTACAACTTGGACCCTATAGTGTCCCAGTTCTGGCAGTAAGGTCTGGGAAGTTTGGACCCGCTGGACCTAACGGAACCGGATATTTTAATATGTAAGTGTTTTAACTTTAATACAGTATTCCAAAGCGGGGATAAAAACCCGCGAAGATTCCTTCACACAAAGGAATGCAAATGGTCAGGGGGGCGACCCAAAGTCTAGGAACCAAGTACTGACCAAAAGACTCCGCCACTCTAACTTTTTACATGAGGGCGGAGAAGCATCAAACTGGAGTGGTTTGTATGTGTTATATCTTACACTTACAAACAATGAAGATTCTGCCAGATACTTCATCAGGTAGACTGGCCGGCGCCCCTGATTAGATGTGGGGGGTATAGGTTAAAACTGTGTTTCCCCGTTAGGGATTGGATACAGATAATTGTTCACCAATAGTCTGTATTCAATGTTAAGAATAAGGGTTACAAAGGTATATAAACTGTGTCAACCCTACAGTTCTTGTTCTTCTGATTTCATCTTGAATGTCACCGGATTGCTGGAGAATTGATAGCTGATACTTCTCCATTCCCCAACCCTAAGTAAGTGTTACCTTCTTGCCTGTTAATTGTACTATATTGCTGTGTTCACCTTTTTAAGGAATAAATATATTTTATTATATCTAAGCCTCGTTCAGTTCAACCCAGATATTTGGTGTTCATTATATCTTGTTACCGTAACAATATCCTACGCATGCAAGGAGTATGCGGGTCAGTTCTGATGGAGGCACCGAGGTGACAGATAGTGTCCAGGGAGCAGTTGCTTCCTGGGCTAGGCCTAGACCTTGCCCCTAGGCCCCAGTTAGGCCCTGAGCCAAGTCAGAGGTGTTTCAGGGAAGGCCCTAGATAGGGACTCTTCACATTAGTGTTATTAGTACTGTGCTGGTGACAGGATGGCGACGCAGCGCACTGCGGCCTGGGACCAGATCACAGGACCCTCAGCCATTTTGTGAGACCCTCCGGCTGGAGCTCGCACTGAGAGGAAGGAGAATCAGGACCATTAGGAGAGAGGGGTTTTGTGTTGGAGGCCCTACTACGTGAGACCCGCTCCAACCCATCGCGACAAGCAGCACCTGGGTACCGGAGTACCCAGACAGGTACCCATCATGCACCTACATCCACGGGGACTCTTTGAAAAAGGCCCCACGGGCTGAAACGCGTAAGAGGATCCGCCAGACTCTTTTACCCTGATGTTTGAATAAATCGTGTGCTTCATCACCATTGCCTGCTGCGGTTTCATTTTGGGCTGCGCGCCGTTCCTGCCTCCCACGGGGGAGTGTCTTCATGCTGCAGATCTTCACTGGCTGCGCGCCGGACGGCTGCTGTTCCTGTCATTCCAGGACATAGAGGGATACATCTGATGCGAGCAGAGCCAAGTTTGCAACCGGTTCTCAGATTGCCGGTGCTGCTGTTTATTCTTACTACTGGCCTCCCATCACTTTTCAGAACCGTGAGTCTACAATTACAATTTCACTGGTGCTCTAAGGAGAGCTATTTGTTTATTGCTAAGACTGTGTTAATCGGTTGTTTTGGGATCTGGTCAGCATTACATTTACCTATTATCAGGATGCAGCTGTCTTCTATAGACTCTTGGAAGCGCCTGGATAGTTAACCTCTTGGTTACCTGGTTTCATATAACTACACATTTCAGCAGCAAACCTTACTAACCCGGCTGCCAGCTACACTGGCGACACACTTTATTCGAGCTCGGCTAGTCCCACGAATTCGGGTATACCCGGGTGTATTGAGGTTTGTGACTGTTTTCTGCCCGAGTGCATTGAGGTATTTTCCAAGCAGGGATTGAAGCATTTTATTCCCGCTGGCTGCAATACTGCACAGTATATATATATATACTGCATTACAATTCATGAATTTATGCCATCTGGTAGACACGCGAAGCATTGCAGCCTATTAAATCCTAATCATTATCATTTAACAGATCAGCCGCCCGTCAGCCAGGCATGAACCCAGGCTGGGAAGGCAAACGCAACGGGGCTTGTCAGAGGTGAGGAGCGGCGCATTCCAGGTATCTGCCAGGTACATACTGGGTATTTGCTCGAATAAAGTGTGTCGGTGCAGTAGTGTTCACCTTTTTAAGGAATAAATATATTTTATTATATCTAAGCCTTTTTCAGATCAACCCAGATATTTGGTGTTTGTTATATCTTGTCATAAGTTACTGTGAAAAGCATATAATTAACTGGTTGCAGCGGCGGGATTGAACTGAACCTGTATTACAGTGTACTGCGGGACCCTGTAGTATAGTGGGAACTCAAAGGGAATTGCGAGTTCCTGGGACTAAAGATATTGAACACACAGTAGTGCAACAGTTAACACAAGTTGTAACACCACCTCACTGCTGCGACCGTGAACCATGAGCGAGGCTGAAGGCTCATCCAACATGAGGACCCGAGTTCAGCTAAAAGACAAGTGCCGTGAATATGGACTGCCCTATGAGAACCAGGAGGTCGCAGACATGGTTGACGCAATCGGTGATTATGAAGCCCGGCTTGTAGAGCCTCAGGATACGGCTCAGCTTGCCCTTATACAGCCACCCGGAGATCAGGGAAGGAACCCAGTGCCGGGGCGGCAGAATCTCGGGGAGGGAACGAGTGCACCTCCTGGGAGCAGTGCAACAGGAGGGGTACTGGTTGCTGTGGCTACCAGTCTGTTCACCCCTGAAATGTTGGCACTGATTACTGCGTGGGGTGACAGAGGGACACCGGAGGAGCGGCTGAAGTTTATCACTATGGCAGTGAACAGACCCGCTTATTGCCCCCCTGTCCAACCCAACAAAGATGAACTCAAACTGGATCAGCACAGTCTCACCAAGTTCGTGGAAGTTACTGATCAGATCGACAGCTTTCTAAAAAACTTTGAAACTTTGTCGGCGGTACAAAGTGCTTCCCCAGCATCGGGTTGCACGTTTGGACCCCTTACTGTCTGGCTTGGCTAAGCAGACGATGATGGCGCTTCCAGATGAGTATGCTGACTACTATGACCACCTGAAAGAACTGTTTCAGTACGATTTTACCCCTGAAGCCTACAGGGGTAAATTCCGGCAGGAAGAGAGGCAACCCTGGAGTCCTATGTTACCTTCGTGACCCGCATGGCTTTGTACGGGATACGCTGGGTGGAGGGCTATGAGGCACGGACATACCAATGCCTGCTGAACCTCATCTTTCAGGAGCAGCTCATGCAGCAGTACCCGCCGGCGGTGAGGGCTTGGGTGGACGACAAGAAGCCCAAAACTTACCAGGAGGCGGCGAGGCTTGCAGACGACTATTTGGCCAGCCGAGCCCTGATGCCCGCCAAAGCAGTAGCCAAGGCGATGGTGACGGTGGCACCGGTCAAAAAGTCTGCCAATACCCCCCAATGGACTCAGAGGCCGCCCGCGGGCAGCAGTCCACCGAAGGCGGGGGAGCTCCGGCACGAGCGCCGGTGCTACAACTGCAACCGCCCTGGTCACATCAGACCAGATTGCCCGAAACCCCTGCGTTCGGGCGGACCCCATCAAGGGCAACGCACCCCAGCTGCGAAGCCGGTAGACCCCGTGCGGGTGGCTTCCACCAAGGCGACCGGACCGGTCATGGAACCAAATCCCAGCGAGACGTCCCATGCCACACCTGTGCCTACAGCCAGGAGCGGAGGACATCTCAGAGTGGACCTGCAGCAGACGGACGGCCGGAGCAGAAATCTCCTCCCGGTCACAGTCGGTGACCGGCAAGCAGTCGGCTTAATGGATTCAGGAGCTGCAGTGACCCTGGTCCGACCTGATATGGTCCGGCCAGAGGAATTACTCCCAGGCCCTGGGATACAGATCACTGTGGCCGACGGAGAGTCACGTTTCCTGCAAGTGGCCAGAATCTTTTTGGATTGGGGGGAGGGCCAGGGTGTGCAGGAGGTGGCGGTTTTACCCGGTTTGGATGCTGAAGTTCTTCTTGGCAACGATCTGGGTCCGATGACCTGCACCTACGACCGAGTGCCCAAACCCGCTATAGTGGCGGCAGTTACCCAGAGCCAGACAGCAGCAATGGCGGCGGCGCCAGTCCCCCAGCCTTTGGGACCAACGTTAGCAGAGGGCACAGAGGAGCCCAGGGAGGTAAGCCAGGATCAGTTGCAACCACAGACTGACTTACTGTTTCCCCTCACCCTTCCCCATTCTCCGGACAATGACATGACTGGGGGGTGGCCAGAATTAGGAGCCCAGTTTAGGGAGGCAGTGAAGACAGACCCTACCCTGGCCGGCGTGAGACTTCGGGCGTCATGCAGGGGAAGGCACTGAGCACTGCCTATGGCATAAGGGACTCCTGTATAGAGAAGATGGGAACCCAGGGATAGAGGAGGGATTGACTGGTAAACGACAGCTAGTAGTGCCCCAGGGGTACCGACAGCAACTGTTACGGGTAGCTCACTCTATTCCATTAGCGGGACATCAGGGGATCAACAGAATGCGAGCCCAGTTACTACTGGCCAGGGGCATCTCGAGATGTGGGCAATTTCTGCCGCTCTTGTAATGCCTGCTAGCGAGTGGGTAAGGCGGGCGACCGTGTGCAGGCACCCCTGAAACTCCTACCGATAATAGGGGAACCCTTCCAGAAAGTAGCGATGGATCTTGTAGGACCCCTTATGAATCCTAGCAGGTCAGGGAAGCGCAACATCCTCACGGTGGTGGATTTTGCCACCCGGTACCCTGAGGCGGTAGCGCTTGGCACCATAGATGCCAAGACAGTGGCAGCAGCTTTGCTGAACATTTTTTCTAGGGTAGGTTTCCCTAGTGAGATCCTAACCGATCAGGGGTCACAGTTCATGAGTGAACTGTTACTTTGTCTCTGGGATGCATGCGGTGTACAGCACCGGCGCACTACCCCTTACCATCCCCAGACAAACGGATTATGTGAGAGGTTTAACGGTACCCTGAAGCAGATGCTTTGGACCTTTATAGAGGCGGAGGGGAAAGACTGGGAGATTCATTTACAGCACTTGCTGTTTTCCTACCGAGAGGTACCGCAGGAATCTATAGGCTTCTCCCACTTCGAGCTACTATATGGCCACAGGGTACGTGGACCTCTGGACCTATTCCGTGAGGGATGGGAAGGGGGGGCTACTGCTACTGGTGCTTCAGTGATCCAGTATGTAGTAGATCTCTGAGACCGGTTAGAGATGCTCATGGGGGTGGCCCAGGACCACCTCAAGGCCGCTCAGACCAAGCAAAAGCAATGGTATGACCGGAATGCCGTAGCAGGGAATTCATCCCAGGACAGCAGGTGCTTGTTCTCAAACACACTCGGGAGAACAAGTTGATGGCTGCCTGGTCGGGACCATACCCGGTTATCCGAAAGGTGAATGAGTACAACTACGTAGTACAGGTAGAGCCTGAGAGGCATAAGACATATCACGTCAATATGCTGAAAGAATACAGAGCACCGAGTATGGTAGCAGTAATAGCCGTTTGTAGCCCACTGATGCAGGATCCGGCGAGCAATGCTCTGACTGATCTCCTAGGGGAGGCTAGGCAGGGGAACACTGTGGAGCAGGTAGAGATAGGGGCACAGTTGAGTGCTAGGCAGCAGGTAGAAGCCAGGGACATGCTAGCTAAGTTTAGGCTCTGTTCACTGACATGCCAGGGACCACACATCTCACAAAACACCCAGTGCACACAGGGGACCTGCAGCCTCTGCATAAGCATGCTTATAGAGTGTCAGTAGAGGTCAAGACCAGTATGGAAAGGGACATAGAGGAGATGCTGACCCTAGGGGTAATTACTCCGTCCCAGAGTCCTTGGGCAAGCCCGGTAGTTCTAGTCCCTAAGAAGGACAAGACCACCCGGTTTTGTGTGGACTACCGCTTGCTCAACGCTGGGATGGTGTCAGATGCCTACCCCATGCCCCGCATGGATGAGTTACTGGATGAACTCGCGGGGGCAAGGTATCTGACCACTATGGATTTGAGCAAAGGCTATTGGCAAATCCCACTGACCCTGGAGGCTAGGGAGAAGTCAGCATTCATCACTCCAAGTGGCCTCTATGAGTTTTTGGTGATGCCATTTGGGATGAAGAATGCCCCGGCTACCTTCCAACGCCTGGTCAATAGGTTACTGGAAGGGATGCAGAGCTATGCCAGGGCTTACTTAGATGACATTGCTATCTTCAGTAATTCCTGGGACTCCCACTTAGGACATGTAGCTGCGGTGCTGGATAGGATCAGGGAGGATGGGCTTACCTTGAAACTCACTAAGTGTATGGTAGGGATGGCAGAGGTCCTGTACTTAGGGCACAGGGTGGGTGGAGGGTGCCTCAAACCAGAGCCAGCCAAGGTAGAAGCCATAGTTCAGTGGCCTGTTCCAAAAACCAAGAAACAGGTCATGGCATTTTTGGGCACTGCAGGGTACTATAGGAAGTTTGTCCCACAGTACAGCGCCGTGGCCAAACCCCTGACTGATTTGACTAAGAAGCAACTGTCTCTGCTTATCATCTGGACTCCTGCCTGTGAAATTGCTTTCCAGGCACTGAAAACTGCGCTTGCTGGGGCCCCCATATTGGCTTCCCCGGACTATACCAAACATTTCCTTATGCAGACTGATGCCTCGGACTATGGCATTGGGGCTGTGTTGAGCCAAGTGGGGGACGACGGCAGAGAGCACCCTGTGGTGTACCTCAGCCGAAAACTACTCCCCAGAGAGGTGGCCTATGCCACCATTGAGAAAGAGTGCTTGGCCATTGTGTGGGCACTCAAAAAACTCCTGCCCTATGTGTATGGAAGGGCTTTCACGGTCCTCACAGACCACAACCCCCTGAGTTGGCTGCAGAGGGCATAAGGGGAGAATGCCAAGTTGCTAAGGTGGAGCTTGGCCTTGCAAGAGTTTGAGTTTACTATTCAGCACAAAAAGGGTAGTGAAAACAGCAATGCTGATGTACTTTCACGTCAGGACTATCCCTCGGAGACTGAGTTCGTTAAGGATGCCAGCAGTGCCCCACTCCCCATTAGGGCCAGTGGGCCACCTGTCACCCATTAAGAAGGGGAGGTGTAGAGGGAGAGGGGGTTGGCCCGGTATTAAAGGGGTTGCACCCCATATGGCCACCCCCTGACCTCACCAGGGAGGCAAGGGGTTAACTGGACTGCGGTCCAGGAATGTGGCTTACACCTTGTCATGTCAGGAAAATGTATGTTCCCCTGTTCCCATGTTTCATTATAATGTCAGTGTCTGCACCACACAAACACAGGGATCCATCCGGAGTGGAGGGCAAGGGTTAATAGTTGTATGGTGACTATAGCCACTTTGCTTAATTTTCCGCCTTTTCAGGCACCATTGCAGGGTCCCATACGCCGCCATTGGAGCTCCATCTCTTCAAGGCGGATCTATGTTGTTGGACTGTTTCCCTCAAAGATCAGCAGATGGCGTCCGAGAGGAAGAGCGCGGTTTTCCCATTTGTAAGTCAATGGGCTCATTGACTTCAATGGAGATTCTCGACTGCGCTATCCAGGAACGAGTTGGCAGCCGTCCAAACCGCACACCGCAAAGCGGATACATGCTTGAAAGAGAGCTTTCATCACTGATTAGTCAAGGTCAACGTCAAGTGGCGTGGAATCTTAGGTTCTAGGGCACCCAGAAATAAAATTCTTTTTTTCCTAGTTCCTAGGTCTCCTTACTCGACCACCACCGGGTCCAGAATCCAGGACCCCCGGAAAGGGTCACGCTGGCACAGCGGGTGCGCCATAGGTTCCAATGGCGAGGCGCAGAAGCAGTACAGAGAAAACGGTTAAGTCCGAAACCCCTACCATCATATCCCCATATCTCCGGTTCTGGGAGGGTTCAGAGGGCCAATGGTTTGGGGGGGTGCCTGTAGTCACGTTCCGGCATGGCTGCCAAACCATTCCTGACCCTCTCTGACCACCTGACGGAGTATGGACCCCCCTAAAGGTTCAGGAGGTTTCCCACTAGACTTCAATGGCGGCCGGGGCCCCATGACTGGCTATGGCGGAGAGAAACCCCATAGGCTTCAACGGCGTGTGTGAGCCCCGTTTTGAAAAGTCTATGGTGGCAGACTCAGACTCCCAAATCGCCAGTGGCGGCAGATTGCCGTGTGAAAGTCTTATGGCAGCGGAAGCCGTTGTTTTCAATGGGGATTTAGTGGAAAACTGTGATTTTTTTACAGCGGAGAATTTTGTGTTAAAGTGTGAACAAGGTTTTTAAGTGGTATTTGTGTATCTCCGGTTCTGAGGTCACAGTGGGCTACAACTTGGACCCTATAGTGTCCCAGTTCCGGCAGTAAGAAGTCTGGGAAGTTTGGACCCGTGGACCTAACGGAACCGGATATTTTAATAGTAAGTGTTTTAACTTTAATACGTATTCCAAAGCGGGGATAAAAAACCCGCGAAGATTCCTTCACACAAAGGAATGCAAATGGTCAGGGGGGCGACCCAAAGTCTAGGAACCAAGTACTGACCAAAATACTCCGCCACTCTAACTGTTTACATGAGGGCAGAGAAGCATCACACTGGAGTGGTTTGTAAGTGTTATATCTTACACTTACAATGAAGATTCTGCCAGATACTTCATCAGGTAGACTGGCGGGCGCCCTGATTAGATGTGGGGGGTATGGGTTAAAAACTGTGTTTCCCGTTAGGGATTGGATACAGATAATGTTCACCCATAGTCTGTATTCAATGTTAAGAATAAGGTACAAAGGTATATAAACTGTGTCAACCCTACAGTTCTTGTTCTTCTGATTTCATCTTGAAGTCAACCGGTGTGCTGGAGAATTAATAGCTGATACTTCTCCATTCCCAAACCTAAGTAAGTGTTACCTTTCTTGCCTGTTATTGTTACTATATTGCTGTGTTCACCTTTTTAAGGAATAAATATATTTTATTATATCTAAGCCTCGTTCAGTTCAACCCAGATATTTGGTGTTTGTTATATCTTGTCATAAGTTACCGTGACAATAACAAGCCAGGGGCTTGTGGCAGAACACTTGGTGACATCCAGGAAGGACAATGCTCGGCAGAGAAGGATTTTGGGGATGCAGTACTTAAAGGCCAGCGGGCCAATCCCTGGAGGAGGGTGTGAGGGCACTGCTCCAATGAGTGAGTAAAAGGCTAGGTTGCAGTGATAGCTTGCACAGCTGCAGTAGATACCAGGGGGAGTGTTCCGGGACTGCACAAGTCTGTAAGGCAAGGTAAACAGTAAACTGAGGTGTGGATTCCTTACAGTACCCCCCCTTCACGTGAGACCTCTGGGCGAACAAGACCACTCATAGAGTTGGGGGACCTGGAATTGTTCCTTGAACTGTCTAGGATTGGAGGTAGAGTCGTGGTTCAGAGACTCGTGATCACTTCTTTGTGTACCCCCACTCCCCGGTGAGAACTGGGGCCAGACAGGCCCATCCATGGGTCTCGGGGACATTGAGTTGTTCCTAAAGTTTTTTAGGCGGAAAGGGGATCCGTAAACGAGACATTCCTTGGTGAGTACTGTTCTAAGATATGAGAGTGTGGTAGAGACTTAATTGGTACGTGGCTCGCCACGCGAAATGGCTTGGGAATCCAAGGCTGTGAAGAACCAGGGGGTTCCGGAGCAGAAACGGCAGATGGACCCCCACTGGGAGCCCAGTCTTTAGTAATGGGACCAGAATTTAGGATAAACGGCATCGATAGTTGATCGAATATACCAGGACAACCTTCGGGACAGACAAAATCTTGGCTGACCTCTGCATGTAGGAATTTGAGAGGGACTTCTCCTCCAGAGGTCTCCCAGGTAGTGGTCAGCGAGGGTATAGGGTGGGTGGGAGCATTTCCAGGTATTGGTATGGAAGGTGACAAGGCAAGCAGTAAACCAGGTTTAGAGACCGAATTCTTGGGATACGTACAGAGTATTTCCAACACAGAGGAAATAACAGGAGCAACGGAAGGTTCCGAGGGGGATAACCATGGGTTCGCAGGGGCAGAGAAGCAATCAGCAGTGGAGCTCCCAAATACTGTAGAACCCTCAGTGGGAGATAGTATTGTCTGGGAGTAGGAATAGGCTTTGGGGCTTTAATATCAGGAACTAGAGAATCATGCAGTACAAGGGTAGCGGAGGGAGGGGAGCTAGCATCAGAAGCTGAAGTCTGTACTTCAGTGACAGGGACCTGCGAGACTAAAAAAACAGCAGCGAATAGAGGAATAGACTCCGGAGCTTGAGTCTCAGAATCCATAACAGGAACATCTAGCACTGCAGGGGTACCGATAGGAGAACTAGCGTCTGGAGCTGGTGCCTGGGAGTCAGTGACGGGTAGTGGAGGAGTAATGATGGGAGTTGAAGAGACAATAAGCGGTAGTTGGAACTGTGGGAACTCTTAATAACAGAAACCTTAGAAGTAAAAAGGGTCTTATCCCAAACAGCAAGGGCCCTAACAGGGGTGCTTGTCATGACAAAAACAGAAATAGATATGTTTACTAGTGCGAATATTCTGATAACGGAGCTCCTAGCCAGTGGTGAGGGTGTCTGGGTTTGACTAGTGAGAAAATCAGATATAGTGATAAGTGACTTAGAATCAATCACAGAAGTGCTAGCTCTGCTGGACATGTGTGAGAAAGTACCCTTTAAGACAGGAGTTTTAATTTTTACCCCGAGTAACGCAACAGTTGCTGGAGCACATTTAGATGCAATGCTGAGGGACTGAGGTTTAGCAAGGGCAGGAAAACTAAATAGCTCAGATTTAAACACCAGGACTATGAAAATAGGCAGGGAGGTCTCTGAGTGTACTAAGGGAGTAACAACAGATACGCTGATCCCTGGAGGGGTTGCATGGGCAGTGAAATCAGGGGAACCAAAAGCAAGGACGGCCTCTATAGGAAGAGATTCTGAATCTGAAGGAAGGTTTTTACCTCTCAGAGTAGCGGGACCGACAGGGCAAATTTCAGAGAGAGGGGAAACTGTGTACAGGCTTCTAGCTGGCACATATGAAAAAGCGTCACTTTTGAGTGAAAGCAGCGTGTCAGCAAACATTCCTGGGAACGCAACATGAACCCCAGGAGGGCCATAATGACCACTGTACACTTTTAACCCTAAGCTTTGAGAAGAGGAGAACACAGACAGTACAAGGGGGTAATCACAACTGTACTGGTCTCTGAAGTGGGTATTTGGTAAGGAGTGACTGGGAAACCAGAAATGACTGCAGATTCCACGAGGTGGGGACTATGCGCTGAAGCAGGGATCACCGCTCTCTGGGTGACAGACTGGTTCAGCGAAATACCCGGGAGTGGGAACTCTGCGACCAAGCTTAGGGAAAAACCTGGTACCAGAATACATTTAACTGGAATCAGAACTTTAGCCAAAGTTTCAGGGGGCACAGCAGCTGAAACTAGAGCTGAAGCAGGGGGTTTATAGCAAAGAATATATAAGGACTCCGCAACGTTAGGGGAATCATTCAATGCAACCTCTGCTGTCGGACTTGGTGACTCATTCTCTGAGGCTAGAACGGAGGCATTAGCTTGGAGGCACCAAGAATTTACAGGGGTTAATGCAGATAGTACCCGAGAGTAAAAAATAGAGAATTTTTCCTCTGTAATTGGGGACACAAAGGATTCCTCCTCAGGAGTTAAGGGCGTGACCTTGGCTGGCGAACAACAGGGAAATACCAAAGCAGAATCATAGGGCTGCCCTGCTGGGGTTAATACAGGAATGACCTTGGGAACAAAACTTAGGGATTCTAAGTTAGAAATTGAGGGTCGAAGGGTTTCATTCTCAGACACTAAAGCCACAGTTTCGGCTTGGGAAATACACATATACTCTATAGGAACCACTCAGGGCTGATTGGCAGGGGTTAACGTAGACATATCCTTGGGGTCTAAGTAACAGGAGGAGCAATCAGGGCTAGAGACCGTGGCAATTTCTACCTTAGGGGGCAGTGATAGTGGGGCAGTTTGGTCATTTCCTGGAGAGGGAGGTACCCCCACAGGTTTAGCAACAGGACTGGCTGTACAGGGGGACTGCCAAGCGGCAGCGTAGCTGGCGAGGAGGGGGTCCTGTTCTTTTATGCAAATGTCCAATGTTAGAGAAAGTACACAGAGCGTGTTTTGAGCGTGAGCCAACATGAAGAGAGGGTCCTGTTGTACTACGTGAATGTCCAATGATAAGTCAATGGCATAGAGTGCATTTCGGGCGTTGGCAAGTTTGATAGGATTCACATTATCCCAGGTTAAAGGGGAACCAGGGGAGCAAACACAAGCGGCCAGAGACTGTTTTAAGTCCTTGAGGCAGTAAGCCTTACTAATGAGATCATTACGGCATTGTCTTTGCAAAGGGGTTAAACCTTCATACATAATCTGATCTTCAATCAGGGTAGTATTTCGCACAGATACTGGTTTTCAAACTGGGACTGGTCTGCAGGCCGGGTCAGGATTTCAGACAGAAACATACCAACCCTCACCACAAGGCGGTCTGAGTTTGTGGGGCGAGCATACTGTCACGGTTGTGCTCGCCACAAACCTGGGTCGGACTGCGTGGCTGAGGTGGGGTTGTATAAGCACCGACCTTAGACCACGCAGGCTGATACGGATTGCGCAGTTCGTAATCGTACGTAGCAGGGTCGGGACTGGAGAAGGCAGCATCGTCAGTGGACAAGCCAGGGTCAGGATTGGAGACATCAGGGTAAACGTTGTTCAAGCAGGAGTTCGGCAACAGGTAGTCAGGAGTTCCCCGCTTCAGCTTAGGAGCGTGAGCGCGGGAGTGGCCTCTGCGCGTGCGGCGACCATGGCCCTGGTACTGGTCTCAAGAAGGGATAGGCAGACCGGAGTGGGCCCATCGCCTGGAAGCACTGATAAACCAGTGCTTCAGCGCAAGAGTCCTGAGCGGGCCTGTGCAAGAAGACAGAAAGCAACAGACCTCAACTCGTAGACCGGCCTCTGCTAAGGGAAGGGCAGCAGGCCTCAGGAAACAGGGAGCTGAAGTATACACTGGAGGTGCTCCGCTTCAGCACAGGAACCAGGACACGGCCTCTGCAATGGAGAGAGAGCAGCAGGCCCCAGGAACCGGTAGACAGGCCTCTGCTATGGGAAGGGCAGCAGGCCTCGGGAAACAGGAAGCTGAAGTATGCTGGGGATCCAACGCTTCAGCACAGGAACCAGGAACAAGAACTAGGACAATAACAGAGTTAGTAACGAGATAACAAGCCAGGGGCTTGTGGCAGAACACTTGGTGACATCCAGGAAGGACTATGCTCGGCAGAGAAGGATTGTGGGGATGCAGTACTTAAAGGCCAGCGGGCCAATCCCTGTAGGAGGGTGTGAGGGCACTGCTCCAATGAGTGAGTACAAGGCTAGGTTGCAGTAATAGTTTGCACAGCTGCAGTAGATACCAGGGGGAGTGTTCCAGGACTGCACAGGTCTGTAAGGCAAGGTAAACAGTAAACTGAGGTGTGGATTCCTTACAGGTAGTGCCAGGAAGCAGGTCGATAGGACAGTCGAACAGGCGATGAGGGGGTAGGACCTCGGATTTCACCTTATAACCATAAAATATTTGTACATGTATATTTAAGTCTATTAGGATGCTACTAATTTAATTAATTAATCAGAGTAGAGCTAAATTAATCTTTTGGAGCATCCACCAGAGTGCTAGTTAAGAAATATATGTGCTGTGATAAAGGAGGTTAGGAACTCCTTTTCCACACAATCTCCCAGCATGCTGAGAAACTCCATAGCAAAAAAGGAGGTAGAACTTAATTTCAATGCACTGAAAAAAATCAATGTTCTACCCTCTACCTTTTGGCTACTATAGCTCTTCCCTGCTTAAAAATAGTCTCTCTGACACTAATGTGCTTGCTCAGCTAAGGACTCTGCCAAGATTGGAATGTTCTCTGCCCAACCTTATGAGTGCATCTTAGCCACAGCTGCTGCAGAGAAGCAAGCTTACTCCAGAGCTGAGATCCCTGTACCCTACCAATGCACTGCAACCAGCAAAGAGAAAAACTCTACTCCCATCTATAATAGGGATAACTTGATAGTATGTCAGAGGAGCTAGGATCCAGATATTCCTATAAATTCTGGCTAGTGGGGGAAGAGGCAAAAAGTAGAATTTACCAAAGTGTAGATACTAGTATGTATTTTAGTGATTTGTGAATTCATCGTAGTTCAATAGAATATCATCTATTGTTTGTGAACTTCTTATTATTTCAACATAAAAAACCTGTGAAGAATCTAAAATCATATACATTAAAATGTAGTCATTTTTGTTGAAAAAATATAACCCCTGTGGAAGAGACATATTCCTAAAGTACACTTCCATTATATTGACTATTACATATACATATCCTTGGAGGGAAAAGTGATTAAGTAAAGTATTGTTCATGTTATAGCTATTATGGCTACATGTTAAGTATTGAGGATTTGAGATGGGCGAAAATATTTTGCAGATTTGGCTCCTTAGATCAGTTGAAAAAAATGCCAATCTGTGTTTTTTTTTTAATCAAAGACAGAGAGCAATCCAAAGAGAGAGAAAGACAGAGAGTAATCCGAAAGAGATAGAAAGGGAGACTTTAAATGTAGTAGTTTCTCCAGTTGTATATACTGTATATCGCCTCAAATGTCCCTCCAACCATATAGAGTTGACAAGCCTGAGGCACCAACCTAGTGACTGGACTATAACACCCATCCACAGTTTTTTTAGGCCGCAGCTCTAGTAGTGTGAGCTAGATTTGCTACATGTGTGAAAAGCTGAAAAGTATCATGTGACAGTAATGCTACCCATCAGCTGGTTTAGCTCACACTGCTGGAGCTGCAGCCTAGAAAATATGTGGTTTTGGGGTTCTAGTTCTGTTGGGTAGTACAGCATTTCAGTCATGGCTTAGGCTTATCATTTCTATATAGTTGGTATGGATATCCATTTAAGATACTTGGGATGGACTCATTTAATTTAAATTGCATAGTCATGGCTTCCACGGTACCTTAGGTGTGCTCCTTCTTCAGCCCAGGCATGTCTCCCTATTTGTTTGAGGGGATATATACATACAATTGGAGATACCACTATTGGGTCTCTCTCTCTTTCAGTGACAAAAAAGTGCTTAGGCGCTCCTATATAGAGTGAGTAATTAGGTGATAAATAAAAATCAACATTAAATCACTAAAAAGTGTTTATGATGTGCATTTACAAATGTAATATATAATATATAAAGTACAAGTGCATATGTAAAAAATCACAAAATGAAAAGATCGCAGCTCAACCCAATGAAGAGAGGTGAGAGGTTTTACTTCTGTACAGATGAACATAACACCCAGACCACCACCATCTACCTACGAGAGAAGCAAAGACTGGTTACCCAGAGCCACATTTATTGTGGGACATGCTGTTTTTTATATGAGATATTGTGAGTCCCCATTTTGCTACATTCCTAGAAATGTAAAACCGTTTGAAGCATATTACACTATGTAGTATTTATCTGATCCATTTCCCATATGGTGATACCTGCGCTGCCCAAAGCTTCCGGCACCTCTTTCTCTTTCGACAGCTTTGGTGGGGGGACAGATTTGGTCAAAATAATTATTGAATTCTGGAAGACAGATTTGGACTGGTTCGCCCATCTCTATTGAGAATGTTTTTAAATGCTTTGGAATAAAAATTACTTTACAGTACATGCAAGAAGTAAAATAGAATTTAAATAATTTTAGAGCAATTTATTTACAATATCTTGATTTAATAATGTGTCAAGAGTGCATTACAGATGCTTTGAAGGTCAACGCTTATGAACATGTCCTTGGCAGACCCTTTAAGCACTGTTTAAGTAAGGGAACAAGGATTCACCTTTTATGCTATTGATAGTACAATAATTGTGCCAAGTTTGTTCAATTTAATTTGTGACTTTTTCTAATCACTTGAAACATTGTTTTAATAAAGAACATGCTGCAGTTCTAGCTAGATGAAGCATATGCAACATTTGCATACATTGAACTTTATATAAGCCATCAATGCAAATGCAGTTTAAACTGCTATTTATGAACATAAATTAACCATCTTAATCTAATCCAAACACCTATAGGTCAAGGATTTCTTGTGTCTTATATTAGATAAGGGAGATACATGAAGGTACACGAATAATGGACTGCAATAGGTATAAAAGAGAAACCTGGGTAGATAAGTGAATGAGAAGGATATCAAGGTTGTTCCATGGTTTGATAATTCCCCCGTCTTTCAGATTTACACATGAAAATATTCTACTTTATGTACTTTAAAAAATGTCTGACTATATTTTACTATTATGAAATAAAAAGTGATATCACTGAGTAATCCAGTGTTTGTAAAGAAAATATTTCATTTAAGCATTAGTAGGACTAATACTAAATTCATGTTATCAATCACCCCATAAATTAGATGGAAATCTGGTCTGACTATTCTCTTTTTTTTTTAAGATGGAACAAGCACCATTCACAAATACAAAGCATAGTTTCATATTCGTCAGTCAGGGATTTCAATAAGAACACCATCCTTAAATGAATGCATCAGTGTTGCATGTAATGTATATATGTTATATGTTGTAGAACATTTTGAATCAATGCGTGATTTCATACAGTAGTTCAAATTTCCAAGCACATGAATAAAAAATTTACATCTGTCACAGCATGTGGAAATGACTTGAGGTTTTGAAATCTACAGGATATCATCCCTACTCTAATATCTATCATCTAATACAGTCAGGTTAACATCTGGGAAACTACAGTATGCTAGATCCTAATTACAATTTCTGGTATGGTTTGCACCAAAATAAATCAGTACAAATTATTTCCAAATTTGAAAGAAAACCAACCAATATATAAAAAAAAACAATTATGAGAAAAATAAGGCATTGGTGTGTTTAATTAAACATTACTCAATAATGAAGCAATCAACAGCGCCATAAGGTGAGAAAGCTACGCTTAAAGACAGAAATACCTAATTGCAGAAGAAAACATTATTTGGATCGAATCGCAAAGATTTCATGAATTTGTTCATTAAAGTAAGCAGAAAGAGAAAATATTAGTGGTCATTGGCTTAATGTAAGAACATTGATTGTCTATTTATTATCCGGCCTCCTACAATTTGCCATCACCAAGCAAACAGTATTTTCACATACTGTATTTGTTTTAAAATAGAGCTGCTCCTACTGTTGCAGTGTCCTAATTGTTACAGAAGTCTCACCAAATAGAGTGAGCGGAAGACAAACATATAAACATAATTGACAGAATATTTGTTTGGTTTCATTATGAAAGTCATATTGCCTGAAAGTGTATACAAAATAATTATGGCATTACAAAATGGGGTGTGAACAAAGTGACAACCCCCTGCTTCTAGAGTTACAGGCCCTGTTATGTAGTGCCGGTATCCCCGCCATTTTTAAATCCTCTGCGTCACGGTCCACGTGACCTGGGGAATTTAAATACTGCAGGAGATACCGGCACCACATACCGGGGCCTGTATCTCAGGAAGAAGGGGGTCCTGAGGCTGAAATTAATGCAGTTCTGGTCAGGAGACCCCTGCTCCAGTACACTATGATATAAAAAAAACTTAATTACCATAGCAGGTAGCTGCTAAGGTAATGAAGCTGCTTTAATGTGAATTATACTAATAGTGTATGGGAGCAGGGGTCTCTTGAGCTGAACCGCATTAATTTCAGCCTCGGGCACATCCTGATTCCCGAGTTAAAAGCCCCGGTATGAGGTGCCGGTATCTCCTGTTCATTTAAGTGTCCCGGTCACGTGACGCGGAAGATGTAAACATTGCAAGTAAACCATCATCCCATGCTGGGGCCTCTAACTCAGGAAGCAGGGGGTCACCGAGGCTGAAATTAATATGGTTCAGATCAGGAGACCCCCTGGTAGTGGACAATATTATTGGTAATTATTACGTTATTGGGCTAGCCGTCAAGGTAATGAAGGGGTTAAAGCACAGAATCTGGCTTATTGGGGGTGAGTGAAGGGAAGGTTGTGAGAGGCATTAACCCCTTCCTTACCATAGCAGTGGTAACCACGATGTAAGGAAGGGGCTAACCGATCCTGCTACACACCCGGTAGGCCTAACCACCCATCCTGGGCTAAGTACCCCCTTCACTCACCCCCTCCACCCCCAATAAACATGTGTACCATTTGACACAAATGTAATGTCACAGGCCTTTTATAAGGTCTGTCCCGTCTCAATTGATGCCAAGAAGCCAACAGGACAACATCTGCCCCATTGGATTACAAGAAAAGAAGAAAGAAGGAAAGACATGAAAGAAAAGAATGAAGAAAGAAGAAAAGAATGAAGAACTTACTGGGGAGACGTCTCTTCAATCAACATATGATCACAGCTTCTGCGCATCGGCTGCTTGAGGAGAATTACGTCGAGGGTCAAGAGTTGGTGATCGCGTTGGACAAGGGTGAAGACAAAGTTAAGCAAAACATTGATTGTATTTTATTTAATTGTGGATATATTTTTGGAAGCCCATTGACTGCCCATCTATGGAAGCCCATCTATGCCGCTTTTGGGGTATAGATAAACACATTGACAAGCAATGCATTTTTAGATTTTTTTTTATTTTTTTTTATTTCATTGCAATGTATTGTATTTATTGTTCTATTTTTTTTTAGATTGCCCATTGACTGCCAATGTGCTTATCTATGCAATGGTATAAATATGCATAGTGACAGGCAATGAATTTGTTTCCAAATACTTGTTTTTATTTAATTGTACTGTACAGTATTGTATTTTTGGTGCTTGCTTTTTTTAGCTTGAACATTTACCGCCCTAGTGGCAAACCATGCTCATATTATATGGGCATGGTGTACCACTGTTCCAATCAATTGTTTTATTGGCATTTGTAATGTGTATATTTTTTATGTAATTTCTTTTATTTTGTGCCTGTTTTTGTTTAGCTTGCCAATTTATTGCCACAGTGGCCAACCATGGCTATATTATGGCCATGATTTACCACTGTGCCAATCAATGGATAGCGGGGGTGGAGGATGGGGGTAGTTGCCCCGGGGAGGGTGGTTAGGCATACATGTTGGTAGCGGGGGAGGGAGGTTAACACCTTAATTACTATACCGGTTACTAACCGCTAAAGTGATTAAGGGATTAGTGGCCATTAGTTTGTTTTCTATTTTAATGTTGCTGCCCACAGAGGACAAGGACAGTGATGAGGATGAACAGGGCCTTCATCCTGGCTGGGGTAAATGCAACTTTAATTTACTTTATGCTGACTGGTTTTATTTTTCATGGGCAAAAGCACTATTATACATATCTGTAATAATTGTAATAATAGTAATTTAGCCCATTACTGTACTGCATGTGTTGGTGTTGGGGGGAGGGGGGGGGAGTTGTAATCATGTATTGCACGGTAATGTTTTTTTTGAACTGGGGAAAAGCACTGTTAGCCATCTTTGGTTAATAGCAACTTTACCCATTCCGGTTGTTGGTACAGGGGGTGGTTGAAGGTGAAAGTTGCCCCACGGTGATGTTTATGCCTTGCGGTAGGGTAGCGCAAGGGGTTAACCCCTTCATTACCTTAGCGGTTGTAAGGTTTTGACAGGATTAACATCTACTGCCACCCTCCCACAATGCCTAAACACCAACCCTGGGGAAACTGAAAGCTTTAGCCACCCCCTCTACCAACAACAGATCAGTGCCTGCTATTTAATCCTTTCATTACCTTAGCGGTTAGCCATAGTAATGAAAGTAATGAAGCTGGATGCAATTTTATTTTTATTGCATAAGATTGATACCGTTGGCCGGCGGGGACCCCCGGAAAGCCCTGGGAGAACCACAGGGACCTGCTGGCTCTCCCGGAGATGCGAGGACTCCTGGGGATGCGAGGACCCCGGAGATGTGGGGGCCAGCTGGAACACACCGGGGACCCATGGGGACCCCGCGGGTGTCTGGTGTTTTCCCGTCAGCCTCCGGTATCAATCCTGTGCAGTAAAACTAAAGGAAACTACTTTTACTTGCATCTTGCAATACCGTTAGCACCAGTCTTTAGCTGGCACCAATATATTGCAAGTTATTATAGTACTATATGCTTATCACTGCTTAGAGAACAGCAGTTTCTGGCAAATAATGCGATTTCGGGCATTTTTTGGCTTATTGTACAGCATGTTTTTGTCAGAGTGTTATAGTACCATAAAAAAGCTGTTTAGTGCAATATTGCACTGTTATCAGAACTTTGTGAATAGCAACACAGGCAATATCGTATTATAAGGGCATATATATTGCTATAAGTCACTTATCGAGGTTTAGTGAATAGGCCCCATAGACTGATATTTAAGACGTTCCACCACATTAAGGAGCGGGACCACCTAAAACCAAAGTTAACTGATTCCTATGTCGTGTATAATAAGCTACATCCAGATGACTGCCAATTAAAAAAAAATAATACTTATAATTCCCCCGATAGCATTAGATTTTTGAATGATATTCAATCTCTTTCATGATATAGTATCAATTTTGTGGATCCTAACTTTCCATTGGAAAAGTGTTTTCCTGTAGGTATTTAATTTATTTTCCTTGGGAAGTAAACTTGATATAATTTTGTGTCAATATGTTAAGGTTACAGGGTAATAAGCTGCTCTCTAAGGACATAAACATCGCTTTATGATAATTAAGTATTTTTGGAATAACTTTAATAAACGGCACAGTCATTTAAATGTTATTTATTGTCTACTATGTAGGATTGTCCTTTTAATAGTAAATCTGTTTATTGAGGTATTATAGTACTCTACATGATAAACATACATGTCAGTAACAAAAATAGTAGTATATATTATGAAGGTGAAGTCTGAGAATAATGAGGTGCAGCTGTAACTATTTAAATGGTAATTATGACCAAGGAACCTTTTTAGTTATTTTTTCATTCAATATATCTTTTTACTGGTTATACATGTAACAGTGTTTCCCCCACCCGGTGGTAGATTTGGTCATTACGGATCATGTGGTGCATGATACCTGCTGGTAACAGGAGGGCTAAGTCATGCACCGATAATACAACAGTAGAACATGTGCACCACATAACTAAATTGTGTTAGTCTACTTACTCTTTTTATAATGCCCACATTTTTAAAAGTTCTAACTAACAGTATATTGAAGCCAAAATTCATATATTTTACATTTTCTTATTAACATATTGAAGGCATAAATAGTAGCTGATGGCATCGTAATAAGTAATAAACACTCTCACATTAAACATGCTGAGATATTCTAACATTTAGCTCAATACAGAATGTACAAATATAAAACCTTTACAATACCAGGTGGCATAACTAGTTTAGTGAACAACATAACAATGAGTAAATAGTCAATAATAACCAATCTCTGTTATCTTTCAAAACTTATGGTTTTTTAATGTGAAAATATGTTAAACTAAAAATAATTTATATTTTGTAACGTTAAAGCCCGAATTGCAGATTAGTGAATCTAGGCGTTATTATTTTACTCATGGGCATTGCTATTCATAGTTATTATAAGTGATTTTAAATGAGCATGATACTGTACTGTATGTTACTTCGCATCAAATTAAATTTGTTCATGCATTCTGTGTTCTATGGATCTTGATTTATGATTTTACCCTGTTTTTCCTTTTCATGGCTTAAAATATTTTCCCCCAGTAATTTTGAAAACTATTGATCCATGGGTGAGTTCCTTATATGACTGTATGCTTAATTTAATTATGTATTCCTTTATGAACTATCCCGTTGACTGAAATTGGTTTAAATTGAAAGGGTTTTGTGGCAAAAGGATTGTGTCCAAGGAAAGACCTTGGTGTGGTTTACATACTTTTATTAAATTGCTTTCATTATTATTTTGAACATGATACACCTTCTATGTTGAAATTGGGCCCCTCACTTTGGCCAGATGCTGTGGTCATGTCCAATCTCACTTATTTTGGAGAACACCTAGGGCAGTAAGCGTTCATAAGCCATTTATCGACCACTTATCGGCCAAAATGCCTACTCCGATTCAGTAAGCGTCGATAAGTGGGCAATAAATGCTTGAATCGCCAAAAAAACTTTGGAACAAAACCAAATCGCCAACTGAAAGGCGATAAGCTACTTATCGACGCTTTTCAGAATGTTCATAAACATGCGCGATTCTAGTAACCGCGAGTAGGTTATCGACGTCTATCGCCGCTCTAGAATGGCGATTTCCCCCCCCAAATTCAAACGCCAGGAAAAGTTGGCAAGTTGGTGGGGAGAAGTGGCGATAAGGCGGCGAGACAGGACTTAGAAATTTTTTTGCCCTTTTTCCTGCCTCGGATTGATGCCAGGGGTCTCTGGAGCTGATACCCATTAATACCAGCACCGGAGACCCCTGGCACAAATCAGATGCAGGAAAAATGCATTTGCAGCCACTTCATTACCTTAACCCCTAACCGCTAAGGCAATGAAGGGGTTAACCACCCGTGCAGGCTTATTGTGGGTAGTGAGGGTGGGTGAAGGGGTATTTGGCCCTTAGTGGGTGTTTAGGCTTTGCGGGGGGGTTGCGGGTGGACTTAACCCCTTCATTACCTTAGCGGTTAATACCGCTATGTTAATGAAGGGGTAACCCCTCCCGCTACCCACCCGCAAGGCCTAACGCCCATCCATGGGGCTAAAACACCTCTTACCTACCCCCGCTACCCACAATAAAACCAATACACACAAAAAAGCAGCAATACCCACCTCCTAGGCCCCAATAAACATTGCAATATTTAATAAACACCAATACACCACCCCCCGTGCTCCCCACCCATAATGTAAAACCATGATTTATTTTTTAACATACAGGATTCATACCCCAGGCCTATGGTAGTCCCCAGTGGGCCAGACAGATGTACGCATGGCCCACAGTGCAACCCATGGGGTGCCCGGATGTCTGGGGTCCACTGGGTGGTCCCTGCTAGGCACGTGGGCCTCCAGGTGGTACTCGCGGGTCACCATGGGCCCCAGTAGGGTCCACGAGTGGACCCGCGGGTGTCTGGGGGTCACCGGGTTATCTCCACAGGTGTCTGGGGGCCCTCAGGTTGTTCCCACTGGGGTCTGGAGGCCATCGGGTGGTTCCCACAAGGGTCTGGGGCCCTTGGGTGGTCCCTGCGGGTGCACCAAACACATACAGTACAGTAATGGGCAAAATAACTATTATCCAGATATGGATAATAGATTATTTGCCCATTATTAAACACAACATTAACCAGCATAAATACACTAAATAAACACAGTTCTACTTACCCCAGCAATATGAAGTGCATCCTCATCAGGATGCAGCTTGTTCCTGTCCTCCATTGCCAGAAAGCATACATACATAATAAATACATTCTAATGGACGCTAACCCCTTAATCACATTAGCGGTTAATAACCACTAGAGTAATTAAGGGGTTAACCCACCCTGCCACGCTACCCACCCGGGAGGCCAAAGCACCCACCCTGGACCCACTATACCCACCCTGTACCCATTGAGTAGTATAGCAGTACATCATACCCATATAATAATATGGGCATGATAAGCCTGTATAGCACTCAATGGGCACCCTAATCAAAATACATTAATGCTCAAAACACCCAATATTAAAACATTACCAAACTCCAAAAAAAAACAATTCACTAAATAGAAACATTAGCCAGCTAATGCAATGAATACAAGCAATAACCAGATCAACAATGAATTAAATAAACCAGTAACCAATCAAACCAATTAATAAATAAAACAGCAATGAATTAATTGAAACATTAACCTACAAATAAATTAATTATTAAAAAATATCTGAAACACAACCATTCGAAGCATTAGCCAACACAACACATCATTAAGGAAAAACTAAAATCAATCGCCAACATTTTATTTAAATAAAGCAGCAAAACAAACAATTACAGTACATCCACATACACAGACATCGCAAAAATCCCCATGAAGACAAAGCAAGAAATGCCACAAAAATATTGTCCTAATAATGTATTGATGTGTACCCTAAGTGGTACAGATTAATACATTATCAGTCAATGTGCAAAAAATAAAAAAACATATCCAATGTCAAAACCTGTAAAAAAATACATTTACAAACATGCAATATTTTACTTAGCATAGAAGCGCTGACCCTCCGACTCCTGGGGATACAGGAAGCTCACGTACCTCAAAGGCCTCAAACAGCATCCGATGCCATTCGCTATGAAGATCCAGATCAGGAACCCAAATCTTCTTTCTTCTATCTTTAATCAGCTTCTTCTATCTTCCTCTATCATTATTTCTTGATCTTCCTAATCTTCTTCTTGTAATTGTCACGCTGTGCAGCCCGCAGACCAGGCCAGTCCCCTGTACTGAGGTGGGATGTTGAATATACACACCGACAGCAGAGGGAGTGGGTCTGGGATGTGGTTGTAGCGTGGCCAGGCCTGGATTAAGATTTAGAATAGTCGTTGTACTTGCCGAGTTCAGGAGTATAGAGAGTTCCGTAGTCAAATCCGTTTCCGTGTCCAAGGGTCTGAGAGGTAAGAATCGTGAGGGATAAGCCGAAATCGGGAGCCAGAGAGGTAAGTCAGACAAGCCGGTTTAAATCTGTAGGGGTAAAGACAAACAGGAGCACGACACAGTTTCCATGCTACACAGGAAGCAAGGAGCTATGCAGAGCAAGGAGAAAGTGACAGCGCAGGGTATTTAAAGCGGTATCCACCAATCCGGACTGGGGCGTGACGAGGAGCAGCTCCGGAGAGGCTGGGAGTAACAGGGCTCAGCTGAGATTGCAGGAGGTGTGGCAAGAACTCCCGGGCTGAGCGGGGGGCGGAGGCAGGCATTGCGCTCGTGTTACAAGTGCCAGGGATAGATGCATGCTCTGTAATGCTGGTGCGAGAATCCAAGATGGCGGCCACGGCGTGAGTAGCAGGAAGTGCCGTGCCGGCAGGGGTAGCGATGAGGGGCAGAGGCAGCAGCAGCTGCAGTACTGGTCGTGGGTATGGAGGGGTCACGTCACAGGGGACGTGGCCCCCAATTCCTTACTGTACCCCCCCCAGGATCGACCTCCGGACGATCCATCCAAGGCTTCTGTGGAAATTTCTTATGGAAGCGATCCAAGAGAACTGGAGCATGGATGTCCTCTTTGGGTACCCAAGAGCGTTCCTCTGTGCCATAACCCTTCCAGTGAACAAGGAACTGTATCTTTCCTCTGGATACACGAGAATCCATGATTGTCTGGATTTCGAATTCAGGGTGTCCTTGGACCGTGACTGATTTGGGTTTATGGGTCTTATCAGGGAACCGTTTGCTCTGGACGAATGGCTTGAGCAAGGAAACGTGTAATACGTTTGGAATCCTCATGGAAGACGGAAGTTGCAGACGAAATGCCACAGGATGGATTTGTTCATGGATCAGAAAAGGCCCTAAGAATCGGGGTGCCAATTTCGGGGTCAGAGACTTCAACTTGATGTTCTTGGACGAAAGCCAAACTCGGTCCCCTGGCTTGTATTTAGGGGCCTGTTGACGACGGTCGTGTCATGCTTGTGCTCCTACACACAAGCGCAGGGAAAGGGAAGGACCCGTTAGCGAGGTGGGGAGGCTGCAGGGGACACGAAGAGAGTGAGTTGCCGCGCAGCTGGGGATCGGTGCACGTAGTCACGTGACCGCGCCTCGCGCAAGATAATGCGCGACACGTCCGGAGGTGCTGTGCCAGGCTCAGAGACAAGAGTGATCCAGCTGCATGTGCGCGCATGCTCTGACAGAGGAGCGGGAGTGCGTGCATTTTCAGGAACCAACGCAGGGGTTGTGGGAAACCACAAATGAGGAGCAGAGGAGGTAGAGTCCAGAGCACAAGGTAACACCCACAAGGGAGTTGCTTCTTGGAGGACGTCCAGCCTCCTTAAAGGCATAGTGCCAGAAACAGCAAGGTGCAGCGAAACTAAATATGACATAAGGGTTCTTAGTCTAATCCATTGGCCAAGGAATTATAAGCCTGCTACCACATCAAGGTGAACCCTACTAAGCAGGTCCTACACTACCTGACGTTAAACTTATCTCAGTAGTATATGAGTGACTGTCCCAGTCTTCTGGAATCCAAAGGAGATGAATAAAGGTCCCAAGGAGGTCCAGGCAGGAACAGCATGCAATGATAGTACTAGCAGGCACCAGGGCAGGCAGCAAATGACTAATAGCGAAGAGAAAGTCAAAGAGAGGCTTACTTCCTGTCAGGAGGAAGAGGGCAGGATTTGCCAGGAAGCAAGATGGTTGTATAGAATCCTTAAAGACACAGGATCTTGACTCGCAGCTAGAGGGCAGCCATCAGAAGTAAACAGGTACGGAAGGAACACGCCGCAGGGGGCATGTTCCGTGCATCGTTACAGGTGGTCTGCCTGAGACTTGAATTTCTGAGCGGCGCTAAGAAGCGCGGACAGGATCTTGATCCATGACTCATGAAGAGTAGTTACCGTTTATCAGCCGCCGGCACTCCTATCGGAATGTTTGAGATTGGCAGTCGACTTGGGTGGAAACCATAATTCACGAAGAACGGGGTTTCGTGCGTGAATTCATTACGAAGTGAATTGGTTGCAAATTCTGCCCAAGGTAGCAGGTATACCCAATTATCCTGGGAATCGGAAATAAAACACTGTAGGTATTGTTCCAGCGTTTGATATAGTCTCTCAGTTTGCCCATTAGTCTGGCGGTGATTGCCTGACGAGAAGGATAGCGCCATGAAAAGCCTCTTGGAGAAAGCACGCCAAAATTTCGATATAAATTGCATGCCTCGGTCCGAGACTATGGATGTAGGTATCCCATGGATGCGAAACTCCTCCTTGGTGAAGATAACAGCTAGGATGGGCGAGGAGGGAAGTTCTTTGAATGGAACAAAACAGACCACCTGAAAAACGGTTAACGATGACCAAAATGGTATTCATTCCTCTGGAAGGGGGTAGATCCACAATGAAATCCATTCAAATATGTGAACATGGACGTTCAGGTACTGGCAAGGGCATGAGCAAGCCTGAGGGTCTTTGATGAAGTGTCTTGTTTTGTGCGCATACTGGACAAGCACTAGTAAATTCATGAACCATCTTTGCCATATTAGGCCACCAAAAAGTACGCTTGATAAGATCCAAAGTTCTTTTGAAGCCGGGATGGCCAGCTGAACGGACAGAGTGGCCCCATTCTAGTATCTTTTGATGAAACCTATGTGCGGCATAAAGAGTTCCTTCCGGTACCTCTAGACCACTCCGAATTTGTGTTTGACCTTCAACGATCTTTTCGAGAATGTCAAATGAGTTGGCAGAAATTATAAACTTAGAGGGTATGATAGTTTCAGGGCTTTCTTCGGATCTTTCCACAGGAGAAAATTGTCAGGACAAAGCATCAGCTTTTGTGTTCTTAGAACCGGGAATATAAGACAGAGTATTATTAAATCTTGAGAAAAATAGTGCCCAACGGGCTTGACGAGACCCCAGACGACGTGCATTTTCAATATAAAGAAGATTTTTATGATCGGTCAAAATAGAAATAGGTTCGCGGGAGCCTTCCAGGAGATGTCGCCATTCCTGTAAGGCCATCTTGATAGCCAAGAGCTCTCTATTGCCAACATCATAGTTCTTTTCAGCGGGCGAAAACTTCTTTGAAAAAAACCGCATGGATGAAACTTATCTTGAGGGAAGAATCTCTGGGACAGGATGGCGCCTGCACCACAATCAGGCACTTCAACGTCTAAAGTAAAAGGAAGACTAACATCGGGATGTTGCAGAATGGGTGCCGAGACAAAAGCTTGTTTCAGGGTTTCGAAGGACGAGACGGCCTGCGGAGGCCATACAGACGGGTCAGCTCCCTTCTTGGTAAGGGCAATAATGGGAGCCACAGTGGTAGAAAAATTTCGGATGAATTTCCTATAGTAATTGGAGAAGCCCAAAAAATGCTGGATGGCTTTGAGAGAGTTGGGCTGAGGCCAATCCAAAACAGCCTTAAGTTTTTCAGGGTCCATTGAAAATCCTTTATCTGAAATTATATAGCCTAAGAAGGCAGTAGAGGTTTGATGAAAAAGACATTTCTCGAGCTTAGCGTAGAGATTATTGACACGAAGGCGAGCGAGAACGAGCCTGGTATGCTGGACATGATCTTGAAGATTTTTAGAAAAAATTAGGATATCGTCCAGATAGATAATTACGAAAGAGTGGAGAACATCACGGAAGACATCATTCATAAAATCCTGAAAAACAGCAGGAGCATTGCATAAGCCGAAGAGCATTACAAGATACTCGTAGTGGCCGCTTCTGGTATTGAAGGCAGTCTTCCATTCATCGCCTTCTCAGATGCGAACAAGATTGTAAGCTCCTCGGAGGTCTAGCTTGGAAATTATTTTTGCCCCTTGAAGCCTATCAAAAAGTTCGGAGATCAGCGGAAGGGGGTATCGATTCTTGACTGTGAGGAGATTGAGACCTTGGTAATCAATGCATGGTCTCAGGGATCCGTCTTTCTTTTTGACAAAAAAGAAACTGGCACCAGCGGGGGACGAAGAATTACAAATTAATCCTTTTTCAAGGTTTTCTTTGATGTATGCTACCATGGCTTCAGTTTCAGGGAGAGACAAGGAGTAGGACTTACATTTTGGAAGAACAGCACCGGGAGAAAGATCAATGGGGCAATCATAAGGTCTGTGAGGAGGTAGAACCTCCGATTGTGTCTTGCTAAACACGTCGATGAAATCCGCATATGCTTCAGGAAGAGCGGAATCATTACCTGGGGGCGTTTCCACTCCCGCGAGGACTGTGGTAGGAGAAATGACCGGCAATGGTGAGGCGTCTGACTCTGGCTCCCACTGAATTGTCTTGCCATCCCTCCAATCAATGCGTGGGTTGTGCTAATGTAGCCAGGGTAATCCTAGGATAACTGGAACGTCAAAGGATATGATTTCGGTATGAGTACCGGCAGAAAGGGTGAGAGGAAGAGTCTCTAACGTGATGAAGGCAGGTTGCAAAGGATGACCATCAATAGCCTCGAGGCCAATCAGCGATTTCTTAGCGATGAGCGGAATTTTGTTATTAGTAGTAAAATCTTGATCCACAAAGTTACCACCGGATCCTAAATCAAGAAAAGCGGCAGTGGTTATGAGAAAATTCGGACCTTCAAGCGAGACTGGATGCATAATTCTCTTAGGGAGTTCCTCTTCAGAGATAGGGTGAGAAGATATTGACCCCAAAATGAGTTCCTCTTGCCCCATTGGTCGTGTTTGTTCTTTGGGCCTTAAAGGACAGTATGCTCAGGAGATCCACAGTAGTAGCAAAGGCCCTCATTCCGGCGACGAGCCCTTTCGGCAGTCCGGTCAGGGGTTCTATCGGCAGTCCTGTCGGTATTACGGAACTCTTGACTGGCAATCTGCATGGGTTCCACAGCGTCTAGAACAGGGCGAATAGCTGGGAAGGACCTGGGAATAATAGGGTCAGAAGAGAAAATTCTGGGATGCTGGCATTCCTGACGGCGCTGTTGAAGGCGCTGATCCACTCGTATACATTGTGAGATCAATTCCTGCAATACCTGGGGCCTGGGCTGGACTGCAAGTTCATCCTTTACAGAATCGGGCAAACCTTGACAAAACACAGCAATAAGGGCTTCTTGGTTCAAATGCGTCTCCGCCGTGACAGTCCGGAATTCCAACGCGTATTTGGCTACGGACCTACGAAATTGAGACAATTGAACAAGAGAAGCAGCGGCAGTATCTCTGCAGGCGGGAATATGGAATACCTGCTGGAATTCTTGGCGGAAGAGCTGGTAATCCTGGGTGATTTCCGCACGCAACTCCCAGATGGGAGAGGCCCATGCCAAGGCGTCCCCTGTTAAAGAGAGTAAACATAGGCTACCTTGGTGCGTCCGGTGGAGAACAGGCTGGGAGAAATCTCAAACTGTATTTTACATTGGTTCAAAAACCCACGACAGGCTAGAGGGTCACCCGCATATGCTTTAGGCGTAGGAATCCTAAGTTCTGATGGCCGATCGCCACCCTGCGCGGCTGGTGCTGGTGGCAGAATAGGCTGTAGTGAAAGCTGGGAAAGCTGTTGTACCAGGCTTGTGATCTGAGTTCCCAAAGTATCAATGCAAAGCGCAAGTCCCCAGATTATTTGGCCCACCTCAGTCAGGTCTGTTTCTGTTGGGCTCTGCATAATGTCACGCTGTGCAGCCCACAGACCAGGCCAGTCCCCTGTACTGAGGTGGGATGTTGAATATACACGCCGACAGCAGAGGGAGCGTGTCCGGGATGTGGTTGTAGCGTGGCCAGGCCTGGATTAAGATTTAGAATAGTCGTTGTACTTGCCGAGTTCAGGAGTATAGAGAGTTCCGTATTCAAATCTGTTTCCGTGTCCAAGGGTCTGAGAGGTAAGAATCGTGATGGGTAAGCCGAAGTCGGGAGCCAGAGAGGTAAGTCAGACAAGCTGGTTCAAATCTGTAGGGGTAAAGACAAACAGGAGCACGACACAGTTTCCAGGCTACACAGGAAGCAAGGCGCTATGCAGAGCAAGGAGGAAGTGACAGCGCAGGGTATTTAAAGCGGTATCCACCAATCCGGATGGGGGCGTGACGAGGAGGAGCTCCTGAGAGGCTGGGAGTAACAGGGTTCAGCTGAGAGTGCAAGAGGCGTGGCAAGAACTCCCGGGCCGAGCGGGGGGGCGGAGGCAGGCATGGCGCGCGTGTTACAAGTGCCAGGGATAGATGCGCGCTCTGTAACACCGCCGCGAGAATCCAAGATGGCGGCCGCGGCATGAGTAGCAGGAAGTGCCGTGCGCCGGCAGGGGTAGCGATGAGGGGCAAAGGCAGCAGCAGCTGCAGTACTGGTAGTGGGTAAGGAGGGGTCACGTCGCAGGTGACGTGGCCCCCGATTCCTTACAGTAATACAAAAAGCCCCATGGTAGATCCCAACCGATGTTGTCTCATTGTCTTATTGGGCTCAAATGAGGCGTCACAGCCTTAAATAGGGCTTGTGACGTCACATTTGGGCGGGAATTGGTTTAACAGTCATCTGATTGACTGTTAAAACCATGTATCGACTTTAATTTTTTTTTACAGATGTCATTTAAAGGGAATGATGCCAGCCAATCAGAATGGCTGTGCTTCATTTCCCTTTAACATGACGTCACGTGACCGGGACATTTAAATGCATAGGATATACCGGCACCCCCTAACAGGGCCTGTATCTCGGGAAGCAGGGGGTCCCCGGACCTCAAACCAACGTGGTTCTGCTCCGTAGACCCCTGCTCATCTACACTAGGAAGAAAATGTATATTAAAAATCATATATTTCGGGCAAGATTATCGCTGGGAGAGGCGTCTCTCTCTGAGCAGCTCTCTCTGCAGCAGAAATGAATTGCTGGGTAAGGCCTTTTCAGAGGGTCGATCCTATCGCTGGCGGCAACTCGCCTATTTTGGAAATCTTGCTATGACAGGTAATCAACGCTTTTTGAATACCGTGATAGCAACGCTCCAAAACACGGCAATATATATTTTTAACCTTTACTGCATAGGCCCCCTTATATTAACCATCCTGCTACTATCCATTCACTGGCATTGTATTGTTCAGACCAGCTTAAGATGTTGTGCTTCTGTTCATTTCTTTGATTTTATATGCATACTGTTTGTAGGTCTCTACTATGCTTTAACTAGAGACGGGTGAATCCGCCCAAATCTGTTTCCTGGATTTTCGCTAATGTTATCCCTAAACTCAGTTTTGCAAACGGATTTGGGCAGTTTCAATCCATGGAAATTCATCAAAATCCGCCATTGGTTTCAACCTGTGGACGAATTTGTAGAATGCAATATGCGGATTCTAAAGAATTCTTAATAATCCGCCAACGGATTTCCGAATCTCTGGATTGGATTCCACAAATCCGTCTACGGGTTACAGAATCTGCGGAGTGTATTGGTAATAATAAAAACTAGAATCACCATTTTTAACATTGATCCGCTGAAATCCATGGACCAAAGGAACCGGCTGGTCCGCTGTAGATACTAATTCGCCAAAACAATTCACCCGTAGGTTTAACTATGACATACAACCAGCGCGCTCCTCTATTTCACTCAGACTTCCAAGTTACTCAGACTTCCAACTGTCAGGAAAGGGGCAACACAAACGTCTCTGGGGCTTCTACCAGAACCTTGGTAAAATCAGGCCCTGGCATCTTCCAAAAAAAACACTGGAAGATATCCACGGACAACTTGTCTGGCCTCAGCGATGTTCTGCAGGACATGTGACGGAGATAGATTATGGCTCCTTACAAATCTATGGATTTTGATAGCAGTGTTCATGTTTCCATGTGTATCCTGGTTTACTAGTATATCTCTCAAGTTGCATACATATTTCTCAAACATCCCTCTAAATAACATAGGGAGATACCTCTGCTTAAAAAGGATCACACCGAGGTACCTTGGAGATATGCTAATGAGATATGCAAATTATATTTAAATGACTTACATCTCAAACTTCCTAAAATGATTTCTATGCATAATACTCTGCCTCCTCACCCCTGGCGTCTGAGGTATGTCCTTATTCCGTTTCACCACTTCCATATTCCCTGACCTATGGGTCTCACTGATTTGGGGATATGGGGTGGGATCCAACCCAGGCTGAGTTATTTCAATCCCTGGATTAGCCCAGGCCACTCTTTCCACTTAGGAGTCTTAAGAGGATGAACATAATATGGTTCACCATTCATGTCCTCAGCCACCCTTCTGTATGTCTTTACCCTCTTCTTCCTGGAGGGAGATTACTCAAGAGAGGATGCCACTGTCTCTCTATTGTGTTTACTCTGTCTGTGTGTCCTACTTTATATACAGCTAACCTGTACGGTGAAAGAACAAATCAATGGGTCACTTATGGTACAATCAGTAGGATTAGGACACACCCACAGGGACAGCAAGGAACGCATGACTGTGTATCACGCATGGCTCATTTTATTTCTTTGGGGGAGGGCGGGATAGTGTTTTTGAACAATCAGCATTTTTTACAGATCTCATCATTTTAATCACACTGTAAGAGAGTTTGCTTAACAATGTTGATTCAAGCAGTAGAATGTTTGTGCAAACAAAGAAAGTAATGAAGAGTTATATTTATTCAGCTTTTATACATTCGAAATAACCTCATACTGTTTTATCGAATAAACACCTCTTATACCCGCTCTGCCCCTTTCTTTGTCCTAATATTCAAAAAAACTCAGACAATTGTGCACTGTAGTTTAATATCTAGAGGTAGGTGAGATAGCTGAGTGCAGTCACATTTAAGTCTAATGTAAATATAATTCAATAGTAGTAGTACCTGTCCACAGAAACACTATAGGTTTAAATATAACATTGTTAATACTGATTAACACATGCAATGTAACCCTTCCAGATCCCATAGTCCCATACTGATTGGCACATTGTTAGTCAAGTTTCATGTTACGTTGCACTGTGGAACCTTCAGGAACCGTCCAGATGATGATACACGGTATAAGTATAAGGTGTACACTTTAAATACATTCGAAGAATATATAAATATATATATATATATATATATATATATATAGAACACACAAAAGGAGAAGTTGCTCAACACATAATATATAAGGTTAACTCAAGCCCTTTAATAAAACTAACTATAAGGGTAAAATAAAATATATACCCCAATTAAAGTCAGTATATAAATTAAATAGGACCTGATGGTGCTAGGGGATAGTGAAAACTATATAAGACACACAGATGAAAAGAACATAGACAATCCCCTTAGTAGCACTCTAAATTACACCTAAACTAATCTATAAGATAAAGATGGTTAAAAAGAAACAGATGCTCCGCCAATTCAGAAAAAATGAACAAGATTTTATTAATTAAACAACAAGACACACTAACTTAAAAACATAAAATTACTAAAGACAGCCTATGAAAATATATATGTATCAAAAATATAAAGAGAGGACTACTAATCAAACACTTTCAGTATTACAAAGAGAAAAAAGAAAAACTAAAATGTGTCTAAATAAAGTTTAAATAATGACAACAAAGTAGTTTAGTCTAACATAATAGGCAATACAAAATATATTCCCACTGACATATGCATGAAAGAATAATAAAGCATTGCGTTGGAAAAAGTATATAGTCAATGACCCAGTATATAGCCAGGAAAAATTAGTATGTATACCAAAAACAAAGGGGGAAAAAAGAAATAAAGCAACCAGGGAAAAATAATATAACAATAATAATAGTTATACCCTGAACAGCATTTCCCCAAAATGAAATCAATGAGAACTGATGCAGCAAATAAAGAAAAATATGACTAATAAAGACATATTAGCAAACAGGTAACATATTGAAACACCCACAAAGTGCAATGCACTGCAAGGACATTTAATGCCCCAAACAGTAAGAGGAGGGTAAACTCAGCTGCAGCTAGATTGTTGTAGAGTTGTGTCCATATTGATTGTACAGGAGTGTTTCCAAGTCTGCTTATAACAGGAACAAAAATAAAGTCCAAAAGCTGCATCAGATCCATCAAAAGTCCCTCAAAATAGAAGATACATAAAGGCTTGTGTAAAAGAAACACTCAACATGTTCACCCTGAGTGGGCTTCTTCCTGGAGTGGTAAAATTTAAAGTGAAGGCGTGCAGTGTTTTATAGATGGTAAAGTATAGTTCCAGCTTTGTTCTTATTTTCCTGTCCAATTAAAGCTACCTGCTAAAATGAGCTGCCTCACACACACCAGTGCAAGCAATATTAATCAATTCAGGCAAAGCTTCAAATTAAGCCCATATATTTGCACTGGTGTGTATGAAAATAACAACTTCACAGCACAAAAAGTGACAGCTTGCAAGTATATAGATAGCTTTGGTTTTGTAACAAACATCTCTCCCCAAAAAGACCGTGGTGCAGCTACAGACATAAAAATCAGCAGCAGTTTTTCTTTTGCATCTCTAGAAAGCAAACAGCATCATTTGCACAAAATCAGGAATAAAATGCGCAGAATAGTTTTAGTATATTAAACAACTTTAAAGATCTAGTTTATCCAGTTACTACTAGTCATCATTGTAATTATACCAATAATACTAAACTAACAATATATTCTCTGAAATAGTCTGAAAACATAGACACACTTTAGCAATCGAAGCATAAATACAGAAACCAAAAAAATCTGTGTAGATGGTATTTCCATCAATACTATGGTTCTGAAGCAAGGATTATGCTGAAGCAGACGTCATGGGTGATGTATTGAATGACGTCACTAGCAGATCATAATCAGAGACTGGTGCAATGGAAGGTATCAATTCATTTACCAAAGCATTTATATCCCAAGCAAAATACAGAAACCAAGGAACCTGTATAGGAGATGTTTCCATAGATGCTGTGTTTGACGCAGGGTTATGCTGAAGCAGACGTCATAGGTAATGTATTAGATGACGTCACTAGCAGATCATATCAAGGACTGGTGCACAGTTGGGTGAATCAATTCATTTGCATGAGGACACAAGACACCAAAACACGTTTTATGGTACATATAATGACAGGTGGAAAGATCTCCAGTGTATTTTACAAAAACACTGGCCTCTGTCCTATGTACAGACGGAGAACTAAGGGAAGCGGTAGGTGACAAGGTCAACATGACAAGTCGACGGTCACCTAACCTCAAAGGACGACTTGTACATAGTCATTATGTTCCCCATACAAGCGAAACATTCTTGTCTCTCAGGAAAAAGGGTTTCTCTAAAAGCAACAGCTGCTGCCTGTAGGTATATGGTACAGACGGACAAATTTTTGAACAGTAAACACACTAAGAATATAATATGGGTCACCCTTAACTGTAAGACCAAGGGGGTGATATGATGATGTTAACTTGTCCTGTGACCTTAAATATATTGGCATGACTCACGAGAAGTCCGCTTTAGGGTCTTAGAACACACAAGAAATATCAAACGGCCACAAGGGATTTGGATTCATTCAAAAAATTACATCTGTAGCTAGACATTTCCTTCAACATCATGCTTCAGACAGTACGTGTCTAACGCATTTGCCTTTGATAAAGTGGCCCTAGGCATAAGGGGTGGGGATTGGAGAAAGCTCTCCTTAAAAAGGAGTGTCGCTGGATAGTTCTTCTCAAACCATGCAGCCCATGGGACTAAATGATTCTTTAGGTGTTGCTATGTTTTTATAGTTTTTAATGACATTGTACATATATGCAATATTGTGTCCCATTTAACTTCATTATCTTGTGAAGACGCGTGGCCCCCTTTCTTTTGAAATTATTTTGCATAAATATGTATTATTTCGTTCCTCTGTTTTACTATTTAACTTTTTTACAAAATTTCATAATTATTCTGATATAATGTCATTCTACTCTTTTATAAATATACCATTCTCCTCATTAATTTCTCATGTTCTCAATACTAACTCTAAATTACTATTGTTTCTATGTTATTAACATAATGTCTTTGCTTGTCAGTGCATTGGCAAATGAATTGATTCCATCCAACTGCACCAGTCCTTGATATGATCGTAGTGACGTCATCTAATACATTACCTATGACGTCTGCTTCAGCATAACCCTTGCGTCAGAATCACAGCATCTATGGAAACATCTCCTATACAGATTCCTTGGTTCTGTATTTTTGCTTGGACTATAAAATGCTTTGGTAAATGAATTGATACCTTCCATTGCACCAGTCTCTGATATGATCGCTAGTGACGTCATTCAATACATCACCATGACGTCTGCTTCAGCATAATCCTGCTTCAGAACCATAGTATTGATGGAAATACCACTACACAGATTTTTTTTGGTTTCTGTATTTATGCTTCGATTGCTAAAGTGTGTCTATGTTTTTCGAATATGTCAGAGAATAATATTGTTAGTTTAGTATTATTGGTATAATTACAATGATGTACTAGTAGTAACTGGATAAAACTAGATCTTTAAAGTTGTATTAATATACTTAAACTACTTCATGCTGATTTTATGATTTGTGCAAATGATGCTGTTTGCATTTCTAGAGATGCAAAAGAAAAACAGTGCTGCTGATTTTTATGTTGTAGCTGCACCACGGTCTTTTTGGGGAGAGATGTTTGACAAAACCAAAGCTATCTATATACTTGCAAGCTGTCACTTTTTGTGCTGTGAAGGTTGTTGTATTTTCATACACACCAGTGCAAATATATGGCTTATTTGAAGCTTTGCCTGAAATGATTACAATATTGCCTGCACTGGTGTGTGTGAGGCAGCTCAATTTAGCAGGTAGCTTTAATTGGACAGGAAAAAGAACAAAGCTGGAAACTAATTACTTTCAATCTATAAAACCTGCACGCCTTCACTTTAAATTTTACCACTCCAGGAAGAAGCCCACTCCAGGGTGAAACATGTTGAGTTTTACTTTACTACAGCCTTTATGTAACTTCTATTTTGAGGGACTTTTGATGGACTGATGCAGCATTTTGGACTTTATTTTTTGTTCCTGTTATAAGCAGACTTTGGAACACATCCTGTACAAAATATGGACACAACTCTACACAATCTAGCTGCAGCTGAGTATTACCCTCTCTTACTGTTGGGCATTACTGTCCTTGCAGTGCAGTGCACTTTGTGGTGTTTTCAATATGTATGACTCTGTTTGCTAATTGTCTTTATTAGTCATATTTTTCTTTATTTGCTGCATCAGTTCTCATTGATTTCTTTTGGGGAAATGCTGTTCAGGGTATAACATATTATTGTTATATTATTTTTCCTGGTTGCTTTATTTCTTTTTTCCCCCTTTGTTTTGGTATACATACAATTTTTCCTGGCTATATACTGGGTCATTGACTATATACTTTTCCAACGCAATGCTTTATTTTCTTTCATGCATATGTCAGTGGGAATATTTGTATTGCCTCTATATGTTAGACTAAACTACTTTGTTGTCATTATTTAAAACTTATTTAGACACATTTTAGTTTTTCTTTTTCTCTTTGTAACTGAAAGTGTTTGATTAGTAGTCCTTCTTTATATTTTGATATATATTTTCATTAGGCTTAGTAATTTAGTTTTAGTTTTAAGTTAGTGTGTCTTGTTGTTTAATTAATAAAATCTTGTTCATTTTTTTGAATGGCGGGGAGCATCTGTTTCTTTTTAACCATCTTTTCTTATAGATTAGTTTAGGTGTATTAGAGTGACTACTAAGGGGATTGTCTATGTTCTTTTCATCTGTGTGTCTTATATATATATATATATATATATATATATATATATATATATATATATTGGTTTTACCGATTCTCATTTTATTATATAAATAACCCCGCCCCCAATTTTTTAAAGAACATGTTCTAGTTATGATTGTGCTTGCCACAAACCGGGACGGACTGCAGGGCTGAGGTGGGGTTATATAATCACCGACCTTAGTCCGCGCAGACTGATCCGGAGTGTGCAGTTTGTAGTCGTACATAGCAGGGTCAGGATTGGAGTAGGCAGCATCATCGTTATTCAAGCAGGAGTTCGGCAACAGGTTGTCAGGAGTTCCCCACTTCAGCTTAGGAGCATGAGCGCAGGGGTGGCCTCTGCGCGAGGAGCGGGCTCGGCCCATGATGCCGATCTCAGCAGGGGGAGACAGCAGGCTGGCCGAAGTACACTGCGGGCAGCATCGGGGAAAACCAACGCTTCAGCACAGAAGTCCAAAGCAGGCCTCTGCATGGAGTATAGCAGCAGGCTTCAGGAAACGAAGGGTAACCTCTGCTAGGGGAGAATGAAGCAGGTACCAGGAGGCTGTGCTGGCTAAACAACGCTTCAGCACAGGAGTCAGGAACAGGCCTCTGCATGGAGAGTAGCAGCAGGCCTCAGTATAATCAGGAAACACAGGCCTCTACGTGGAGAGTAGTAGCAGGCCTCAGGATACTCAGGAAACATAGGCCCCTACGTGGAGAGTAGTAGTAGGCCTCAGGATACTCAGAAATGGGCCTCTGCGTGGAACTAGCAGCAGGCCTCCGGATACTCAGGAACTAGAGATGAGAACTAGAGAGGTTAGTACACAAGGAGACAAGCCAGGCGGCATGTGGCAGAGACAGTTACGTCCAGAGAAGGATTATGCTCGGCTCTGATTCAGAGCCAAAGCCCAACATGTAAAGGGCGGAGATCCAATCACATGGGGCGTGTGTGTGAGCATTCCTCCAATGATGGAACACAGGGCAGAAGCTGCAATGAGAGGCAGCACATGTGCCATTGATTGCCAGAGGAAGCTTTTGCAACTGCAGAGGTCTGCAAGGCTATAATCAAAGCTAGGAGCGGATTCCTTACAGTTCACTTATTTTTTTAATAAATATTACATTCACTTTATTTGCACATTATGAATATTACTTATAAATGTTTATTTAGTAGGTTTACGCACAGAAAAAGGCACCAACAACACCCCTCCCCCCACACACATACATACACTACCACTCTACAACAACTGCCACCCAACACTGACTAACCCCATTCCTCCAACCCCCTTTCCCCAACACGGACTCCCCCACTAAACATATTCAACAACACCCCCTTAACCAAGAAAATAGACTGCCTTTATGGCTGCCTGGTTCCCCTGCTTTTTTCCCTTCATTAACCGAAAACCTGAAGGGGAAAGAAGAAATTCAAATTCAATGTTTGACAGTACTCACTAAACTATAAGAATTGAAAGCACATGTGCTTAATGTTTTGTTACACTGTACACTGGTGTATTGCACTAACTGTATATAGCCAGGTCTCCCCCTGAGTTCCCCCTTGCCCCCCCCCTTACCTCTGCTGTGGCTGGGGAGAGTGCGGCTAGGCAGTGTCCCCAGTATAGTGGCGGCCATTACATGCATAGCTTTGCAGGGGAACTACAACTCCCATCATAGAGGTGGACGCCATCACTGACGAAGACGGCGTGGGACCAGACGGGCCCCTTTCATCAGTTGGCAGTTCCTGGGTGCTGGAGCATTTGGCAGGTATCGCATTCCAACACACACACTTTCTGTGGGTAGCGCTACCGCACACTTGGGGTGGTTTGTGGCTTCTGTGGACACCGGGTGGTTAGGTGCCCAGGGCACCTCCATACATTGAGGGAAACTTCACCAGGGTGTGGACATGGTGGTTGGACAGTGGGGCACTGTGTGGGGTTAAGGCAGTGGGGCCTATATATATATATATATATATATATATATATATATATATATATATATATATATATATATGCTCATTTGCATGTCATTTCCCAGAATCCCTTGCTGCAGTGGAAGTGCTGTGTTCTGGATGATAATGGTGAAAGGCGGGGTTGCAGTCCTGTCTAAGGCATGCAAATGACCATACAGTAATATTTCCATTTGCTATATGCTTTGCTGTGGAGGGTTTTTGTCACTTTTTTTTACCCACCATAACTTAACTATATATACAGGTTAATAAGAGCTTCAATCAGACTTAGAACTATGCAACTAATTTTGACAGATTTATTATAAATCATTTTTCCTGGTAATGCACAGATTATTAAGAATCTGTTTTAGTGTTAGGACCCTTGAGACGTGGTCTGCCTTGGAGGGGCTCAAGGGCTTACAACACTTTGGCCAAAGAGTTAAACTAAAAGACCATAGGGGTCCTGTATGTTTATGCTCTGTCAATCTGTGTACATTTTAATACAGAGAGAAATCTGTCAACAGCAGCACTAAAGAAAAGGAAAACCTCTTGTTTAAATCAACACACCTCTATCAAACACTAGCTGTTGTTGGAGCAATGTCACACGCCCACATGTACTTATAAAAAAGGATCAAGCCGCACATCATTCATATTAGGGGTCTTGTACATACTTTAATACAGATATGGGAGCCCGTACCATAGGACCTTGGTAAAAGTACAGTACACAACTCATCACACTCTAAACAATTAACAAACATTCTTACTATGTAGAAATTGCTATTAAAGGTGCATACATAAGCTCAATTACTATATAGTTCTAGGGTTGCCAGGTGTCCGGTATTGAGCCGTGCAGCCCGGTATTAGGTTACTCTGTCCGGTAAACAATGAGAGATAATACCAGACATGTATGTGTCCGGTATTACCTCTTCGGACTTAGTTACCAATCGTGGGATTTCCCCAGAGAAGGGATAGAGCAGGGCTGCTGCTCCTAGGGGTCTGGGCAGCTTCCTCCATCCTGATTGACTGCATTACACAGCAGCAGCCAATCAGGATGGAGGTGGCAGGAGCCTGGGGGTGGGGCCAAAGAGCAGAGGAAAAGCATGGAGCAGAGAGAGGTGAGACTGTCCTGTCTACTTTTTCTGTTCTGTCCTGGTGTATGTGTGAGTGTATGTATTTGTACTTGTGAGAGAAGATGAAGGGGGGGGGTGAGAGAGGATGAAGGGAAGGGGATGAGAGAGTATGTAGGGAGGGGGTGAAAGGATGAAGTGATGAGGGTGAGAGAGGATGAAGGGAGGGCGGGTGATAATGACAGGGAGGGAGGGTGAGAGGATGAAAGGAGGGGAGTGAGAGAGAATGAAGGGAGGGGTGAGAGAGGATGAAGGGAGGGAGGGTGAGAGAGGATGAAGGATGGGGGTGAGAGAGGATAAAGGGAGGGCTGAGTAATAATGATAGGGATGGGGGTGAGAGGATGAAGGAAGGGAGGGTTGAGAGAGGATGAAGGGAAAGGTGTGAGAGTGGATGAAGGGAGTGGGATGAGAGAGCATGAATGGAGGTGGAGTGATAAAGGATGAAGGGAGGGGGGTGAGAAGATGAAGGGAGGGGGGTGAGAGAGGATGAAGGGAGGGGGATGAGAGAAGATGAAGGGATGGGGGTGAGAGTGGATAAAGGGAGGGGGGAGAAAGAGGATAAAGGGAGGGGGTGAAAGAGGATGAAGGGAGGGGGATTGAGAGAGGATGAAGGGAGTGGGGTTGAGAGAGGATGAAGGAAAGGGGGATTTGAAGATGAAGGGAGGGGGAATGAGAGATGATGAGGGGAGGATGAGGAGGGGGTGATAATGACAGGGGGGGTGAGAGGATGAAGGGAGGGGTGAGAGAGGAGGAAGGGAGGGGGGGTGAGAGAGGATGAAGGGGGGGTGAGAAAGATGAAGGGAAGGGGTGAGAGAGGATGAAGGGAGGGGTGAGAGAGGATGAAGGGAGGGTGAGAGAGTTGAAGGGAAGGGGGTGAGAGTGGATGAAGGGAGAGTGGTGATAGAGGATGAAGGGAGGGGGAGTGATAGAGAATGAAGGGTGGGGGTGAGAGGATGAAGGGAGTGGTGTGAGAGAGGATGAAGGGAGGGGGAGTGGTAGAGGATGAATGGAGGGGTGAGAGGATGAAGGGAGGGGGAGTGATAGAGGATGAATGGAGGGGGTGAGATAATGACAGGGATGGGGTGAGAGGATGAAGGGAGTGGGTGATAATGACAGAGAGCAAGTGAGATGAGGAAGGGAGGGGGTGAAAGAGGATGAAGGGAGGGTGGGGTGATAATAACAGGGATGGGGGTGAGAGGATTAAGGGAGGGGGTGATAATCACAGGGAGGGGGTGAGAGGATGAAGGGAGGGGGTGAGAGAGGATGAAGGGAGGGAGGTGAGTGAGGATGAAGGGGGGCATTAGAGAGGATGAAGGGAGGGAGGTGAGAGAGGATGAAGGGACGGGGGTGAGAGAGGATGAAGGGAGGGGATGAGAGAGGATGAAGGAAGGGGAGATTTGAGGATGAAGGGAGGGGGGATGAGAGATGATGAGGGGAGGATGAGGGGAGTGGGTGAGAGGACTAGGGGTGTAGAAGGGTGAGTGTATAAGGGAGAGAGGATTAGAAGGGGTGCAACAATCTTGGAATTTGTGGGAGGAGCATTAAGATTAGTATTGCTCACCATGTATAGTATGACTGCAGCTCAGCTATTTATAAATGATCTGACCATTACGTCATTTGTTCTAAATTTCACTCCAAGCGTGCACCAATTTGCAACATTTCATATTCTATTTGCTAAAACAATCCTCAGAAGGGCACACCCTCCCAAGACTCTTCTCCAGATTTTTACGAAATAGAATATCAATTGGTGCAAATTGATGAATACTGGAGTGAGATTTAGAAAACATTTAGTAACAGTCAGGTCGTTTATAAATAACATTCTTCCCCACCAACGATTCTCACGCGCGTCTCACCTTTCACCATTGTGCCCAGTATTTTTTGACATGCCACCTGGCAACCCTATATCGTTCATATTATTAAATAAATAATTGTAAAAGATATTTACCATCCAGAAATGAGCCAATTGAAACCCCAACCCTGATTCAAACACTCTCCATGTGCAGCAAGTGGGATGGGGACAGGGGAGGTGCACCCCCACCATCTGCAGCATTGTCACTGCATCCACTGATGTTGATCATTTCATTGTTTTTGCCATCTCATTTAGTTGTTCTACTGATGTGGGTGCTCCTTTTGCCATCTCTGCTGGTTTGCCCACTGCTGTGTCTGTGCTGTTATTGTTACAGTGTATCTGTTTACATACAGTATTATCACATACCGTAGCACATGGGCTTGTATATATTGTGGTCTTGAGAAGTTATATGTTCTACACTTGAACCACACCTGTGTTCTGTTCAATAAGTAAGCAAAAGATAATTGAAGAGTAGTAGTACCAGCACATGGAAACAGTACAGGGTTAAATATTATAAGGTTAATTCTTGGTATGAGGTGGGCTGTATCCCCCTGGTCATGGGCCCCATACTAATTGCAGCATTATAGAAGTCCCTATGCATGGACCCAGTAACGTTTTACTCTGGAACCTTCCCTAACAGACATGACATCCCTAATTAGTGCATGAAACCAGTTGTAGGGGAGATGTCAAATCAGGTGAGAGGAATAAAATTTTGTATATATGTAAAGTGGCTGTGGCTTGCAAGAGAAACACTGAGAGCTGAAAACAATTGTTGAACGGGTGTTGATTCAAGATAGAGACTGATGGAAGCTGAATGAAGCTGCTTGGACTACTGGAAAAAAATCTATAGGATGAAGAAGACAGAATTAAAAGGGTGACATCCCTCCCCACACTTTATACATGCAGCATGCCCACCCATGTCTCCCAGATCATGTGATATACATGGAAGATGCTGGGGGCATGTGGAGTGCAGAGCAGATCATGGTAAGTTATACTACAGTATGTGTTTGTGTGTGCACCGTGCACCTCATGCCATTTTCAAAATATGGCAAACTAGGATTTTTATAACAAATTAAGCAGTGCAATATTTTAATATACATTAAAGGGTATGACCTGCTCCTTACAGTACTGTACTTTACATTTTGAGTGTGATCATATTGGAGCTTTCAGTGCTTGTTCTAAGTTTTCCTTTGCTCTGTGTTTCTCATACAGGGTAACGATGGCAAGGTGATAACTATATTCATGGAGTACAATGCTGATAATGATTGCCTGAGAGCTCTATTAGAAATTCCAAGACCCGAGTTGATGGGCGTAGAAATGGAACCGGAAAATGAAGGTCATCATTATGGAATGTTTGGAATTCATTGTGGGTATCGAGGATGGAATAAATGTTGGATTGTTAATTTTTTACTGAGGTTTATGTATGTTCATGTGCTTTACTGTTGATTTTATAATGGGTGTGCTTAATGTGCTGTACTTGTTATCAACTTTTGATCTCTAAAATACACTCTTATCTGCTCTTAATTTTAAGGAAGAGGCTGACTACAGATTTGCCTGAAAGGATCATCCTTATTTTGAATGTTTGTTGTTTTGTTCTAGTATACTATAAATTAAAGTGGGATGTTTGCATATGTATTTGCTATGCATACAACCCTACAGTACTGTACATGCTTACTGTTTATGTGATTGTCAAGCAGGGAATACCCTTCCAATCTGACTTGTTAGTTGCCCTTAGAAAAACCCAGTTTTCAGTGTTTTAACAAACTCAAAAAAATAAGTACTTATTGGTAGACAACACAGTTGTTAATATAAGCCTTACAGTCGTCGTCCCCCCTAACTGCTCCCACCCCACTAACGTCACATGAAACCCTATTAAACTAAAATCACACACACTTCCCCCCTCTCCACAAAACAAATCAAAGGCAGCCGGTTGCTGGATTGCTAATTTCAAAAGGTTTCAATAGAATATTGCAAAACAATGAATACATGCATTGTAATATCCATTATCATTATTCCTCTGCATGTTTATTGGGTGATTAACAGTATCATGTCTGAATACATTTTAGAGTATTAGCTCATTTACATCATATTCCCTCAGCCAGTCATTTCTTACCAAAGTAAATTTGAATAAGCCATTCAATCCCCATGAGTAGTAGAGATATAGTAGTCAGCTGTTCCTGAAGCCCTGCCTATTTCCCAGAGTGTAGGGCCTACTGTATGTTAGCCATGCTTTTGCAAATAAAGCGGTCCTGGAGTGATCCTTAAACAAAGAAACCAAAGATAATGGTGCTGTAAGAGACATGTGCAGAGGTACACACAGGGAGACAGATTTGGGGAAATTAAAACATGACTTTATTCAGCCTGTCCCTTTATACAATATACAGCATACAAAAATAAACAAATAAACAAACAGCCTATCCTTGTGAAAGGGCTAACTCACTTCTCCAGTCCCTATCTGCAAGGCTGGGAGGAAAATCCCCTTACCAGCCTATCACCCCAAAGTCTCAAGAGGTAACTCAAAGCAGATGGCCCTTCAAGTCAGTCTCTAGTTCTGGGTCTGGATGGGTGTTCGTTGAGGGGCCAGCCTCTGATGGGTTCCTAGGTTTGCTGCACCCTGGAAGAGAGGTCTGTTCCCTTGGTGTCTTGAAATCAGCACACATTAATCCTGTGTGCTCAAGAGTCTCTTTGTTAGTTCAAAGCAGGAGGCTTTTATACTGGTCTGATTAACCAGGTGGAGACTGGTTAATTGTTTTTATCTGCACTTAACCAGCTCCCTGCTGGATTCCTCAGATCACTGAGACTTTCTAGTGAAGCCTCATTGAGACAGGGTTTATTCCCTCTAAACGGTGCATTACAAAAGAATGGGAAACAAAAAACATTTTTTAGGTAAAAAAACTATTTTAATATAACTTAAAAGAGATTGGAGAATGTCAGAGGGCGTGATCAGGAAGACAGACCATTTCTGTGTACAATTACTAAATATAAAGATATCTGTAATCGGGCAATGATTCACGAGAATTACAAAATGTACACCAGGCTGGAGACATTAAAAGACTACAACTTCTAGATGTCTTTCAAGGTCAAAAAGTTGCACCCCTCAGAGTGTGGCAACTCAGTGTCTGTTTTCCCACATTCCTAGACTTCTCATTTCTTAGCTAAGTATTACCTGCTATACTGTGTATGACCTCAGATCTGCTCTGGATGTTGCCTTGCTTAACCCCTCCAGTACCTTGCCAGCGATATTGTGTATGACCTCTGAAATGTACTGAACCTTGCTTTGCATAACCCCACATGTGACTTTGCTTGAAAAACCTGTGAATTACCCTGGATTGGTTTTGACTCTGTCTAATACTTTTCCCTCTGTCATCCCCAGTGATCTCAGACAGCCCCTTCAAGCTCAGACCCCAAACCCACCACAACATATATATTTGATATCCATCATGTATTTTTATTATTAAAAAAAATCAAGAATGAGGATGGCATTATTCTAAGTATTATAGAAATAAAGTTATGAGCATGTTTTGATAATAGGGAGGTTTTATTGCAAAGGGAAGCTATTTTTTTCACCTCAAACCATAAAGGTGTCACTGCAGATTGATGAGGGGGGGAGGTTTAAGGACACGCCTAGAAGGTGGATTTATCCAGTTCCCAGTGCCGGAGGTTTTAGGATAAAAACATGCATTTAAAATATGAATTTAGATTTCCAACCAAGAGAGTGTTCATGCTATGACACATGAAATGTCATATTTTCAACTCAAGACCCTTAAAGGAATCTCATAAATGTTATGCTGTAACGTAAGTTAGATTTTCTTTTTTTCCCCCTTTTTATTTTATGAAACTGTCTGCATATATTGTATTGTATGTTTTTGTAATTTCTAACTACAGACTAATTTCTGTAATTTAAGCACTAGAGACTGATGAAACTTTCGAAATCCATTTCCTGTTGTTTCCATTCAAAATCTATTCTGCTTGGTGTCCAGGGGAAGGGTTATTTGACCCATCAGGTCATCATTTACTCTGCTATGCACTTTTTATATCTCGGGGTGGAACCTCGGAATATTAAAAGCATAGGTATCTTACAATTAGTCCAATCCCTCTCTGCTCCTGGAATAACCCTCACTGTGGAACAAAGTTTTCTCTGGGGTGCAATTGACATCGGTGGGTACAGCAGAATGGAGGACCCCAGCAGCACTTTCAGGGGATTACCCCAAAATTTCAATAGGAGTTAAATCCCTGGAGTCTCCCCCTCTTAATCCTATTAATGCCTCTCCCATGTCCCATCGTCTCCTCTGTCCTCAGGCTCTCTTACGTTGTTGACCCCATCAGTCACTTTGTTTTTATTGTATTTGTTCTGTGAATTGAAGATTTTTGGGTACTCACTTCTATTTCTTTCTTATATAATTGTAGCCCTGCTTCCCCTCCTCCCAAACCCGCCCTGTGAGAACTTGCCAAAGCTACAGTGTTGTGGTGCTTGTTACCTGTGAATGTCCAGGAGAGATGAGCATCCGCGATGGTAAGGGGAAACAGGACAGGCTTTTGGTGGTCCTCTTGTTCTTATCTTGGTGTCATCAGCGCCTCCAGTTGCAATAGGCTCCAGGGTTCCTGGAGACAGTCACCACCACAACAGACTTCTCTCATATTCCTACCCAATAGACTGTTACTTAGGCAGGAGTATATAAAAAGGATTCTTTATTTGTGCAGCCACTGCAGTTGGTATTACAGCGTATACATGGTTTTGTCAGGATACGTCCAGACTTTTGACTGGTGCCTGACCTCTTGCAGTCTTGAGGCCTTGTCCTCTGTGCAGATCTTGTGCTGCAGGTCTCTACGCCAAGAGGGGAAGAGCTCAACTCCACATCTCAACCCCAGGAGTGGGAGACCTTGACTGAATACAATTTTGAACACTTCCTACCTAAGGCACAATGGGGGAGGGCACAGAGCCTGCACCATAATTGGCTGTACACAGACCTCCACCCTTGTCACTCAGAGAGGCAGCAATGAGGAGGAGAAAACCCACAGGATAGCCTGTCATTGTCTCTAGCTATCAGAACTTACGTGGTAGGAAGGCAGAAAGATATTCTGGACCAGCCATGGCTATATAATAAATATTATTTTTCCCAGTTTTGTGTCTCTCCATGATTCTCTCATTTTTTTCTCTCTCTTCCCAACCTCTCCCCTCTATCCCTTTACCATTGGAGATGGGCACATGTGTTGAGGGAATTTGGATCCACAGAGGATCGTCCGGTTCCTTTGGTCCATGGATTTCACCGGACCAATCTCAAAAAGGGCGATTTAGCTTTTTGTGGATTTTTTATTATTACAGCTCAACCCCGTTATAGCGCGATCCGCTATAAAGCGGAACCGCTTATAACGCGGTTTGAGCGTGGACCCGAATTTAAAAAAAATGTTTATTTTTTTTTTGCACACACTGCACACTCACAGCACACTCACAGCACACTCACAGCACACTCACAGCACACTGCACACACTGCACACACTGCATACACTGCATACACTCACAGCACACTGCACACACTCACAGCACACTGCACACACTCAGCACACTGCACACACTCACAGCACACACTGCATACACTCACAGCACACTGCACACACTGCATACACTCACAGCACATTGCACACACTCACAGCACACTGTATACATTCACAGCACACTGCACACACTCACAGCACACTGCACACTCTCACAGCACACTGCACACACTCACAGCACACTACACACACTGCAAACACTCACAGCACACTGCATACTCTCACAGCACACTGCATACACTCACAGCACACTGCACACACTCACAGCACACTGCACACACCACACTCACAAATGCACTCATACTCCCTCCCCCCTCTCCACATCCCTACCTTTGGTGTTAGCTGCTGAGATCGGAGCGGGGTTGGCGGGGGTGTGTGATCTGAGCGGGGCTGGCATTGGAGCAGGGCTGGCAGGGGGTGATTGGAGCAGGGCTGGCGGGGCTGGCATCAGAGCGGGGCTGGCGGAGGGGTGATTGGAGCGGGGTTGGCGGGGGGTGATTGGAGCGGGGTTGGCGGGGGGTGATTGGAGCGGGGCTGGCGGGGGGGTGATTGGAGCGGGGCCAGCCTCGGAGCGGGGCTGGTGGGGGGGATCGGAGCGGGGCTGGTGGGGGGAAGTGAGGCTGCTTATTGAAGTACAGTGGCTGCTGGGGGAAGTGCGAGGGGAGTTACGGTGGTTGCTTGGGGACATGTAGGGCTGCCGGCGCCTCACTCCACCTCTTCCTCCCTCCTCTCTCCTCCCCCCTCCCCCCGAAAGGGCACACGGTGGTCATTTTTTTTATATTAGCACTACCCCGGTAATAGCGCGGTCGGATCGGGTGGCCCCCGAGGACCGTGCTATAACGGGGCTGAGCTGTATTACCAAAACACTTCACGGATTCTGCAACCCGTCGACAAATTTGTAAAGTCCAACCCATTCGATTTAGCAATTTGTTGGCGGATTCTTATGAATCTGCTAACGGATTGCTGAATTTGTGGATTGAATTCTACAAATTTCTCCACGGGTTGACAGTATGTTATTTCTTTGAACTGCGCACAACTAATCCTTTATCCCTCCCCCACGCACTCACAAACTCTTATCACAGACTCCTCCACAGAGTCATTCATTTTCTGAAGTTAGTTAGTCATTGTGTTTTTAATCCGTCCCTAGCCGAGCGTCAATCGCCTCACTGCGCCTGCGTGTACTCTAATCCTTTAAGAGATGGGAGCTTGCTGCTTACTGAGCATGAGTCACCCAACCCCCTCTCTCCACAGAGTCGTTAATTTTCTGAATCTTGCCATTGTGTTCTTAATCTGTCCATAGCCGACCTACAAAGCCTCACTGCACCTGCGTGTAATCCTTTTAGAGATGGGAGCTAGCTGCTTACTGCGCATGAGTCACCCAACCCCACCCCCTCTCCACAGAGTCATTAATTTACTGAATCTTGTCATTGTGTTCTGAATCTGTCCATAGCCGACCTACAAAGCCTCACTGCGCCTGCGTGTAATTCTCTTTGAGATGTGCCTGTAACTTCACCCACCACTGCTTGCTTGAGTGCCCCCCTCAAAATTTTTAATTATGATTTTTTAACTGTTATTTTATCCACAAGCCTGCAAAAACAATCTTGATATTACGATATTAAATCTGTGCATTTGCCTGCACATGGTTGATTTGTGTGCTTTTTATGTACTGTATTTGGGGGGTGTAGGGTTCAAATTACAGTATTATGATGAACTGCCTTTTGAAATAACTGTACTCTACAGTACAGTACAGTATGTTATTTCTTTGAACTGCTGCACAACTAATCCTTCATCTCTCCCCCACGCACACACAAAATCTTATCGACAGACACCTCCACAGAGTCATTCATTTTCTGAAGTTAGTTAGTCATTGTGTTTTTAATCCGTCCCTAGCCGAGCGTCAATAGCCTCACTGCACCTGGGTGTACTCTAATCCTTTTAGAGATGGGAGCTTGCTGCTTACTGGGCATGAGTCACCCAACCCCCTCTCTCCACAGAGTCATTAATTTTCTGAATATTGCCATTGTGTTCTTAATCCGTCCATAGCCGACCTACAAAGCCTCAGTGCGCCTGCGTGTAATCACCCCCCCCCCCCTTCCAACCCTTTGAGGCTTTGTTTACAGTAACGCTTTGGAAAATCCCTTCTCGATTTTGAAATGTAAATCCGATTTGCACAGCATTGTGAGAATTGAGAGTTAAAAAAACCATTAACTGATTTATTGGTGTACTGTAGGGGTGGGGGGTTTGTGGTTGTTGTAAATGATTATGACTAGCAGGAATGTGAATAAATATTTATTTTATTTTATCAGGAACCAAAAAATACATAATGCAGTCTTTATTAAGTTCTTTTGGCAGATTGAAATTGGATAAACATTTAGAAAACATTTCTAAAACATGGGGAAACATGAATAATGCACATTTATAAGAATATTATTTATTAATATATACTGTAATGTATATCTATGATATATGGGGTACAGTGCCATATATATATGAATTAATAATATATATAATATATATATATATTATATATAATAATATAGATCTAATAATCTATATACTATAGATATATATCTATATATATATGATATTATAGATATATTGTTTTTTTCCGTCTTTATATTTATCTTGTTCCTCATTCTGTGTACACTACACGTAGTTCATTGAGAGAGGAGAGTTTTTTGTGTACATCATTACTGCTTTTATATACTGTACATTTTACTGTACAAACAGATTAGACTGGACACAAAACCCCAACTCCCCCCAGGCCACCCTTTTTTCTTGAAAACGACAAGAAAACATAAAAATGAGAGAGCTGCAGTTATGTGGTACTGTATTTGGCATTGGTGATGTGTAGTACTACGTGGATGGCTGGTGCTGCTTTCTCTGTAAAGAAAAAAATTGAGCAGTTATAGGCAGTTGTAGTAGTACTGTCAAACTAGTCTATACTGGAACTACTGTATACTCTGACTATTGGGAAAGAAATTTCTGTGCCCATACTTACCTGGATCATACATGTACTTCAATACTAAACAGCCACAGTACTACTTTCCTGAGCGTGCCCATTACGCGCGATGACATGGGCAACAGTGGCAATATGTCTATATATTTTATTGCAAGTTCCATGTGGTGAGTGCGTCGTCCAACAAACTCATTATGCGTTTCAACTCGTCCTTTTTGGAGGGTTTCGCCACTTTCCGGATATGGTCCTTCAGCTGATGCCAGACCATTTCGATCGGATTGAAGTCTGGCGAATCTGTCATTGGAAAAAAAGGACATTGTTTAAGAGATACAGTACACAGTCAACCTGTGGGAACAAATGAGACACGATTACCGCACTTACTCCGCTGGTGTCTCACCCAGTTGATAACCGCTCAAGGATTTTGCGCTGTTGACGCGGATGCTTCGGATCGTTGTCATGGTAGAGAAGGTGACCATTCGGGAACTCGACGTGTGATGTATTGCACTATCTCAGGGACAATGTTGTCTTGGAAGAGAAGCTTATTCATGATTCTATAGCAAGAAAAGAAAAGTGCTCAAAAAACTGCCACAATGTACAGTACAGTGCATACATTAAAGGCTTACAACTAGTAAAGTATCAGTGCATAAGGTACATTATATTGATATATTTTACCTTCAAAGATGACAATGCATCCTGGTCCACGCCTAGAGATGGCACCCCCACACATGCAGCTTCACGGGTGTGTTTGGCGCGGCTTCCAAGATATAAGCCCTTTTTTGTGGAATGCAAAGCTTGCAAATCTCCAGGCGGAAACAAGTTAGATAGTCAGTGAAGATGCAATCCTGGTAAGTTTCCCCATCTCGAATCCATGCCTGGGCATGGACCACTCTTGATTTGTTTGCGTCTTATCATGGGGTATGCTCTGTAATGACAAGGATAATAAATAATTTTTAGCGGTACAGTACAGTTTCCTAAACACCATTTACCTCCTTATGTACAGTCCAGTACTAACCTCAACGTCACATATTTCCATCCAATGCTGCGTCTCATCTCTTTATGCTGGTCTCGGATACAGCGAGATTGTGATTTTCTGCAGAGTGTATTTACCCTTAATGCAACTACTCTCATCATTCTCCTCAATTAGTTTTGTCACCGAGCGAGTTGCTCCCTTACAATGTTAAAGAAAAACTACGGTAAGTAAAAAAATTAGAGACCGTAGATCAAGAGGATACAATATATTGTTTCTATTAATACAGTATGCAGCAATATACAACTGTTGTAATATAAATAAAATATACAAAATATATATACTGTTGTAATATAAATATAAATATACAAAATATATATACTGTTGTAATATAAATAATACAACATATATAATGTTAATATAAATATAAACTTTACAAAAATATACATGTTGTAAATAAATATACAAAATATATATATACTGTTGTCATATAAATATAAAGATATACAAATATATATACTGTGTGTAATATAAAATCTACAGAAAAAACAAAATAAATTAGATACAGTACGTAGATGTACACGAACTGAACTTTTGGATCAAATTTTTTTTAAAAGTGTTTTAAATATACTTACGCGTTAGTGTACCCTTTGTGATGACCCTTTTTGCCGCTCGTCTGTTATAGTCCGCTGTGCATTCGTTTCCTTCACTTAGCTCAGGGTGCTGGCACAAGAGGCCAGAAGTAGCTAACCATGTTTGATAGGCTGCAAGTCGGTGGTACCGACTTGTGTACGATTCAACGCTAATCGCATGCGAAGATCCATTGGAAATCTTTTTACAAACTTGACTCAGTAGAAAAGAAATACAAACACAAGAATGTATTTCGATGTTTAAAGGTCAGTGTTTATTCAATTGGCAGTGAAGTCCTCACAAATGGTGGATGTTTTTGTGGATTGTATGGAAAAAACGTGATAAGTGACTACCATTAGAGCACGCCCGAAGTTCAGACACCTAGGTGTTATCAAAAGCCGTGCCGAGGCCTTATAAAAGGTTACACCACTTTGCATACCCACAATTGATGATTATCTTTAATGACACTGCTTGCTCCATTATGTACTGCATTTGTGACACCAATGCTTCCGATGGGGCACCCCAAATTTCGGAAACGCAGGAACCCTTCTGCGCCTCTATGCCGTGCCTGTCATGCAGAAAAATAAAAAAAACGAAAGGTCGGTGTGGCCGGTTTCACGCCCAATGGGGCAAAGCGAACAAGGTAAGGCACATGAAGAAAACTTCTGCTGACCCCAAAGGCTAAGGGTTTTCATAGATGTCCAGCCTTATTTGTTTCCAAAAAGATATATGGTGATGTTACTCTCGACGCAAAAAACCCGATTGGGCAGCCAAGCCCATCGACCGACAACGCACCACCACCTCCATACGCTTCGCAGAACTCTGCCGGCCGCGCACCCCCTCTATACTCCCGCTTCGTGGCAATTCTTGCTACACTTACAACGAAGATATATGCCTACCCCACTAACTGCCTCCTCTGCAACGATGTGACGTTCATGACCTAACGAGTGCCATATTTATATAAGACCTTTCGGGCGTAAATGACGACCAAAGGAGGATCCTCGAGAGGAATCCTGGCTAGACGATATGCCGACAGAGAGTCCCGTTAAGTCTTCAACTCAGCCCTCGCGCTCCTTCTATCTCTTCCATCTGCTATCCTTCTCGTTACTCTTCAGTGCTCCCTACCCGTTGGAAGTCGATAGACATTGACTAATCTCACTATTTCCCGGCCTTCTTTTTCTGTTTCAGAATGGTGACCTCTCTGGGGAAGACAAGATTAACCTTCGCGGAACCGAATGAGCCTAGTGCCATTCCATGCGCCCTCGCAGGACGGCAAGATCCGCGACCCTTGCGCACTCTGAACTCCATGGGTGTCACTATTCTCCTTGCTCTGTAGACGACTTTGCATTTGTCGCCCGGAAATCCAAAGGCACTTTCTCTATCTCACTCTTCGACGACGCTGCCGCTTTCTCCTCTACGGAGTGTCCGAACAGGGGCACATGCATCACACCCTATTTTCGAATTAGTAGGGAGTGTCGCTGCGTCGCCCTTGCTCCCATGAGAACCCACGAATCTCATCCGTCCGTTGCACCCATTAAACCAGATGTCCACACGGCCAGTGCAAAAAGAAGAACGCTGTTAAGTGGACGGTGATGAAGGGAATAAGTGTGGGATTCCCGGTGGAGCTAGTATTGTGCTCAGCAAAGATAGATCTGCTTCTGGAGACCATGGTAAATGTGGTAGCAAGCGGATGCTACATATGGACAACAGGATGATACATGATGGATCAACGGTAATGCATAGAATGATGATCAACTGGTATCGCGATGGGAATCGCGGGAGGAAGAAAGATAGGAGGCGCTGACAGTAGCAGGGTAACATCGTTGCTGGTGTTAATGCGCCACTGTTTCCCCGACGCACGGAAGGCAAGGGGGGTGACCGGGAGTGTGATGAAAGGGAGCAGTTGACCACCCTTCCACACCAAGCGCCACCCCCGATCAGAACGATGTAGTGTACAAGGTGTGATGCCGTTGAGGAGGACATGACACCCCATCAAGTAACCACGACCAGGAGACAAACACGCGCAAGTCGGGATCAAGATCGGAGGAAGCTTTCGCTCCAGACAAGATCCTTAACTATCTGCACCGTCTGCCTCAAGCACACCCAGCTGAGACAAAGACCTAATCGCTCGCATCGAGTACGGTGCTCCGACGTCACCCAGTGCGAATATGGAACAGCGGCCATGAGGGAGAGTATAGGGTGAGTGAGGTGCGGTGGGCACCCCACAGTATAGCGTGTTACTTATTTTAAGCACCATGTTGCCTGATCGTGGTGTACTGCGACACTGGGCCTTTCAAGGAGTGAACTACAGACGGGAAGCTCGCGTTTGTAAAAATAAGGCGCTTCCTGCCAATTTCAGAACGAAACTACTGGGATGAAATGCGGCCGCTTGTTATCCAATTACAGATTATGTAATGACAAGCGCGTTCGAGACTGCTAATGTAATGGTGTTTTGACGCCATGGGCAAGGGAGATTCGGCAATGGGACGGACAATGTGAGTACTGTTCTGGAATTAATCAACGGGAACTGAGTAAGACAGTACTGTTTGCTGACAGCTGTGCTGTACATGTACATGTTTTGTTTTGACTGCTGTTACATTAAGATAAAGAAGATTGTTTTGTGTTGTGTGGTTTTTTAACGTTATTATTATAACAGAAAGATTATAACTTGCGTGTGCACCACACCACACTAGGATAGCCCAATTCAGTCCTGAGGGGCGGCAAAACAGTCTACGGTTTTACAAGGATTGTCGTTGAATGAAAAAACGGGCCTGTCGCTGCACCCTCGAGGGACTGTGTGGTGCAGGCACCTCCTGAGACTGAAGGTTTTGACACACCGATCCCACGTTCTGGTAACTGTATGTTTCTTTAATAAAGTAGATGTTGCATTTTGTATACTGTATTTTATGAGTAAATAATTTTTTTAATCACAGGTAAGACCATACTGTTGTGCTGAACTGTATTGTACATGTTTTGACCTGCTGTACTTAAATAAAGAAGATGTTGTTGTGTGTTTTTTAACTTGTATTTAGACAGAAATGTTTTAACTTGCTGTACACACACACAGGACCTGCACAATTCCAGTCCCTGAGGGCCGCAAACAGGCACGGTTTTCAAGGTTGTCCTGAAAACCGGGCCTGTCTGCTGCCCTCGAGGACTGTACTGATGCAGACTGTTTTGCACACCATCCCACTGTATATGTTTTGACTTGCCGTTCTTTGATAAAGGAGATGTTGTGGTTTGTATATTTTATGAATAAAGAATTTGTTTTTAAAACATGTGACTGTAAACCATACTGACTGACTGTAAATGTTTTTACTTTCTATACATAAATGTTTTCACAACTGTACAGTAGCAGTAAACCATACACCTGTTGATGTTTTGAATTGCTGTGCACTTAAAATGTTTCTTCATTGTACAGTATTTGTAAATAAATGTTTTTGTACTTACTCCACCAATAAAAGAACATGTTGATTTGTTTTACATTGTTCCATTGGCTCCTTTGCTACCGTAACAAAATACAGTGTTTCTAGAATGTACACTACTGTCCAGGCATACTGTACTGTATACTGTAGGCATGCTCAGTACAAGAGTATTAAAAAAAATAGAAGACACATACAGTACAGTACTGTACCGTATGTACTGGCACTGTATAGAAGACACATACTGTATGTACAGTACTGTAATACATGTAGAATAAATGCAAAGTTTTTATTTTTTCGGGTTTATTTCCCAGTATTCTGTTTATAAAAAAGTATTGTATACTGTACGGCCGCAAAACATCAGCCACTAAACTGTAGACTCCGGTACGTGGGTTTTTAAATCCGATTCAGTAATGTGCAGGCATTGTTAAACAAAGCGATATTATCCATCGAAATCCCTCCATTAGCCGTTTTCTTTTCTGAGGAAAAACAAAAAGAAAAGTTTTACTGTAATGGTCTAAAGAAGTTCCCAGCCAGTCCCACCAATAATTTTCCGGGGGGCGTCTCCTGTTCACATGCGCATGCGCCTACCGTCGATGTAATGACACGCATACTGTATGCGTTTCAAGAAGGTTCCAATGCGCATGCACCTAGCGTTCCACCAATAGTTCAGAATCTGCAGTACAGTACTGTAGAAGCCTCTCAGCCAATAATATTGCTTACAGGAGAATCGCTTGCCTTTTGAATCGCACCGATATTGATACTGTATTGTCAAAATAAAAAAACCACAGAAAATAATACGGCAACAATACTCACCATAGAATTTCCCATTCAGCTGGCGCCGGCGCCGGTCCACTGCCAGTCCAGCGTTCTTGATCATCCACGTCGATAGTTTGCAGCGGGACTAGTCCACCTGTAGTCAGCTGATGAGGGTAGAAATTGCTTAGGTACATGCAAGCTTGATCGAAACTGCACGCGAAATCCGGCTCAGGCTCAGGGTTGTCACTGACGGCGGGACCGTCATTGGAAGCCGGTGCTGGTGCATTGCTTAGCAGCGACTATCGTTTCTTAGTTGGTTTTAACACGACCCTTCGCCGTTTGCCGTCTGCATGATCATAGATACAGGAAAAATCCGGTGATACACACCAATACCCTCCAACAAATTGTGGCTCAATACGATAAAAACAGGGATCGCTACATAACCTTTTCCTTATTGCACGCTTCCACGTATGAGGAGCTGGCGAAAATTTGTAACAGTCATAGTTTTCGATAAAATACTGATAAATTTGAACAACTGTTGCCATCTTATCATCTGTTGCATTAATCGCGGTCCATATCAAATACGCGTAACTTCTGTCGGGTTTTTGGAAAACGGGCTGCACGGCGGGCGGGTCTCTGGAGAATACTGTAACCGAAACTGGTCTTTGTCTTTCTTTAATATGAAAAGCCTAAATTGATACATTTTTGCAACCTCTTCCTTCAGTCTCAAGGCCAAGTTACAATAGCACACTGTGGTATCTTTTTTAAACGAAACACCTGCAAGTCGACACATTACTGAAGCGCATGCACATTACAATTCATGAATATCTGCCATCTGGCGGACAGGCGAAGAATTGCAACCTATTAAATCCTAGCCATTCTCAATAAACGCATCAACCGCGCGTCAACCGCACATGACCCGCGCATGACCCACGGCTGGGAACGCAAAATGAATGCGGCATGCTCCAGGTGAATTGCGTCGCATTCCAGGAAAAAGCCGGGGAAAAACCGGCGATGTGTTAGACTCAGATGTGCCGCAGCAGTATTTCATATATTTATCCTGTCACCTGCATTTTTGTGGGTATTTTATTTCGTTTTCTTGGTTATCAGTGGGTGTTACCATCGTACTGTTCTCTCCTGTTTACTGTGACACTATCTACACCTAAGCGCCAGTCCTGGTTATTTCTTTGCCATAGTAGTGAGGTGTACCCTACTTCCCTTGAACTACGCTAGAGTATCAACAACCATAAAAACACTTTGCTGTATAGTTCAGGGAGTGCTTTATTAGAGAAATAGGATTTTCTAGGGATGTCCAACATGACTCATAACTTTGAATAAGCTCTCTGAAACCCTAACATTCATCAAATGTAAATAACAATCACAGTATCATCGCTTTTATTTGAAACATTATCATTCTCATCACCATTGCCCAGGGCACCACCACCACCAATTCCACTTAAATTACAGACTTTAACAGTACAGTATCAGCAACTTCCTCATGACAGAAATTCTCCACATTCATAAGAAGTGCTAATTGAACAGATAAATAATCAAGTACACCCCCCTGCTCCTCAAATTCAACAAGTCTCTTTGATTGATTTCTGATGACTCTCTCTCTTCAACATCTGACTGTTTAAACAATCTGCAGAGTCTAGTAACGTAATTGTTAGCGCATCTTTGGCACTAGTTGCTCTTTTGGACTGTGACTATAATGATAAACCTTTTAGAAATGACTTAATAGTGGCGGGCATATTGTTAGCACTGGCAGCAGTAACAAATACAGCAGAAGCTGGCATTGGTGTCAGTGGTTGTGGGCTGGGTATTTTTTATATTAACATTCTCAATATTATGCTTCCACACATTATCCATTTTAGTGTTTGAAGTACTAGCTAGGGACACAGCCGGCTGACTTGAACTTTCAGTTCCCTTTTTATATCTCTTCTTAACTTGAAGTTCATTGTCTACTAGAAAGAGGGGTGAGCCAGGGGAAGTGGGCCTTATGCAGTCAGAGTGTTGTGATGTTATTTTTTACAGTAATATCACTAATAATAAAAATAATTTTTGCTGTAAAGTCATGTTGATATACTACTACAACACAGGAACGGGCTCCATGAGGGCAGACTAGGCACTTGGCACTAGGCAGGCACTGGCACAGCCACTTCAATGAAAGTACCATCAATAACAGCAGCCCTGTTGTTGTTTAATGGTTCAGCTAGGTCCCCCTTTTCTTAGGTATACTATTTGACACTAGAGTGATTTTTTATTACTGTAACTAAGCAGTGCCCTTCACTGGCAATTGTGTATAGGTAGAGAATAATAGAAACTCAAGCTGGAGTACAGCACTGGATATATTATCTTTCACTATCCTTTCTAAGAATGGCCAGCATTACAATTAATAAACTGTTCTGGTTCTTGAATCTTAATTACAGTATTATGCTTGGGATTATTTTTCACAGTATTAATAATAATAATAATAATAATAATTATAATAATAACTACTGCTGTATATTCACATTGATATACTATTACAATCACAGAAACATGTGCAGCATAAGGGCCAGAGAGCTCTCTTCACTGAAAATCCATTCAAACACAGCAGGTTAAGGCAAAAAACGAAGTAAATATTATTTTAATTTGAAAGCTGTAATACTACAACAGCAACCCAGAGCCTAACTAACCCACACCTATACCTTGCAAGAAATGACTTTAACTTGAGGCTGCACCTCAATTTATACTGCTCCTTGGCTCATAATTCTCAGATTACGTTTTATTTTTTTTAATCAATTAATCGTGCAGATTGCCAGGGATATAAAAATAATAATTCAGAAATGGCAGCTTGACATTTTTGAGACTGACCCATGGAAATCTGCGGACCAACGGAACCAGACGATTCATGGTGGATCCAAATTTTCCAAAAATGTCAGCCATCTCTACTAAGCATAGTATTACCTTTTTATATTAAAATGTAATACATTTTGTCTTTGGTTTCTAATTGAACTTTACATGCTTTGAAGATAGTAATTGCATTTTCGGACACATTTTTCTATAATAGATTTTTGTGTGTTAAGTACATACGGATGCAGTCTGCTTTATTAAGCAGTTTTGCTCAAGTTAACTGCAAGTGAAATGCAGTGTGACCATAGACAGATTGTGACTTCCCCATGGCCAGACTAATTGCCCTTAAGAGTAAACACAGCAGGATCCCTGCCTCTGAATGGGACTACTGGGTCACCACCCATCTGGAAGAGCTGCGCAGTGAGAGCAGAAGGAATCGATCCCTCTACCTGCACAGCTCTAACAGGTGATCACACTGTTTTTATTGTATTTTAATTACTGAGTATTGAAGCAGGGGGCCTCCGGAGCTGAACTAGAGTATTTCAGGTCTGGGCACCACCTGCTCCACGAGTTACAGGCCCCGACATGGGGTACCGGTATCTCCTGAAAGTTTAATTCTCCCGCGTCATGGCCCATGTGACCAGGACATTTAAACTTGCAGGAGATACCGGCACCTGATTCGGAGGCCTGTACCCCGGGAAGCAGGGGATCCTCGGACCAGAAAGTAAAGTAATGTGTTTCAGCAACAGACACACCTTGCTTCAATCCTACTCTATTTATTACAAATAAACATTTTATTTTAAATTTTAAAGAGCTGTGCAGAGAGACACATGGTCCTTTTCAGTAAACTTCAATATATAACTTATTAAGAGTTTTGAGCACTTTTCTAGCAAGTTTAAAACTGCTTCTTCTCGCTCAGTAGCTCTCTTGCAATGTCAAACCGACCAGTAGCTCAAAAAATGCTCAAACTCGCATTTAAAAAAAACAGCTATTCAGGTACAGTAGTTCCGAGATGCACATTCTGGATGCAACACACAGGTTCTGATCTGAAAGTTTGGCAAAATGGGTTCTGTGATGTGACTGAAGAAAAACATATTTTGACTACATCGGATTGAAGCCGGGTTCCTCCCGGAGCTGACACGGATTAATATCAGCTCAGGGGGTGGGTGAAGGTTGGAGTTGCCCAGGTTGGATGTTTACACCTACTGGGATGGTTGCGAGAGGAGTTAACCCCTTCATTACCTTAGTGGTTACTACCGCTAAGATAATGAAGGGGTTAACCCCTCCCGCTACCCACCCGGTAGGCCTAAACACCCACCACGGGCCAAATACCATCTTCAGCCACCCCATCTACCCCCAATAAACCAGGTACTCTTGTCTAACCCCTTTAGTTTCTAAGGTAATTAAGCTTTTTTTATCTTATGTTTAAATTTCCCGCGTCACGTGATCGGGACTTTTAAATTTTGTGGAGATACCGGCACCCCATACAGGACCTTTAACTCAGGAGACAGGGTGTCCCCGATGCTAACATGAATGCGGTTCAGCTCCAGAGACACCTTGCTTCAATACCGTGTTATTAAAATCAAATCAAAAGAGTGTGATCGCCTGTAAGAGCTGTGCACGGAGATGCAGCTCTCTCTATGTGCAGCTCTTACAAAATACAGGCAGGTCGCAGGGGCCGAACATAGAAAAAGACACAGGAAAATACACTGCTGTCCTTAGCGGTATGGCATTTTCGTACCGAATGGTATCTGACTTGCGATAACTCTTTCTGAATACCAGGATAACACAAATGTCAGATTGATCGGTAGGGTCATGACAAAACGTTCGACATGGCAGTACTCTTATCGAAGTTACGTGAATAGGCCTCACAGAGAGAGTGTCCGCTACTCTCTACTCTCTCTCTCTGCGGCCTGGTAGGATTACCGTATTTATGGGACAGATGTTTTCTTATTTAGACTCTATGCATTGTAACACTGAAATCTGATTTCTCTTGTATCTTTGTTCCAGGAATTAAAATACATCCTATTAGTATTTTTAAGGAATGCATGTGATTAGGCAAATATAATGATAATGTACACAATACAATCCTAATATTGTAATTAGCACATGTTCCTTATAAATTTAACTGTGGAAGCATTTTAGATAACCACCTTTTTTATATCACAAGCCCTTAATGAATACAGCTAAATTGATGTTAATTGATAACGATCTTAATTTACAATATCTACATTTATAACAACATTAGTTGCTAACTGAGCACCTGCATTATTAGCACATTTTATATTTTCAGTCCATAGTTTTAATCGCTTGCATTACCAGACTCCCTCTCCTTCAGATACAATGCAGATTTCTTGAAAATGACGTGTCTAACCACCTATTTTATAATTACATGCTTTACACACAGAAATTGATCATTTGTGGGATCTTCATGGAAGATTTTTCATAATGGTAAACTGTAATAATAAACTTAACAAAAGTGTGCTTGACTTGCTATGACTAGTTTTTACTTAACATTTACATTCCACAGGATTACTAAGCAGCTTACTGTACTTTATGAATATAATATCAATGGGAGTTAAACTAAATTACTAGAAATATATATACATGTTGGGCTGTAAAGGTGCAGCAAAGTACAGAACTAAGGAATCTTGATTGATGCTTGTAGTTTATTTTGATATTTTCTGAGTGTCTCCATTTGGTAGTTGGGACAAGGCTGGGTTGATAAAACTATTTCCCTGAAAGGTTTTTTTTTTTTTTTTTGCATTTTTCTCTGATTTTCTTGTGCTGTATTAAAGTTTAGATCACTATAATTCGTAAAGCAATGTATTGAGGCACTCACTTGGCATCATTTTGTGTTTGGGGAGAAACACTTGCTGCTAAGAAAAATTTATAAAATAAAACCTCCCCTCTGCATAATTATGCTGAGCTTGGTCTCTTTACATGAAATATTTAAACAGTCACAACACACAAACACTTGGCAAGTATTTCGTTTAATTAGATATGCTGATATATTAACTGCTATTCAGCCAACACAATAGTTCGCCTCACAGTAAGGGGGCTTTCTTTTGGAAATACTGTATTTCAGAAATTGATTGTTATTAATCAGCGCCAGGCAACATAAACTACTGATCAAGGTAAGAAATAAACTGAAAGCATAGTCGGTAATTTTCTCTTGGCCACCTTAGTCGACCTACTTTCATTAACTACTGCGGAGTCTAAAACCCTATTTGAGACCTTAATCTTTTAAATATTTATGATACCCATATGATTAAACGAACTATTTATAATGTAGATAGAATGTTAGAAGTGCTCACCACAGATGATACATAGGGGGTCATGCAGTAAGCGGCGGAAAGGCACTTCTCGCCCGTTTCACGCCAAAAATGCATACCCCTATTCAGTAAGGGGCGAAAACTTGGCGAAAAGCAAAAAAACCGCCAAGGTGTTTGGCGTTTTTTTTTTCCGCCATCGGCACGGCGAAAGGGCACTTTGCGCCGCAACTAGCCATTTTTTCAACCACACTCAATTTTAGTAGTGGCGAGTAGCTTTGCGCCACTCTAGAATGGCGTTTTTCACGGCAATCCGGCTCGCCCCAAAAAGTAGGCAAGTTGCTGGTGAGAGGCTGCGGATGAGCGGCGGAACGGCACTTAGAAAAAATCAGTCCTTTTTCTTCCTGGGATTGATGTCAGAGGTCTCCGGATCTGATACCATTAATACCAGCACCAAGCCCCCCGGCATGCATCCGAGGCAGGAAAAATGCATTTAAACCCCACTTCATTAACTTAGCGGTTAACCGCTAAGGCAATGAAGGGGTTAACCAGCCGTGTCAGGTTTATTGTGGTTAGCGGGGGTGGGTGAAGGTGGTATTTGGCCCTTAGTGGTTGTTTAGAGCTTGCGGGGGGGTTGCGGGTGCACTTAACCCCTTCATGACCTTAGCGGTTAATACCGCTACGGTCATGAAGGGGTTAAGCCCTCCCGCTACCCACCCGCAAGCCCTAAACAACCACCATTGGGGCTAATACCCCCCTCACCAACCCCCGCTAACCACAATAAAAAAAATACACACACAACAGCCCCACACGAAATAAATATATAAATAAATAAATAAATAAATATATAAATATATATATATATATATAATATATATATATATATATATTACAGCAACAACCCCTATACCTCCCTAACATACACATATATGCACATCAATGATACTATAGGCTGGCGGGGGCCCTCAGGTGTTCCCTGCAGGCCTGCATTACCAATTCAGTGCACCCCAAAAAAATTACAACACATAAATACACCACCCTTAACACATACAGTATAGTAATGTGCAAAATTACTATTATCCACATATGGATAATAGTGAATTTGCCCATTTAAAATACATAAAGAACAATAAATACATATAGTACTCACCCATGTCCGGCTGACACGATGAAGGCCATCCTCATCTTCATCACCGTCCATGCCCCCTCCGATGCTGCAAAACATGACCAAGAATAAAAACAGCCAATGTAATGTCCCCTAACCCCTTAATCACCATAGCGATTATTAACCGCTACAGTAATTAAGGGGTTAACCCACCCTCACCCACCACTCGGGAGGCCTACATACCCTCCCCCACTAACCCCCCACCCCGTGAGGCCTAACCACCCTCACACACTACCCAGCCGGGAGGCCTACCCACATACCCTTGGGGCCAATACCCCATTCCCCCATCCACAGTACCCACAATAAAAACAATACACAGCCCCACAATAAACATCATTATATTTATTAACTACATAACCCACCCCCTGTTCCCCCCCATAAATACATGATTTATTATTTTACATACAGGGTTAATACCACAGGCCCACGGGAGTCCCCGGTGGGCCTGACGGGTCACCTCACAGACCTACAGTAGCTCAGCATCATGTTTCAAACAGGGTCTCAAGGCCTGTTGGTGGTTCCCGCCAGGCACCATGGTCCACCAGGTGGTCTCCGCGGGTCACCGTGGGCCACAATGGGGTCTCCACGGTAGGCCTGCGGATGTCTGGGGGGCCCCAGGTCAGACCCACAGGTGTCTGAGGGGCTTCGGGTGGTTCCCACAGGGGTCTGGAGACCCACGGGTGGTCCCTACGGGTCCGTGGTGCCCCACAGATGTGGGGTCACCAATTCTTCCCCGCAGGTGTCCCCCATGGACCCGGAAGCCTGGTACCCGTGAGAAGCCCGAGGATACCTCAGGTGGTCTCCAGAGGTCTCCCGCAGACCAAAAGGAACCAACCCTGTATGTTAAAAAAATAAACATGTCCATTACATTAAATACATCAATCTCCCCCCCACCCCCCCTCCCACAACACATACAGTACAATAATGTGCAAAATAACTATTATACAGATAGGGATAATAGATTATCTGCCCATTATTAAACACATTAACTAGCATAATAAAATAAATAAAGTTCTACTCACCTCATCAATTAGAAGCCCCCTCGCCAGCAAAATCTGTGTCCTCCTTTGCCAACAAAATACATAGCCAATACATTGCAATTACTTTTTGAAATCAATTAACCCCTTAATCACCTTATCGGATAATAACAGCAAAGGTAATTAAGGGGTAAAGCCACCCTGGCCCGATACCCACCATTCACCCATTCATTTATACAGTGGCTTCATCATGCAGATATATATATATATATATATATATATATATATATATATATATATACACACACATGATGAATCAATATATAAATAAATGTGTAAGGGTTAAAAAAAACATGCTCTAATAAAAATACCACTTCTCCATATCAGCCACAGTCAAATAAAATCCTGTTTCCGAAACAAATCAAATCTCATCTTCCAATCTAAAGCATCAAATGCCAATCAAAACATTGAATTTACATTGTATACATGATGCATACAATCTATGCACCATGTACACTCTACAAATCAATGTTAACAATAAAATATCCCAACCAAAATATTATTAAATCAAAACAAGTATACTATTTAACCCAAGCAAGTCACCATAAATCAATTAGCATTCATTAATCACATCCAAAAACAATTTAAATACCATCCATAACAATTACACAATTAACTATTTCAATGGTTAAACAGAACAGGTTACCATCAGACAAAATATAAGTACCAAAAAGAATACAATATACAAAAGCAAGCCTCACCATGACCTAAAGTACACCATACAAGACCAAAAATTACATCTATCTAATTCGAAAATACATTATACACACATTTATGCATAGCAGCATAGCCAAAATCATTTTAAATGCTGCAAAACAAGCTTTTCAAACAAATCATTTCTTACCCTGTATGTATATATCGATCTAGACATACATACATACATACATACATACATACATACATACATACATACATACAGTGGCAAGAAATGATCTAAAAAAAAAAAAAAAAATGTAATAAAAAAAACATGTACAAGTTAAAAAAAATACATTTCTTTTGTTCACTTACCATTACTTGACCCACTCACTGACTCCCGTTGAACAGCTTACTCTCGGACCAATCCACGCACAGGAACCCATAAAATAATAAACCATAAAATAATAAACCATAAAATAATAAACCATAAAATAATAATCCATAACAATCCAGGTGTCTTCTATTTGTAATCCATCTTCATCTGTATTCTTCTTTCTTGTATCTTCCGCTCTCTTCCGGGGTCTTCTTGTCTTCTTCGGCCACGCCCTGGTCTTCTTTCTTCTGTAGGAGGTCCTTCCTCCTCGGCGTCAGCCTTCAAAATGAGACGACATAGGCTTTTATAGGCCTATGACGTCACATTGTCGTCATATGTTTCCCACGGCCCTGATTGAGCTGTGAAAACCATGTGATTTTGGGGGAAAAAAAGAATTTTGATGACGTCATTTAAAGGCAATAACGCCAGCCAATCAGAATGGCTGTGCTTCAATTGAAACAAAAGAAAACAGCGCACAACGCCAAATAGTGAAGCAAATTCAAGACCTGCCTCTGCATAACGGCTGTGATTGCACCGACAGCTCATCGCATAACAATGTGGGACTCGTGCCTTTTCCATAATATGAGTTCATTATATTGCTTATCAAATTTTATTTATTTATAAAAATGTTTTACCAGGAAGTAATCAGGAACACCCAGAAAAAAAGACATAAAACATCAGGTGCAGTGGGTTAACTAAAAGAGTGATCTGCAGTATGATAACTTGGCTCTTATAGATGACCTACTTACAACAAGTAAGATAAAAACAGCAAGTGGTTTAGAGGTGGTTCTTGGAGACTCCAGCTTGCAGTGACAGGTGGATATGGCCGCAGCACACAGCAGTAAATACTGATATCAGGCTGGATGGTATGTTCATGAAGGTTTCAACTCCCAGTCAGATACACGCAATCATGCAGGAATAGAGGGAAATATATACAGTATATATATATATATATATATACACATATATAATAAAAAACAAAGGGTGCAATATTAACTGAGATTTATAATGGTGGTCTCTGCGTGAGAAGAGCAGAAATTCTGTGACCAGAAATCACCAGTACACAGAGTCCTGATGTGGATATGATATACTGTGACAAGGAATCACCAGTACGGAAAGTCATGATGTGGATATTCCTGGAAATAATTGAAATAGCCAATTTTGTGAAGTACTGTGAGATACATTGTATCACGCAAAGGTGAAAATCTACTTACAATGTAGTAGAAGTAAAAGGCATTTCGGATAACAATCCCAGCTGCACTGTAAACCGCGAGTCCTGATGTCTCTGCATCCACGTTGGAACACTGTGGATCGTCTGTGTCCGCAAATTGGATTGCCACGCTGTTTCCTCGCCCTCTCGTCAGCTGGTAATGACATTAGAGAATGCCGAAGATCTTGGTATAATGCTGTTTCTTCACACAGCCGATGTATCACTTCTCGCTAGGCTCTGGTTGAATGTAATGACACTATGAATGCCAGTGCAATCTTGATGGTATTTCAGCAGTTCAGTCATCTGCAATATATATTATAACAAATTTAAAAAAAACAAAGAGAAAATATTAAACAAAATAGAATAAAAGGGCAAAAATTTACTGTCTGTGTATGAGAGAGTTAGCTAGTACCATAAAATGGCAGAAATTGATATCGAATAGTTAATTAGGCATATTAATTAAATATTTGCATGCTCAGAAGAACTGAAATAGGCTCTGTGGCTTGTAATGATGCAATTACGCATCTACTGAAGATGTGGCGAGAAAAAATCTTCTAGTTATTTGACTCGATTTTGCCTTTTTGAGTTAATGAAGCTACTCAAATTCCAGTGAATTTACAAAAATTGCGCTTTTGAACCATTTTTGTTATACTGCTTGAATTTGCAGAGCCAGAATGAAACCACTTGGTTTGGACATTTAAGAACGGCTTACAGAATACGGGGACATGCATATCCAAGCGTAAATGGATCTTTCAGCATGCATACAGTATGAACTTCTCACAGCTACATGAAAATCCCCCTAATTCTGCAACATTATTATCCTTTTGAGACTTGGCGAAAAATTTAGCAAAGAGGCAAAAAGTGAGTGAAAAAAAACTGCTAAACTGGAAATTAATAGTAACATCTCATAATATATTCACTGTGAGGTGTAAATAAAAATACCACTTGTGGTGCATTTCCATGTCTCAGTCAGGTCTAAAATCTTGTCTTTTTCCCCATTATTGCTTAGCAAACAGTGCTTACACTGCAGCCAGGAATTCTGGGTAATGACAGATAAATGAGCACTGTGTGTAACTCTTAAAAGTAATAGTTTTAGAAAATATTTTTCACTTGTACAATATACTACATACTATATATCTCACTTAAATATATAAGTATGTATGCTGGAGGCAGTTTAACAATCTCTGCTGCAAACATTTCAGTTCTTACACATAAAGTTAGCTGATGTTGGCTCTGTACCTTTCTCTGTCATTATATCTTGAGCAGTCCCAGCTGGTGACACTGAAAAGCATCTACAGTTATTCCTCATGTGGAACACTGACCAGTTACATTTTGCATACTCCCTCACTCTTCTAAGTATTTCTGCTGGATGGATATGGATGATGATTTATAGAGCATGTCCAATTGGCTCTGTTTGCCCATGCTGGTCTTCTTTATGAACACTGAGGTCAGTGGTGTATTTGTAGGAAACCATTCAAGGAAAACAGTACACAGCAGGGTGAAATGCTAAGCAAAACAAGCTCCGGAATGTACTGTAGTCAACTCTTTACCAAAGCTTCTACAGACTTCATCTTCACAGTGTTTTTGTATTAAAAAATCTCAGGGTTAACTACAATAGACAGACTTTTTTTAAACTCTCTAGGTGTCCTTCTGGGTTTCACTTTGAAAGTAACATGCTATAGTATAAAGCAATACTATACATAAGTGCACATCCCCAACAATCACAAATATTCTAGAGATTCAAAATCAATATTGGCTTATGTCAATCATTTCAACTGTATTTATTTATAAAACATTTTAGCCGGAAAAAAAATACATTGAGAGTTCTCTCATTTTCAAGTATGTCTTGTTGAACCCCACTGCCCACTCGTACTGCCCTATACTGCTGTGAAAAGAAAAAAGAACAGCGTGATAGTTCAGGCCCAAATGGTCCTTTATCAGGTTTGGGCCTGAAACATCACTTTTTTGGGGAATGTTTGCCTGATTCCTGGTCAGTAAAGGCATTTATTTACCACAATTAAAGTTGTTTGTGATTATTCTCTAGATCAGCGGTGTGCAAACTCACCGCGCCTGCGCCCCCCTATCTGAAACTTCCTCGGTTGCACCCCCTTGCGTCTAATGATGCGTTAAATGACATCACGTCACGTGACCCACGGCGTCAATTGATGTCACGTCTCCATGGCAACGGGCGCCATTTGACGCTGCGTTGTCATAGAGACACGCGACCAGAGCTTGGTAAGTAAATTTACAGAGGCCTCGTTCTCTCAGCACAGGGCCTTTGTAAATGCCGTGCCCCCCCCACCCCCAGAAAGTCTCTGGCCCCCCCGGGGGGTGCGCCCCCCAGTTCGCGCACCGCTGCTCTAGATGGACTAAGATGCTGAAACAATGAGTCTGTTAGTTTTCAAGTCTGCTGTACCCTCTTTTTTTCTTGACTTGGAAGTTTCGTTACACTTCTTGGGGAATGCACACCTAATTAAATTATTGGAATATATATATATATTTATCTTGTTTAAGATATCTGGATTTTTCAAGTTGCCTATACTGCTGTGGTAGTAACATACAACAGTACAGTAGTTAAGAGCTTGTCTGTAGGTCATAGGGCAATGTACAGAAATAAAAACAGTAGGTCATTGTGATGCTTTATAATAAAAAGTGAAGGGAAAAAGAACAGAAAGCACACACCTCATGGTGCAATACATGTTTTAATAAACACAAAGAATAATGAAAATACACTCACAAACATCCAAGTTTTAAAAGCGGTGGCTTTAGAGGTTGTGTGGAGATGTAGAGCGTTCTTCCTCTGCAGGGATACTTCGCCCATTGAGTAAGTGCGTCCGCTACAAACCAACAGTTAGGTAGTGCCTCTGACCTTCTTCCGCACCATGTGACCTTCCAATTGTGCGTCCCAGTGTCACCCCCTCACTACGTCCATTGTGATGTTTAACAAGAAAAAATCAAGTGCAAGTAAAACTTTAAGTGAAAAATGTGCAGTGCAACAAAAACATGAAAATATAAATACAAACAAATGTGATAGTGCAGCTTCGAAAGATAGATTATTTTCAGGGGTATTGATCACAAGCAACAACAAAGATAACGGATGCAAATATCCTCAGGTACAAATAAAAGGGGGAAAAGGCAGAACAATTGTGTGACACTGTATGACAGTATAGCCTGGGTCCTCCTGGTCCCCTGTTTGTCCCCTTACCTTCCAATAGGCAGCTGTGGCTGGGGAGAGTGCGGGGGGAATGTGCATAGCAAGCGCAAGTGGTGGCCATTAGGAGTATAGCACAGAGAGAGGGTGAGAGAGACAGAGAGAGGGTGAGAGATGGAGAGAGGGTGAGAGAGACGGAGAGAGGGTGAGAGAGACGGAGAGAGGGTGAGAGACAGAGAGAGGGTGACTGTGGGGGGGTGGGGTGATTGGTGTTGTGGGGTTACTGGGTGGGGTGATAGGGTGTGGGGTGGACTGGTGGATGACTTGGTGGGTTGATTGGGGGGGTGTGGTGTGACTCCGTATTGGTGGGGCTACGTGGGTTTGATTTGGGGTGTGGGGTGATGGGGGTGTCGTGACTGGTGGGGATTACTGACTGTCTGACTGGGTGGAGTGACTGGGCGACTGGGCGACTAGGCAGGATGACTGACTATGACTGACTTTTGACTGACTTTTGACTGACTTTTGACTGACTTTTGACTGACTGGGTGGGGGGGGGGGTATGACTGACTGACTGACACACACTCTCATACCCATACACACACACTCTCTCTCTCATACCCATACACACACACACTCTCTCTCTCATCACACACACACACACACACACACACACACACACACCCACACACACACACACACACACACACACCCACACACACACACACACACACACACCACACAACACACCACATCACACACACACACAACACACACCACACACAAACACATCCGACGATCCCTTTTTTAATATATTAATACTAACAAACTGAATCTTCTCTTTAACACTAGTTTTGACAAAACCCAAATAGCCTTTTTAGATTTACTCATATACAGTGAAGACGATGTTCTGAAAACTAAAACATTCTGCACGAAGGTTGATTGTAACAATTTCATTTTATATAACAGTTGCCACCATAAACATTGGCTTTGCAACATACCATATGGACAGTTTCATGGAATTAGAAGGCATTGTTCAAGTTTGGACACATTTAATGAACACACAGTTGTTTTTTAGAAAGAAATGACAAATCAGACACTGTTGTCCAAGCAAATGAGGATGCGACTAATTTAGATAGGATTTCTATCCTAAAACAGAATAAGGAAAACAAACTACAAGTTAACGTCATTTCCTTTGTGACACAATTCAATAAAGACACACATAAAATAAATAGCATAGAGAAGAATCACTGGCATATTTTAAAACCAGATGCAATTTAAAAGATTATCTACCAAACATACCCCAATTAGTTTTTATAAAAGATCATAATCTGAAAGACAAATTTGCCCCCAGTGCATTAAGTAAACAGGTTAAAACAGATACTAATAGTTGGTTATCACCCCAACCGAAGAGATTTATTAAGCGTGATAAATGTAAAGCATGCATTTTAGTCAGAAGAAAATAGACAATTTTAAATCTACAGTTACGGGATCGTTTTTTTAAAAAATGTTACCTTTTGTTAACTGTAAAAGCGATTATGTGGTTTATTACCTTGTGTGCCCTTGTGAACTACAATATGTGAGACATACGATTCGTCCACTCAGGGTACAGATTCTGGAAGATATCCGGAATATCACATATGGCCTAGAATGACACATGTTTGCATTTAAAAAACACTATTGTTCAGACCCAGCAAGTCTGTAATATATGGGTATCGAATAGGTACAACAAAATTGGAGTAGCAGTCACAGAACCAATGATGATCAAAGAAAATAATTTTGGAACCACCGCCTATATACCTTACAGCCACATAGTCATAATATTGAGTTTGATAAAAATGTTTTTCTGATTTAAGTTTTTAATACTTTTCTTTTTATAATTGTATAAATTAATTTTCTATTACAGTATACTCTCCATTCAGGTTTAACAAGATCTCTACTGTGAGGATTCTTTGTCTCTTTCTATTTGCCTATGTCTTTTTTTGTTGATAGCATACAGTACTCAATAAACAATAGCAATACTACATTATTTTCCACTTTTGTAGAAAAAAGACAAATCAAACAGATTTCTACACTATTGTCGGCATACTATTTATTTTACTTTTTTTTAATATATTGTAAACATATATGTACGTGTTTATAGATTCATATACCCAATATAAATACTGTACTGAACACACATTCTTAATGTTTTTCTATATTTATGTTCTTAGTTATGTGGCATATTTTGTACATTAGCCTTTTTTCCTTTATTTTGCTGTTTGGCTGCAGAGAGGCTTATCCTATTAATTGCTCGTTTGGATTGCACACCACGTGAGTGGGATTAATATAAATCAATTCCTATAATATGAATAGAAGAAAAAGAACACCTAAGTGTGATACGGTGTGCTAAGTATGAGCTGGGGTGTAATGGGTGTAAGTATGGTCCTAAATCGGATGCTTGGTGACAATGACCTAAATGTGTGTTCATTCAGTGTGTTAAAACAGATAAACAATGAATGAAAAGAATGACATATAAAAAATGATATATAAAATATCATAAAATCCACTGATAGATATATACCCCTCCATTGAAGAGTATGTGAATGTATATGGCTGACAGAAAGAAATATGTAACATTCCTGATGAAGCCACATGAAAGTGGAGGAACACATTGGATTAGCAGCAGAAGCAGAAGCAGCAGCAGCGCACACACAGATTGCTAGTATCCACCTACAAGACCAACCCCAGACTCGGCAGTCTACAAAGTGCAAAAGCAATGGATAGGATTTACCAGCCAAAGACTGAGCAGCATCCACAAGTTCCATTTGTCACCGAGTTTATGAAGGAAATTCCTACTTCCGGGAGCGGGGACGTCACTTCTGGTATGCTGCCATGATGACAAGGATGCCAGTGGAGGACCCGGTGAGCGTATGCGGAGTGCAGGAACGACCCCTGTGGACGAACAGGGGCCACCACACGCACCACAAATCTCTCACTACCCTCAGGACACCGAAGGGCTGCAATATCTGAGAGGTCCAAGGTGCACAGAAGGTGACGGAGAAATGGAGGCAGCAGCAGCTCATTGGCATCAGAGTCAATGAGGGACCTCAGTGAGTGATTTTATTATGGGATATTAAATTGATACTTTTATTTTCATTTCCTATGTCTGCCTGCGCCCCACGTTTTTCTTCTATATGGCTAATATTGTAAAACAGTATTACACAATTTTCTCTCCTTTCCCCACCCCCCCTTTTTTTTTATATGTACCTGAGGATAATTGTGCTCCGTTAGCATTGTTTTTTCATTGTGGTGCTTTGCAGATATTTTCTAAATACATTTACTCAAGAAAAGGTTTAGGTGAAGTATAAATGTATATATACAGCTGAACCCCATTATAATGCAGTGCTCGGGGAATGAGAAAAAATGGCTGCCGCAATCAGGGGTTCCACGTCCGCCGAAGGGGGAGAGCTGGGATACCTTTCCCAGCTGTCCCTGAACCCGGCGTCGCAGCGGCACCCCCACGCAGGAACCGGAGCAGCTTTGCAGGGGATCCGTCACCATGGAGGGAGGGAGGTGTGTTAGTGTTGGGGAAGCTTTTGCATATCTACCTCCACTCTTGCATGTTTGGGGAATAAGCTGCAGCTATTTCAAGTCTTGCCACATACCCGGAGCAGCTTCGCAGGGGATCCGACACCACGGATGGGGAGGGGGGGATGGTGGCAGGTAAAACAACAACTGCCACAATCTATGCAGGCCCTTGGCACATGGGAGGCGTTTGCATTTGTCCTATGTATTTATTCAGTTTTTTTTCAGCAACTCGAGCATGCCACAAGGTTAAGAGGTTAAGCTATAATTCAGTATAAGAACCAGATAATTGAGGCAGTGTTAAAAAAAAGTATTCCATCAATATAACACATTCAATATTACCAGCCACAAACCAAGCACTATAAAATAAAAATACAACTTTATTAAAGTGGCAGTCCCATGTAGCAGGTCAAAAAAAATGAAAGCATGTAACATTGAAGTACACCTAAAAATAAACAACATCCTGTATTTCTTCTCAGTCAGCATTAGAAATGCTAAAATAAGCATTGATCACTTCATCCCATTGACTGCCTGGGGGTGGAAATGGCAGCCATCTTAATTTCATTCAAAGTCTATTATTTTGGAGGCTGATATCTACAGACTGAATCATCATAAAAATAAAAGGAAAATATCTCACTGAAAAAAAAAAGCTGCAGCCATTCAAGTCTTGCCACTTGCCCGAAGCAGCTTTGCAAGGCATCCGACACCACGGGGTGGGGGGGAGGGGAGGTTGGTGAGTGTGTGCGTGTGTGTCAGCAGTGCAGGAGAAACCTGTGGGGGGAGGATCTCATGCAGTCTGGAGAAGCCGGGATGTTAGATGTCTCTGTCTGAGTCCCCTGCCCCGGAGCCTGCCCCCCTCTCTCCTCCCCCCCAGGGAAGGTACAGGTGTGTGTGTGTATTAGTTATTAAAGTTTGAAAAAAAAAATTAAAAATGGGAAAACGGGAGCCACGCTTACCCTACATTATATGCGGATTCGCGTTGTAGCAGATCGCGCTATAACGGGGTTCAGCTGTATATTTATTGTATATGTGTTTGTAAAACAAACACAAATTCTAAGCAAAGGCCTTTCATTTGCTCTGACCATGAAAATGTCACCTATTAATTCATATAATGATGTAGGAAAATTTGTGAGAAACTTATCACTAAAAAAAAATATTCCTTAAAGCAAAATATTACATGGTAATAGGATTTAGGAGAAAAGAAAGATACCAATTCCATTGAAAAATACACACACTCCATTTAAAAAGAGGTCAGTATTTTATCCCAGCTTTATTTGTATAGCGCCATTAATGTGCATAGCGCTTCACAGTAGTAATACACATGGTAATCATATAAATAACAAATAATATAAATAACAGGTCATGTGAATAAGTGCTTCAGACATAAATGTAACTTTTAGGAAGACGAGTCAATGCTCTGAGGAGCTTACAATCTAATTGGTATGTAGGAGGAACGTACAGAGACAGTAGGAGGGCATTTTGGTAAGTGCTTCTGCAGGGGGCCAAGCTTTATGTATCATGTGTCTAGTTATCTACGGTGCTACTCATATGCTTCTTAAAGCAAGTGTGTCTTAAGGTGGGTCTTGATGGTGGATGGAGAGGGTGCTAGTCGGGTATTGAGGGGAAGGGCATTCCAGAGGTTTGGGGCAGTCAGTGAGAAGGGTTTAAGGTGGGAGAGGGCTTTAGATACAAAGGGGGTAGAGAGAAGACATCTTGAGCAGAACGCAAGAGTCTGGTATTTTAAGAAATAGCCCAAGAAGATCTGGAAAAATTAGAGAAGAGAAATAAAATCTCAAAAATTATCTAAACACACAACAAATACAAGCCCTAAAAAAATAAGTAAAGATGATAGTATTGTGATAAAACTGGCTATACCATGTGATGCCTCACATGGTATACCCCCAATCCAATTGGTTAAAGCACCATGTGACATCTTAAAGGCATGATATCATATCCTTTAAAAAATGGCTTCCTCACATGGTACTACAACCAATCAGAGTGGGAGATATATCATTTGATCACATGGACCATGACGCGGGCGAATTTAAACATTGCCACTGGGATACTGGCACCCCATAACAGGGCCTTTAACCCGGACCTGAAATAAAAGCGGTTCAGCTCCGGAGACCCCCAGCTACAATAATATGTTATAAAAATAAAATAAAAGCCCTGCAATTGCCTGTTAGAAGCGCGCAGATAGAGAGACTGATTCAGTCTATCTCTTTGTGCTTGCCTGTTACAGACAGGTGCAGCCCGGTTGGGTTCACACAGTGCGAGTTCCATTCAAACGCAAGGACTCCCACTGAGTTAATCTGATGAGCCATTAAGTCTCCCTACTGCACGGTGCGGCTTGGGTTCAACCACGGGAAGCGCCAGGCTGAAGAGACAGAATTGGAGACTGCATCTGTAGTACAAAAAGATCCGATTTTCAAACATATCTCCCTAAGGTACCTAAGGTGATTTTTATGGACAGATATTCTTAAACAAAAACTAGTGCTGACATGTTTTAAAATGTCCCCTGGATAAAAAATAAATAAACAAGTTCAATAGGAAGGGCTTTTATAAATGCCAAAATGCAAAGCCTGCAAACTAAATTTACATGACAAAAAACACTATGAACGTTTTCATTTTCACAAACCAAGCAATAATTTGTAATAGAAAGTTGCTATACAGACAATGTAATTTACATGTTACAATGTCCATGTGACAGGCAATATATGGGACCGACCATGAGAACATGAAAGATAAGACAGGCGGAGCATATTACTAATATACCGAAGAGTTTTCTATAGCACACGCTATCGAAGCATTTTAAAGACATTCACTCACATGATCCAACAGGTCTGATTTGTATATTTATTAAGAAATTTTAAAAAAGTGTTCTGCACTGAAAACATTGACCCCTAAAGGGCTACATACTGAAATAGATTTAAGTGCTTTATTGACAAAATAATCTACTTTCCAGAACTGATTTACACTAGGGGTTGATTTCCCCTTTTGTATCTTCTACTTTAATTCACGTAATTGGTATTAATAAAATGCCTCTTGCTATCTCTCCTCTCCTGTTATTTAGATTCATTGCTGTTTTGGATATGGGTTATGTGCATTTTTCTGTTAGAACATTTTACATCAAAAGTACTATACAGTCTGTATGTACTGTGTACTTTGAACATAATTATACTGGGTAAACTTGACATCTATTATAGTTTACATCACACTGTATTTTACAGAATACATTTTGAATGAAAATATAGACAAACCTCTTTCCAATATCTGTCATAATAGACTTAATTGTATATTTGTATTGGTATTATTGCACTCACTATATAATGGTACTTATTAAGAATGTTTTTCATTGATTGACAACATTTGATACTGCAAAATGTGTCTATTACTTATGTATTAAAGTTTTTATGTTTTGATATATTTAATATAGGATTATGCATGAATTAAGATGCTTGCAAATTATCTCTCCCTTTTCCAATTAGTCCTAATTGAATAAGCTATATAGAGTGAGAGATAGCAGGTTATGACATCACCCCTGAAGAAACTGTAGAGTGAAACACATAGAGCTAAATCACTGGTCTTCCTGGATCACATCCAACATTACAGAATCAGCAAGACTCAAACAACACGCGACACATTCTCTACTGACATCATCATACATCGACGAGGCGTGGGAGACCAGAGGCAGTGGCGTACAAGCACCATCTGTGGTGTTAGGTTCCCCATCTGTGTTTGTTTGGGCCTGCAGCTGAGGCCGTTCTGGGTGGTTCTCAGGAAATGCCTTTCTTTAATGAAATGTTAAAATTATCTCCAAAAATAATTGGAGATGCACCTACTTCAAACCATGCATATGGATCTGTACTCCTACACGATACGCATAAAACTCAAGTGGATCATTTGTGAGTGCAAATTCACATGGTACTAATTACCCCTAATTTGATTTTAGAGATACAGGCAGTCCTCGGTTATCCGACACAATGCGTTACTCAAAATGGCGTTGGATAACGAAACATCTTAAAGCGAAACACGTTGTCCCATAGGAACACTGTTTAAATGAAAGGTTCCGTTCCTGAAGGCATTTTTAACACTAAAATACACCAAATATTTAATGCAGGCAATAAGATACGCAGCACACACATAAATTATATAGTGTATATACTGTATTATATATATAATATAACATAAAATATAATAATATAATATATTATATACTGATGGAGCGGCCGTTATTCGAACACTTCATGCGTCATGGACATCGGAATCCCGATGAATTCCAGCCTCCCCGCACTAAGATGCGAGCGCGGCGAGTGCAGAAAAATAAATGTTAGTCTTCTGGCTATTAAAAACATGAAATTGACACAGTAGCACAGTAGCACAGTACTGTACACATTACAATTCATCCATTTTATTGCAAACGAAGAAACAGAATCCATGAAATTCAAACAAAACATCCGCGATAAGTGCGGGTGCCTGGGGCGATTGGCCGCGTTCATGCTGCGTGGGGAACAGCAGATAACTCAAAATCGGCGCCGAGATGTGTTCGAATAACGGCCGCTCCATCAGTAGTATAATATATATTATATACACATAAACAACTTTGCAAAGCATTGTAAGAGCGTTGTATAAGCCGTTTTGGTGTTGTAAAAATGAACATAGGTATGCATTGCATAGCGTTGTATAAGCCATTTGTTGTAAAGTGAAGCGTTGTAAAACGAGGACCTTCTGTACTACACTGTAAACACAAATATATATATATATATATATATATATATATATATATATATATATATATAGTGGTTGACAAATCACCAAAAAATCTACTCGCCACACAAAAAAATCTACTCGCCACCTAGTACCAAACGTGTGCTGCTTGGGCCAATATTTACTCGCCCGGGGGTTAAATCCACTCGCCCGGGGCGAGCAAATGTATAGGTTTGTCGAACACTGTATATATATATAGACCATATGTTACCGGTTGAAGCACGACTTCAAGGGACAGCACACAGGTAAGTTGCTCACAAGTTCTTTGTATTGAAAAAGAGACACAAGAACCGACGTTTCGGTCCCCCAGTGGGGGATTTCAATACAAAGAACTTGTGATCAACTTACCTGTGTGCTGTCCCTTGATGTCGGGCTTCAACTGGTATTGTACGGTCTATTATTGTGATATGGGATAAGCACCAAACTTTGTTTACTTTCAAGTGGAGTGTCGGCTGTTTTTTGGATTTTTTTAATATAAATATATATATTAATATATAAATTTGAAATTTGTATGGTTGTTGTTAGATGTGGTGAATCTGATTGGTCCTCAGCCTATGACCAATCAGATTGGTGGCTCTATGACGTCACCCAACTGCCAGCCTCACCCAGCACACACACACACACACCACCACACACACACCACCACACACACACACACCACCAGGTAAGTAAGCACACACACACCACCACACACACACCACCACACACACACACCACCACACACACACACCATCAGGTAAGTAAGTAAACGGCCCTGCGCCTCCAGCCTCCCCTCCCAGCTCACACCCCTGCCGGCAGCCCACCACCTCAAACCCCTGCGCCGCCCCTCCCAGCTCACACCCCTACCGCCGGGGCCTCAAACCCCTGCGCCTCCAGCCTGTCTTCCCGCCTTGCCTCCCAGCTCACCTCACACCCCGGCGCCTCCCATCTCAACCAGGCAGGACCAAGCGGCGGTAACGGACGGCCGGGAGGGGGAGGGGAAGCCTGAGGGAGCGTGAGCTGAGGGCCGCATGCACAGGAGCGGCGGAATGGACAGGCGGGAGAGGGAGGGGGCAGCCTGAGGGAGTGCGAGCTGAGGGCCGCGTGCATGGGAGCGGTGGAATGACGGCCAGGAGGGGAAGGGGGAGGGAGCAGCCTGAGGGAGCGCGAACTGAGGGCCGCATGCACGGGAGCGGTGCAACGGACGGCCGGGAGGGGGCAGCCTGAGGGAGCACGAGCTGAGGGCCACGTGCACGGGAGCCTGCACCTGAGGGAGCACGTTCCACTCTCACTACCCCCCCTCCTCCTGTCCACTATGTCTGTGTATGTATGGGAGAGTGTGACACTGTGTGTGACACTGTGTGTGTGTGACACTGTGTGTGTGTATGTGTGTGTGTGTGTGTGTGTGTGTGTGACACTGTGTGTGTGTGTGTGTGTGTTTTGACACTGTGTGTGTGTGTGTGTGTGTGTGTGTGTGTGTGTGTGTGTGTGTGTGTCACACTGTCCACTGTCTGTCCCTCCCTCCCCCTCCTATCCACTGTTGTCCCCCCCTCCTGTCCACTGTCCCTCCCTTTGCAAATCCAAAGGAGTTATTTACTGCATTTTATGCCCCTGCGATCTGCCTTATGTTGGCATGACTATGCGGAAGGTCCGCTTTCGGATTTTAGAACATGTTAAAAATGTCAAAAATTCACAGAGAGATCTTGACAATTTTAAGAAAATCACCACCATTGCCAGACATTTTCGAACCAAACATAATGCGGACAGTACACTCCTAAGGGCTTTTGCAATTGAAAAGGTCACGCTAGGTATTCGTGGCGGAGACCTTGAAAGGGCCCTCTTACGTAGGGAGACTAGATGGATCACACAAATAGATTCAATGATTCCCAAGGGTCTAAACGACTACATAGGCTTCGCAATGTTCCTATAGACTCCCGTACTTTATTGTCCACGGTTAATCCTGTTTGGACTTTATCATCAATTTTGAAGCATTAAAATTTCATGCTTTTAAGTTCTGCTTTGATAAGAAGATTTATTGCATGTCTTTTGTGTTTTTACTAGCTCGAGTACCGTGTGGTATACATTTGGCGGAGCCCTGATCCATCTTTAGATGTTAGAATTTAGAAAATGCTGGCAAGAGTGGAAAGCGGATCGCGCCTTCTTCGAACCATCAACCTAAAACCATTGGTATTTTCTCTAGCCTTATGTGGGTGACATATGTGGGATGTATATATATTGCACTAGTTACCATGTAACTTCATAATTTGCCCTTATGGGGGAATTCTCAGTTTGGCTTTAATGGTATATATTTTTGGCTGTTGAAGTAATTCTCAGCCATGAGCATAGTGGTATATATGCTTTTTACCCTATGCAACTACTGTACATATGGAGAATATATCATTTTGCCAAATGGGGGATATAAGCATTAGATGTGACATGTATTTGATCTGGCTTACTTTTCAATTGTTGCTATCAGTATGCTGCTACCGGTGCGGGTGACCAATAACGAATATGGTATGTGTTGAGCCGGTTAATAGTTCCCGGTGGTACTGCGCATGTGCACAGCATACGATGACGAAATACAGGAGGCAAATTCATCAGTTATGCGTGTCACGCCGACACGCGAAAGTATACCCCATGTATTCACTGCGCATGTGCAGATTTTATCATTGTGCCTCATAAGGGAGAAAGGTTTTGCATATACGATATACCATATTCAGCTTACTTTCCACTCGTTAGTAATATGTTGTTAATCGTGCGGGTGATAAACTGTATGTATATGGGTTGCGTTGGGCCACTGCATTGCTTGCCGAGATATCGCGCATGCGCATTACACATTATGATGCTACACAGGAACCAATTTGATTAGTTATGCGTGTCACGTTGACACGCGGAAGCACGGACCCGCAATCATGTAAGTAAGCACACACAGCTGTTCTATTTGCCTCTTTGGCGCGAAAATACACCTTTTTAAACAGTGTTTTGTCCTAGCCTCCCCACCACTCCAAGTTTAAGTCCTTTGATGAAATGCGTAGGAGTGGGGGGTGGTTTTAAGAGGCATTATTTATGCTCATTGAGGTAGCATTGTTTATACTGCTTGTTCACTCTATTTCCTTAGGGACGTTATATACTAAATGCATGTTTCATCAATTGTTAATGCACAGCCTAAGTCAGTGTTCATTGTATTAACAAGTGTTTCTAATTATCTTGTCAAATTAAGACATTAGGGTTCACATAGAAAGTTTATCCCTATATTAACTACAGTGTTTCTATTGGGTAGTATTCGTGTCAGGGGTCCTAGCCTAAATTTTTATATTGTTGTACTGTTACTTATTTCTCTTTGTGTCAACTAATAACTTATAATTTTTTAAAAGGTATACCTGAGTGCTCATAAGCGGGTTTCTTTTCTTTGTCTAATATATATATTATATATATATTATATATATATAATATATTAGCCAAAGAAAAGAAACCCGCTAATAATATATATATTCTGTATATAAGCAAGTAGATCTAGCACATTTGGCGTTTTTCAATAAGATTAATTTATTTGAATGTGATCAATGTTTTGGTCCTCTTGACAAAGGTCCCAACTGAAAAGTTGATCCCCACCAAAATAAATGAACCTTATTGGCAGTTCTTTTTTGCTGGGGGTACACGGGAATACGCCATACCCCCACCATTTTCATATGGTTAATGTGTAAGCTAGAGAGCTAGAGGTACGCGAGGCCTCCTGGGGGGGCGCAATATTTTTTATGGAGGTGCCAATTTGTGGCAGCAGAGTGGCGGCAGCCGCAGAGACAGGCGGCAGGACAAGATGATGGTGTCCGCCAGAGCAGAGCAGAGTGGTAAAGGAGTTGGAAGGTGGCAGAGGAGGATGAGGGCGCCAGGGAGGAGCATACCGCAGCGGTCTGACCCGGAAGTCTTCGCTGACTTCTGGTGTCTACTGCTGCTACAGCGTGCTCCTCCCTGGCCTCTTCCTCTACCACCCTGCTCCGCTCTGGCAGACCACCATCAACTACTCCCACCACCTGTCTATGCTACACCCAGCTCTGCCACCACCCTGCTCCACTCCCAAAGTCCTTCACCAAAACCAGGTATTAAAGGGGTGAGAGGAGAAGGGGGTGAGGAGTGGGGATGAGAGAAAGAAAAAAATTGCAGTCAATATTAGCTTATACTACTATACTGATTTATTTTAAAAATCCATATAAAATTTGTCATGTTTTGCTGTTTTAAAAATATTGAAATATGCCAGAATGTTTATGTATTTGTATTCACATTATATTGCATACCGTATTTAATACCATTTTTTATTTTTTACACTTCTAGTTTCTTTTTTTCCTTTTGAGATAATGAACAATAATTATGGAAAGCGTATTACAGGTTACAATATCAGAAATTACAGGTTAAAATATGTTGTGAAAGAACAACTATAGTACACATCACCAATACTGTACCATTGATTCGTTAAGCGCTGCGGGTTTCTGCAAAATCAACAGAGAATTTAGCCAAATGAGTGAGGGTTATGATCCTAGGGAAACAGAAAGATATTCTCCCATCTATTGCACAGATGATGGCAATGACCTTCTCTATATCTTAAATATTTATTTATCGGATAAGCCAAATCTTACTGAAAATATAGCAATGTATCAATTACATGAGAATTATTTCTTTAGAGATCTGCACATTTTTATGCAAGTTAGCAAATCAAGTGACATTTTCAAGGTGTTTTTTGCAGAAAAAATAGCAAAAATGTTAAGTGTTGGCAAGCATTAAACATTAATGTGCAAGGGCATACACATTTTGAAGATATCTGCACAACTCTAGTCCCTTATCTGTTTATTTTTTAAGACTTTGATTATTACATCAATATATGAAGGCGCTGTGGAGAGCACTCCTATGTAATTGTGTAAAAAATGTTTTAATGACCAGTACCATTTACTGTTTAACACATACGCAGGATGTGTAAATTGAGTCAGTAACAGAGAAACAGTGAGTGACTGATATTGCAGCCAGCATGAATTATTACTGCAACTTCTGCCCACAAGCCAATATACATTGAATTACCATTGTATTCATACTACTGTACAGTAGGACTGAAATGTATAATAATTGGGGTATGTCATGAATAATAATGTTTTCATGTTTATATATGTTTAACATTATTTGTAAAGTTACCAAGTTTTGTTTAGATTTCAGAATGAAATATAAGCCTCATGTTTAGTCTTTTTAGCACTGCTTGTATTTGTGAAACTAGGAGCATGTTTTAGAAAGCCCCCATCTGCAAATTATAAAGCACATTTTATTAAATAGAAAACATGTTCAGTTGAGAGTAGCACCTCAGGTGCATGTGTATAAGTTATTTATTACATCAAAGTGGCCCAGAGGTTGTAGGACTTTTTTTTCTGTATGAACATTGTGTGGCATTTGTTGAAAACGAGGTAACATCTACAGAATCACAGATGGGTAGCAATGATGTGATATCACTCCAAAGTAAGAGTGTTTTCAGTTTTATTTTTAAAATGTAATAGTATTTTAGCAGGTAAAGGGGGCAAGAAAAACAAAGTGGTGTTGAAATAAACACTTAGGGGTCTATGCAGTAAGCGGCGACAAAGTACTTTCGGCATGGGTTTGAACTCACCATGTTTTTGTGCAATGTAATTTTAATTTTTATTTAGTTAGATGTAATTTTTAGTGGTGTTTTCAATAGTTTGTTTCGGAGGGGCTTGCTTTTTTAAAGTGGCTTCTTTTTGGTAGTTAGATTTTGGCTGATAGTTTTACTTTGAGGTATCATGTATTTCATAATGGTTTGATTTTGTTGTTTTAATAGTGAATTGTGTAATTTAATTTTGGATTGGATTAATTGATGGTAATTTATTTCTGTTTACTTCTGGCTTTGTTTTTATTTTCTTATTGTTTGGATGGCATTGTACTGCTGCGGCCGAGTTTATTCGAGCATTTGCCCGTTCTCGGCCGCAGCAGTAAACTGGCGCGCGCCGGAGGGTGCCGGGCGCGTGCCGAAGCAGCGGAAGAGCGCCCTCCGATCGGGGCGCTCTCCCTCCCGCTGCCGGGTCCGCCGGGTCCCCCGGAACCCCTGCCGCCGTCCCCCATATCGCGGGACACCAGGGCTCCCTCGGGGAGCCCTGGACGCGCGTGCAGGGGGCGCAAGCTCCCGATGACGCGTGACCGCGCGTCGGTGACGCGCGGCACGCCGAGGGGCGGCCAATAGCAAGCCGGGAAATCTCCCGGCTTGCGGAACCGGCCACACTTTAATAAAGTGTGTCGATAGTGTATCTTGTTTGTAATTGTTTATTTTAGTTTGAGCATTGATTGGCATAATGTTACATGATGCACAGATTATTTGCATCATGTACACACTGTACCATCCAAATGTTCGATTGGCATTTATTATATATTTATTTGGCTAGGTGCTGTGTTTTCTTTTGAGATGTGCTTTATTTTCTTTTGCAATGTGCTGTGTTTTTTATGTGGCTATGTGATGTTTTGATTTTGCTATGTGATGTTTTGATTTGGCTATGTGATGTTTTGATATGATTTGGTAATCCTTAAGCATTTTTTTGTATATTGGTTAATCAGGCCCATATGTAGTAGGCCTTTATGTAAAATAATAAATCATGTTTTTATGGGGGCAAAGGGGGTGGGTGGGTTACTGTATGTATTGTTTATTAAATATGGTAATGTTTATTGTGGGGCCTAGGAGGTGGGTAGTGGGGCTGTTCTATGTAGTGTTTTTATTGTGGGTAGTTGGGGGGGGGGTGATGGGGGGTTTTGTCACCAAGGGTGGGTGGTTAGGCCTCCCGGGTGGGTAGAGGGTGAAGGTGGTTAGGCCTCGTGGGTGGGTAGTGGTGGAGGGTGGTTAGGACTCCCGGGTGGGTAGTGGGGGAGGGTGGGTTAACCCCTTAATTACTATAGCGGTTACTAACCGCTAGGGGATTAAGGGGTTAGGGGACATTAGATTGGCTCTTTTTATTCTTCTGTATTTTTTGCAGCACCGGAGTGCAGGGACGGGATGAGGTTGAGGACGACATTCATTGTGGGTGCCTGGCAGGGGTGAGTGGAAGATGTATTTATTTTATTTCTGCTGCTTATTGTATTTTAAATGGGCAAATTCACTATTATCCATATGTGAATAATAGTAATTTTGCCCATTACTGTACTGTATGTGTTAGGGTGCGAGGGCAGAGTGTGTGTATTTATTTCAAAGTATTTATGTATTTATTTATTTTTTTGGGCACAGAATTGGTACTGCAGGCAAGTGGGGATCCCCGGACACCCGCATGGACACCCGAGGGCCACCGCCGGCCTATAGTATCATTCCTGTGCATATTTTTTTTTACTGTATGTTAGGGGGGTATAGGGGTTGTTGGGGGCAAAAGGAGTGGGTGGTGTATTTGATATAGTAATGATATTGAGGGCCTAGGAGGTGGGTAGTGGGGCTGTAGTGTGTATTGTTTTTATTGTGGGTAGAGGGGGTGGGTGAAGGGCTATTAGCCCCAAGGATGGGTGTTTAGACCTTGCGGGTGGGTAGCGGGAGGGGTTAACCCTTTCATTACCTTAGCGGTATTAACCGATAAGGTAATGAAGGGGTTACCTCCACCCTCCGTCCCCCCACAAGGCCTAAACACCCACCAAGGAACAAAAACCCACTTTTCCCACCCCTGCTACTCACAATAAGCCTGGCACAGGTGGTTAACCCCTTCATTGCCTTAGCGGTTAGCCGCTAAGGTAATGAAGATGCTCTAAATGCCTTTTTCCTGCATCGGATGCATGCCGGGGGTCTCCGGTGCTGGTATTAATGGGTATCAACTCCGGAGACCCTCGGCATCAATCCGAGGAAGGAAAAGGGCCTGATTTTTTCTAAGTCCCCTCTCGCCGCTCCTCGTCGTATCTCCCCAGACAGCTTTGAAAGAAATGCTCAATTCTAGAGCGGCAAGAGGCTGCGAAAAGCTGATCGGGGCTACTAGAATTCAGCGAGTTTGAAAAAGTGGTGAACAGTACCGAAAAATGGCTTTTCGCCACGCGTCTGCCGTAATTTGTTTTTGGCAAAAACACCGCGCATTTTGCTCTTCTCGCCAGCTTCTCGAGGATTACTGAATCGCAGCAGGCATTTTTTGCGAGAAACTGTCGAAAGGAGCCTTTTCGCCTCTTACTGCATAGACCCGTTACAGTAGATTACTATCATACATATGAATGTGTAGACAAGACAAAGATGTTTCTCATTTTCCCACCCCCCTTTCCACCTATACACTTCAGTTTTCACTCACTATTATAGACTCCTACTGTAGATTCTCCCAATATCTCAAGCATAATGTCTGTGAGTTATCTTTGATTCATTTTCCTTCCTCTCTCACGTTCAGGGCCGCCAACAGGTTGGGTCTGCTGGGGTTGGCATCCTGGGCCCGGTGAGTTGGGGGGCCCGGCTGGCCAGCACTGTAAGTTGGGCCCAACCTCTGGCCAGGCCCGTCTGCCAGTCCTCTCCCTTAGTAGCAGCCTGCATGACTCGATCCCTCTGTCCTACGCCGACAGGCCTCTCTGACGTCAGCGCGCCAGAAGCACTCTGACGTCAGTGCTCTCTGCTTCTGGCATGCAAAAGCATAAGAGGGAGGTCTGTCAAAAGCTCAGCGTGGGACAGAGGCGGCTGCAGCTTCCTGACCCTCTATCTTCTGGCATCTGCTCACGCAGTGTGGTGTGTACCCTCCTGGCCCTGGTCCCTGTGGCTGCTCCCCCTCGGGACAATGTGCTCCCTTGCCTCCCTGCGCTACCTTCCCCCTTGTCCCCTTGTTTGCCTGCATGGGGCGGGAGATGGGCACAGGGGAGAAGGTCTGTGTGGTGCACGGTTGTGCCTGGATGGCGCCCGGGGTGGGCGGTGGGTGCAGGGGGAGGCAGGGAACCACTTGCTCGGATCGCCGGCCTTTACTTTCTTCTCCTCTCCCAAAATGATCCCATCACTCACATCTGTCGCTGCCTCCCGTACTCCACTTTGTGAGTGTGTTTGTGTATGGGAGAGAGTGTGTGTATGATAGAGAGTGTGTGTGTGTGTGTGTGTGTGAGAGAGTGCGTGTGCAGGACACAAAAAGTACCCCTTTGAGTCATCCCCACCCCCCAGTCAGTCACCCCCTCTCAGTCACTCACCACACCTGTCAATCAACCCCCCAATCAATCACCCCCAAGTCAGTCACCCCCCCCAGTCAGTCAGCCCCCAGTCAGTCACCCCCCCAGTCAGTCACACCCCCAGTCAGTTACCTCCACAGTCAGTCACCCCCTCCAGTTAGTCACCCGCCCCACAGTAAGTCACCCCCAAGTCAGTCAACCCCCACCCATTCAGTCACTCTCTCCCTCTCTATCACCCACCCTCTCCCTCTCTGTCACGCACCCTCTCCCTCTCTATCACCCACCCTCTCCCTCTCTGTCACCCACCCTCTCCCTCTCTGCCACCCACTCACTGTCACCCTCCCCCTGTGTAACCCTCCCCCTGTGTCAGACTCTCCCTGTTTCACCCTCTCCCTGTGTCACTGTGACGGATCGGGGAACTCGCGCTTCCCAGCGTGTCCCCATCACCTCTGTTTCCACTGCCTCTAGCCCTCCCTCTTCCCTGCGTCCTCACTCTCCCCCTTCCTTTCCTCATGGCCGTTCCTCTGCGGCGCGGTTGGCATACCATGACGCGCATTTAGGTCACGTGCGCGTCCTCCGCAATATGCGTGCGCATTCGCGATCACTTGCTCCCCTCCGTGGCACCCGTGGCCCCCGGCATGTCTTTATTCCCCCAGCCTCCACATTACCCTGCTCCTCCGCCTCTCCGTCTCTCTCACCCTCATTGCCGAGTGCCCCCGCGGCGCTGCGTCTCTCACGCTCTGTGAAACGCGCGGTGCACGCGCATAGTACCTTTACAGAGGGTGCGCGCACACGCTCCAGTTATCTGCCGTCCCTAAACTCTAGCTCCGCCCCCGTGGCTTACAAGCATATCTCTTAATTATTCCCCTGTCTCCTCCCCTGCTCTCTCAGACCTATCCCTGCAAACTCTCACTCAACCCTCTGCTTCTCCTCTCTCCACTATTGGTTCCCCTTCCTTTATAACCCCACTCTGTACTCTTATTCATTGGCGATGCACTCGCTTGGGCTTCTGCCCTCTGGGAACACAAACCTGAGTTAACCCAAGACTATCCCAAGTTCAGGCATGAGTTTCAACAGGTGTTTGATACACCAGCACGTAGGGAAACTGCTGCTTTTTCTTTGTTCCATATCACGCAGTCTCAGAGGTCAGCTGCAAGATACGCGGTGGAGTTCCGCATCATCGCCGCAGAGACCCAATGGAATGACGAGGCTCTTGCCGCAGCATACTGGCACTGTTTGTCCGACAGTCTAAAGGATGACCTCGCAGCTCACGCCCGGCCTTCTTCCCTTGAAGAACTCATTGCTCTCTGCATCCGTATGGATCAACGCACCCAAGAACGACGACACGAGCGTCACTGTTCTCGTTCTCTCCCCTCTCCGTCTGTTTCTCATAGGTCTCCTCCTTCGCCCTTCCCTTCGTTGGATGCTCCTGAACCAATGCAAATCGGTAGCCAACAACCTTGGGCTGCTGAGAAAGCACGACGTCGTGAGGATGGTCTCTGCTATTATTGCGGTTCCCCTGAGCACCGGCTCCAAAACTGTCGCCTGAAGCCGGGAGAACGGGAACGCCCAGTAAAGGTAGAGGGGCTTCTACTGGGTACTATCTCTCCCTGCCTATCTCTCCCTAAGGAATTACCTAAGAAGCTAATGCTTCCGGTAATGCTGGCGGGTCCTAATTTTCAAATAGAAGTGAAAGCTTTCATCGACTCCGGGTCTGGTGGTAACTTTCTTGATCACACCTTCGCTTGCAAGAACCAAATTCCACTGGTCAAGAAAAGATCGCCCATTGGCCTGGAGGCTATCGATGGATGCCCGCTTCAACCAGCCTTCATCATTTGGGAGTCCATTCCACTTACCCTGACCACCGCGGATGGCCATAATGAGGTAATGGTCTTCGCTGTTTTTCACTTCCCTACTGTCCAGGTTATTCTAGGATTGCCATGGCTGCAGTTTCACAATCCACGTATAGATTGGACCGATGTGTTACCCATCCAATGGACTAACACCTCAGAGAAGACGGTTACTCCTCCTCCTTCTGCCGTGCTCGCTGGCCTGGACACCACTTCCTCTAATGTTTCCGCTCTGCCGACGGTGTATCACGAGTATTTAGATGTCTTCAACAAAGTACAAGCTGAGGTATTGCCTCCTCATCACCCCTACGATTGTCCTATTGATTTAATTCCAGGAACTATTCTCCCTAAATCCAAGTCGTATCCCTTATCTGTGCCGGAGACAGAAGCTATGACGACTTATAGCCAAGAGAATCTGGAGAAAGAGTTCATCCGCAACTCCACCTCCCCCACCGGGGCAGGCATCTTCTTCGTGAAGAAGAAGGATGGCTCCCTAAGACCTTGTTTCGACTTTCATGGGCTTAACAAAATTACGTTAAAGAACCGATACTCTCTCCCTTTAATTTCTGAACTCTTCGACCGTCTACAAGGAGCATCTATTTTATCCCAACTCGATTTATGAGGGACCTATAATCTTATTCGAATAAGAGACGGGGATGAATGGAAAACCGCGTTTAACACTCGTTCTGGACATTATGAGCATTTAATGATGCCGTTCGGTCTGTGCAATGCTCCTGCTGTTTTCCAAGAGTTCATGAACGATATCTTCCGGACGTTTTGGGGACATTCGTTATCGTATATTTGGACGACATCCTCATTTTCTCTAATGACTTAGAGGAGCACATTCGCCATACCATCTCTAGGCTTCATGCTAATCTGCCTATCACCACCTTAACCAAGAAGGGTGCTGATGCGACTACTTGGTCTCCTGAAGCCATAGAAGCCATCAAATTCCTCAAGAAAGCCTTTGTGTCTGCACCCATCCTACGGCATCCAGATACTTCCCTTCATGCTAGAAGTTGAACCCTCCAATGTGGGAGCCCGTGCAGTACTCTCTCAGAGATCCACCCCACAGGAAAAACTCTATCCGTGTTGATTCTTTTCTCGGAAGTTCTCTTCGGCTGAGAGAAATTACAATGTTGAGAACCGTGAGCTACTGGCCATTAAATTGGCTCTCCAGGAAGGGAGGCATCTTCTTGAAGGTACCAAGGAGCCTATTGCCATCCTCACTGATCACAAAAACTTACTGTATATTGAGGGGGCTCGTCGATTAGGATCCCGTCAGGCTCGTTGGGCACTGTTCTTCTCTCGATTCAATTATACCATTTCTTATATTCCCGGCACCAAAAATATTAAAGCTGGCGCTCTCACTACGGAGAACGACTCTAACGAATCCTCTGAATCAATTCTCCCCGCCAAATGTATAATTTCCGCCAATAATTTCGATGTTTTGGATGAAATTAATAAAGCCCAGGTTCACATCCTCAGGAGATTTAGGGTGCCAGAGGGACGCTTGTACACAGTTCCACGTTTTTGCCACAAGATACTACTTTGGGGGCATTCTTCAAGATCTGAAGGTCATCCAGGCTTCAAGAGGACAGCAGATCTTATCAAACGGACCTTTTGGTGGCCTAAGATGTACAAGGACATTTTCAACTTCACCAGTGCTTGTCTGGTCTGTGCACAGAGCAAGTCCACCCGTCACAACCCCTCTGGTCTCCTCATGCCTCGTCCCATTCCGGAGCAACCTTGGAAACATATCTCTATGGACTTTATTGTGGAACTCCCCAATTCTAAAGGGATGAATACCATCCTTGTTGTTGTAGATAGGTTTTCCAAGCATTCACACTTTATACCCCTCAAGGGCCTTCCTAATTCAGCTACTTTGGCCGACGTTTTTTCTAAAGAAATTTTCAGATTACACGGTGTACCTATTTCAATTGTTTCTGACAGAGGTTCTCAATTCATTTCTAAGTTTTGGCGTGCATTTTCCCAGAGACTTGGGATTTCTCTTCTATTTTCCTCGGGTTATCACCCTCAGACCAACGGTCAAACGGAAAGAATGAATCAGACCTTGGAGCAGTATCTCAGATGTTTCGTCTCCGAATCTCAAGACAACTGGGTGGATCTATTACCTTGGGCCGAGTTTGCTATTAACTCCTTAAAAAATGAGTCTACGCAAGAGTCGCCTTTCTTCATTAATTTTGGATTCCACCCTAGCAGTCTTCCCCTCTCCTCCTTCCTCTCTGGTGTTCCTGCAGCAGATTCTCATGTCTCCACTCTTCAAAACTCTTGGAGAAAGATTCTAAAAACCTTACAAACTGCTGTTCAAAGACAAAAGACAAAGGCAGATCGGCGACGTCAAGCGGGCCCTTCGTTTAAACTCGGAGACAGAGTTTGGTTATCCTCTAAAAATATAAGGCTCAAAACTCCATCTCAGAAACTGGCTCCGAGATTCTTGGGTCCTTTTAAAATCCTCGAGAGGATCAATCTGGTCGCATACCGTTTGGCACTTCCTTCTACCATGAGGATTCCCTCGGTGTTCCATGTGTCATTACATAAACCGGTTATCCAAAATGCTCATTTTCCAGATCGTCCTCAAAGACCCAATCCTGTCACCATTCAAGGACAACAAGAGTATGAAGTCCACTCCATACTCGATTCTCGCTGGTCCAGAGGCAGGTTACAATTCCTTGTCCATTGGAAGGGTTATGGACCGCAGGAACGTTCCTGGATTCCGTCTCACCACATTCACGCCCCAACGCTCTTGAGGCAGTTTCGCCGGAAGTTCCCTCATAAGCCATGGCAGGATCGTCCGGAGTCATTCCTCAAGGGGGGATACTGTGACGGATCGGGGGACTCGCGCTTCCCAGCGTGTCAATGTCACCTCTGTTTCCACTGCCGATAGCCCTCCCTCTTCCTTGCGTCCTCACTCTCCCCCTTCCTTTCCTCGTGGCCGTTCCTCTGCGGTGCGGTTGGCATACCCTGATGCGCATTTAGGTCACGTGCGTGTCCTCCGCAATATGCGCGCGCATTCACGATCACTTGCTCCCCTCCGTGGCACCCGCGGCCCCCGGCGTGTCTCTATTCCCCAAGCCTCCACATTACCTTGCTCCTCCGCCTCTCCGTCTCTCTCACCCTCATTGCCGAGTGCCCCTGCAGCGCTGCGTCCCTCATGCTCTGTGACACACGCAGTGCACGTGCATAGTACCCTTACAGAAGGCACGCTCATACGCTCCAGTTATCTGCCATCCCTAAACTCTAGCTCCGCCCCCCGTGGCTTACAAGCCATATCTCTTCATTATTCCCCTGTCTCCTCCCCTGCTCTCTCAGACCTATCCCTGCAAACTCTCACTCAACCCTCTGCTCCTCCTCTCACCCTTATTGGTTCCCCTTCCTTTATAACCCCACTCTGTCCTCTTACTCATTGCTCTGCATAGCTTTCCTTTGACTCCTGTGTGTGCAGTGTCTATGCCTAGCTCCCTTGTTTGTTTCAGCGCTGGTTCCTGTCCCTGCCCCTGTTTGGATTCCCCTGGCTTGAACTCGTGTACTGCTTTGATTTGACTACTCTGCTTTCTCCTGCCCTTGAACCTTGGCTTACGGACTTCACTATGCTGCTTTCTCCAACCCTTGAACACTGGCTTCCGGACATCACTACGCTGCTCTCTCCAATCCTTGAACGCTGGCACATGGACATTACTATCCGATCTCTGGCACCCCAGACTCTACAAGTATACGTTTACCCTTTCTTACCAGGCCTGGCAACGCATTACCACACTCCAGGCACGCCCTCACTGCTGTGGGTGCGTGTTATACCCTTACCCACCTCAGTACTGGGGACTGGTCAGGTCTGCGGGCATACAGACGTTACAGTCACCCTCTCCCTCTGTGTCACCCTCTCCCTCTGTCACCCTTTCATTCTGTCACCCTCTCTCTGTGTCTCTCCCTCTCTCTCTCTCTCACCCTCTCTGTCTCTCACTCTCTCTGTCTCTCTCACCCTCTCTGTCTGTCTCTCTCTCTCACTCTTTCTGTCTCACACTCTGGATATCTTATTTACCCTATATTTCTTAACTGCCCTATTCCTACACTGAAATAACCTATACTGCTTTCTTCCAGATCTCACTCTCAAGCTTCACACAGGAGACATCGGAAGACAGATAGGGAACACCTCCCCTCCAAAATATAACATTGCTGCTTTAGAAAATTGAGAAGAGGGGGCATCCAGACACTAGTTAAGGGGTTCAGGAAACTAGTCATTCACACACACACACACACGTCGGAGGACATGAACCTGTAGTATGCTGACGAGGATGCCCTTCATGATAGCTGGGGTAAGTAGAAAGGTGTATTTACTTTATTTATGCTGGCTGGCTAATATTTTATTTTATAATGGGCAAATGAGCTATTATCCATATCTGGATAATAGTTATTTTGCCCATTACTGTACTGTATGTGTTGGGGGGGGGGGAGGGTGTGTATTTATTTAAATGTTAGCAAAAACAACCCAAGGGTCCCCAGACACCTTTGGGGACCACCTGAGGACCCCTGAAAAGTGGTGGGGACCACAGAGGGCCCCCATACACCTGCAGTGACCACCTGAGGACCCCCATACACCCGCGGGGATAACCTTAGGGCCCACAGACACCCGTGGGGACAACCCAAGAGCCCGCAGACACCCATGGGAACCACCTGAGGACCCCTGTGGGGACCACCGAGGGCCCAAAGACACCCGCAGGGACCTCCTGAGGACCCCCGGACAACCGCAGCCTCTGGTATCAATCATGTGGTGTAGAGGAGGTGGGTATTAGTGTTGTTGTGTTTTTAATATTTATCGTGGGTAGCAGCTGTTTTAATATAAATTGTAATACTTGTGTAGATGAGCTGGGGGTCTCCGGAACAGAACCGCCTTGATTGGTGAGTGATGGGAGCTTTGCGACAGGCTATTAATAACACACAAAATATATATAATATAATATATATATAACTGGGTTGAACTGGGATGAGACTTAGATATGATAAAATATAATGTATTCCTTGATAAAGGTGAACACACAAAATATACAAATAACTGGCAAAATATAGACACTTACTTAAAGATTAGGACGAGAAACCCATCAGGATACAGGATGGGCCATTTCTTCCATAATTCAGTTGGCATCACAGCAATACATGCAGCCCAAGAATGAAGACTCATGCATGAAGACACAGGCATGAAGACATGCAGACATGAAGACAATAGCCATAGGCTGAGCCTGGTTCTTATACCATTATTTCCCATTGAACACAACCTAAACCCAGCCCCTCTCATAAATCAGCGGTGAAGTTGACAGTTTTCCCCAGAGTAAAACTACTCCCACCCAAGTACGTTTACAAACTGCTTTTCCTATCTAAATAACTTCACAACTTCAGTTCAGAAGTACCTATCGGCACGCGAGACATATTAATACATTCCGGAACGCATGACGCTCCCAACGAGACTAAATATTACAGTGTAATATTAAAATTAAGAGAGATATTAATATCTGTCTATTCGAACCGGCTAAACCTCAGGTGTCTGTATTCGTTAGTTGGGGCTTGGTCCCACGAATACACATATGTAACTCTTAGCATGTTCAGCCGAGGACATCTCATAATATTCTAATATTTAATAAGGTCACTCATTCTGTAGCCCCACTCCTAAATCAGAGGCGTTTGGCCAGTCTACCACATGGCAGGAAACTATGGTTTGTAAGTGTGAGTTATAACGCTCACCCCGCACTCTAGCTTCCTGCAAACAGGTAGAGTGGCTGGGCCTTTGATCAGGGCTGTTTCCTAACCATTTGGTAGCTCGCCTGACCATTTGCATTTAGTAGGCAGGCATCTTTGAGGGGAATTTAAACAAAGGGCTAGAATCACTGTTTTAACATTAACCCTTTCCCTCCCGCAGCAAACCTAGTGTATGTGTGGGTGCAAACACTAGGATAACACAATACATTTACACAGGGGAATATACATTTTCATGTTATAACAAGGGTTAAATCACATTTCTGGACCTCAGCCCAGTTAACCCCTTGTCTCCCTGGTGAGGTTAGAGGGTTGCCAATTGGGGTGTAACCCCTTTAATCCCTGGCCAAATCCTCTCAATCGTCACACCCCCTGCTTCCCGAAATACAGGCCCTGTTATGGGGTGCCTGTATCTCTTATGCATTTTATTCCCACGGTCACGCAACGCGGGACATTTAAATACATTGGAGATACCGGCACCCCATAATGGGGCCAGTATTTTAGAAAGTAAGGGGTCCCCGGACCTCAAATCAATGTGGTTCTGCTCTGGAGACCCCCTGCTCATCTACACTAGTAATACAATTTATATTTAAAAATATAAATTTTGAGCAAGATTTGCGCAGGGAGAGATGGTTGTCTCTGAGCAGCTCTCTCTCTCTGCAGCTGAAAGAAATCACCGGGTAAGGTCTTTTCAGAGAGGCAATCATCACGTTGCCGGCTGCTAGCCCGTTTTGGGAATTTTGCTATCACAGGTAATAGCAATGCTCCAAAAAATGGTGATTGAAACGGCCCGATGATTTTTTTAATGAACGCTAATAGCATAGGCTCCTTTAACTTGATACATAATAAAGATCCTTTATCTTTAACCATCATAGGTCTAGAACAAATTTCGCCTCTCATTATGGGGGGGCGATAGATTCAAGGCTCTGTGAAAATGGGAAAATTATTGGATCTACCAGTTGAGTACTTTTACCTTGGTGGATTCAATGTGTGCTTGGATACTAGTACTATAGTTTAATTCCATACTACTGTCTGGGTTTCCTTCCTCTTTTCGCTCTGCTCCAATAGGACATATTTAGTTTTGTCCTTATTCTCCCTTTTGCCTAGGTTCACTACAGATACGTAACGTTGATGTTTTTACACTGTTACTTTCATAATGATTTATATGTTGAAATAGTGGAAACTTTTTTTTAGGGTACATCATCTATCAAGAATATATATTAAAATATAAAATATATATTTTGGTCATTTATAAATACACTTTGGTCATTTTCGTATTATAGAATTAATTCTATACATTTTAGGTACTGTATATTTTCTCTAGAGGGGTTATCCCTTAGTATTGACATTATTATTGACAATGTAATAATATATTCTAGTCTCATTTCTGAGTCTTGCTCTTTTATTGTCAGAAGCATTATTATAATTGTTTTTTCTTTCTTTTTGCTTTCATACATATATGTATCATTTATACATGTGTGATTTCCTCCAATGGGCTTTATAATGGACATCATGTTGTGGTGTCCTCAATCCTTTAAAGTATTATTGTAATGGAATGTGTATTGATAATCTGTGAATATTATTGTGTGATTACATGTCTATACTGGTTTTTATTGTTTGAACATTATTTTATTAGATACATATTTGTTACATAGAGGTGGTATATTTTACTTCATACATATCTTTATTTTTATGTTATTTTGGGCATTTATATTTATCTTTATGATATACTGTATCTATGTAGATCTCTTTATATATAATTTTTAGACATTGTTTGTGTTAAGCAGATTGATTAACCTAGACTGCTATCTGCTGATCTGCTTGTAATCCTTTGTTGTTACATGTTGCTTAGCAACAGTGGGGTATTTAAACACCTGCATTGAGATATCCCAGCCTTTGAAAAAGTCATCTGTTTGTGACAAAATGCATTAGGACGTGAGACTACATCATCACGCAAGAGTCTGGTGATGTCTGATCGGACTCAGAGCGTTCGTCATGAACACAAGGATTTTTAGCAGGCAGCCTATAGCAGGACTCGGCTGCATCACGCCATCTCTGGATCAAGTGCCCAGCTGATTCATGCTTCAGCTCACGTTGTGAGCTTAGCATCTGAGGACAGCGATCCTGGACCGGACATGCTGGCAGTGATATTACATTCACATATGCTGTTTTAATTCCATAGTTTTGTAAGTGTGCCTGTTTCCCCCCCCCCTTTTAAAATCCCTTTCCATCCATTAAATGTACTTTTTTACGCTATGGGGTGTGTGCTTTCTGTTTTCTTTTTATATATATATACAGTTATGTCCGGAAATAATTGGACACTGATACAGGTTTTGTTATTTCGGCTGTGTACCAAAATAAATTCAAGTTACAATTAAATAATGAATATGGGTTGAAAGTGCAGTCTATCAGCTTTAATTTGAGGGTATTCACATCCAAATTGGAGGAAGGGTTTAGGAATTACATCTCTTTAATATGTAGCCCCCTCTTTTTCAAGGAACCAAAAGTAATTGGACAATTGACTCAAAAGCTGTTTCATGGACAGGTGTGGGCTATTCCTTCATTATTTCATCATCAATTAAGCAGGTAAAAGGTCTGGAGTTGATTACAGGTGTGGCATTCGCATTTGGAAGCTGTTACTGTGAACCCACAACATGCGGTCAAAGGAGCTCTCAATGCAAGTGAAACAGGGCACCCTGAGGCTGCAAAAAAAAGAAAATCCATCAGAGAGATAGCAGGAACATTAGGAGTGGCCAAATCAACAGTTTGGTACATTCTGAGAAAAAAAGAACGCGCTGGTAAGCTCTGTACCACAAAAAGGCCTGGACGTCCACGGAACACAACAGTGGTGGATGATCGTAGGATCCTTTCCATGGTAAAGAAAAACCCCTTCACAACATCCAGCCAAGTGAAGAACACTCTCCAGGAGGTAGGCATATCATTATCCAAGCCTACCATAAAGAGAAGACTTCACAAAGGCAAATACAGAGGGTTCACCACGAGGTGAAAACCATTCATAAGCCTCAAGAATAGAAAGACCAGATTAGACTTTGCCAAACAATATCTAAAACAGCCAACCCAGTTCTGAAACAGCATTCTTTGGACAGATGAAACTAAGATCAACCTGTACCAAAATGATGGGAAGAATAAAGTATTGGGAAGGCTTGGAACGGCTCATGATCTGAAGCATACCACATCATCTGTAAAACACGTGAAGGCAGTGATGGCATGGGCATGCATGGCTTACAATGGCACTGGGTCACTAGTGTTTATTGATGATGTGACAGAAGACAGAAGCAGCCGGATGAATTCTGAAGTGTATAGGGATATATTGTCTGCTCAGACTCAGCCAAATTCAGAGAAGTTGATTGTACAGTGCTTCACTTTCAGATGGACAATGACCCAAAACATACTGCGAAAGCAACCCAGGAGTTTTTAAGTGGAATACTCTGCAATGGCCGAGTCAATCACCTGATCTCAACCCGATCCAGCATGCATTTCGCTGCTGAAGACAAAACTTAAGGCAGAAAGACCAATGAACAAACAACAACTGAAGACAGCTGCAATAAAGGCCTGGCAAAGCATCACAAAGGAGGAAACCCAGCGTTTGGTGATGTCCATGCGCTCCAGATTTCATGCAGTCCTTGCCTGCAAAGGATTCTCGACTAAGTATTAAAAATGAACATTTTATTTATGATTGTGTTAATTTGTCCAATTACATTTGAGCCACTGAAATAAGGGGACTGTGTATGAAAATGGTTGCAATTCCTATACGTTTCATACGATATTTTTGTTCAACCCCTTGAATTAAAGCTGAAAGTCTGCACTTCTATTGCATCTCGGTTGTTTCATTTCAAATCCATTGTTGTGGCGTACAGTGCCAAAATTATGAAAATTGTGTCAGTGTCCAATTATTTCCGGACCTAACTGTATGTCTTTCCTCAACCTCATCTACTATGTAATGATGTAACTAAGTCCCATAAACAACCCCATATAATTGGCTGCAAAACGAGTTCCCATGGCCGGCCCATTGATATTCCAAAAAATTATAATTGTGATTTAAAATAAAGGTGATACTATTTATAATAAATTGTTGCTAAGGTAAAAGGTAACAAGGTAAAGTTTTACTGTGCTTTAAAAAATAAGTGACTGCTTCTACATCTTGCGTGTGACAAATGCATGTATATAATGAAGCTACTTATAACGTGACCCAGATAAATTCCTTCTTCCAAACCAAGGATTGTAGGGAATTAAGTACATCCATACTATCACATAAATAGGAGGGTAGTGCTGTTTTGAGTGAAGTTACAATAGTGTCGGCATAATGAGGTAAATTGGATGCGATCACATCTATTCCCTATACAATAGGATGGCCAAAGGGGATTGTGTACACTCTTGTATGGCAAGTGATACAGTATACAGTAGGACTAGAAGGATGTTTGTTATAAATATAACTGAATTCATTGAGAGACAGAATTCCTGTTGCTTTGGCTCCTAGTAAAAGATATTTTAGGATAGATAGATAGATGGATGGATGGATAGATAGATAGATAGATAGATAGATAGATAGATAGATAGATAGATGGGGGGGGGGGGGGAGGAATCACACTCACAAGAATAAAATGGTAAAAAGGCAATTTGTGATTATATCACCACCATCCGGTTCTGTGCTGCAGAATTTCGTCTTTGTGGGCTCCCTCAGGGCTGCCTGTGGAAGTCACAGCTCACCGGATTCCTGGGGTGCCATTTGCCATCTGAATTCAGTCCAAGGACTTGGCTCTCCACTACGAATGGCCGCCGTATGGATCCCACGCTGGATGTGGCCTCGTGCGCATGCGCAGCGTCGTAGTGATGTAATCGCGCTATCAGAGTCCCTGACGCGTTTCGTCACCGCTGGGCGACTTTCTCAAAGGGCTGATAGTGAATGGAATGAAGTCCTGCACATTTATAGCCAGTCCATCGCTAAGCAACCCGAAATAGGATAATTGTTTAACCCATGGTATGCTGGTAAAGCTGGGCGTAACTATGTATGCTACACAATTATTAAATACATGAATAAATGGCTGACTGGCTGAATGACAGATTATGGATGAAATATAAACACATATTGTAGGAAGGATATTTTGATCTGGGACGGAGAGGAGGCTGAAATATTTGAGATCCTTAAATCATTGGATGACAATCTCTTGGGATTGAAATTTACATTCAATATAGATGCAGCCTTCATAGTCTTTTTTGATTTAACACTCACGTTTGATGAAGATCTCAATATTATTACATCCACTCATTTTAAAGAAGTCTCTGTTAAAAACTACGTACATGCGTCCAGTAACCACCACAAGCAGTGGTTACATAACATTCCTCTCGGGCAGTTTCACCGGATCAGGAGAAACTGCTCTAGAGACATTGACTTTGTCCAGTAGTCGGAACAGCTCAGCCTGGGTTTGTCCATAATCATCCCGTCAGAAGACAGGAATATACCTATATACAACCCTAGGTCTTCAACCCACTGGACATACCTACTCCGTTTGTGTGATGTTATTCCAGAGGGACTTATCATCATTTATTCCTGTGCTGATATCGACTATTTCATGACAACACTATATCTATCCTTATCTTGATAAAACTAGGACATATCTAATGGATCTCTCTTACAGCTGGAATTACCCTGAATGACGTTTAAGAAACTAGCCTTTCCCTACATAACAGCTGAGACCAACATTTGGATCAATAACCATGCTCATATATGTCTGTGATATTAATTTTACCATCTTCATACCGTATTATTATGATGACATGTTTATTTCTCTGATGTCCCTACATATGAATTCCTACAAGTATATAATAGATGTGCTTTATGGGACATCTTTGTGATGACGATTGAGACCCCATTTGATAAGAGGAGAACTGTATATGTATTCCTCATACTTGTGTTCTTTGATGTGATATTTGTATGTACTTTACACGTTCTATTTCATATTTGATGTGCCTTGTTGCACTGAACTCTTTCTCCAATAGACTGGTAACAATGCCCGTCTCTTTGCTGGTGAAGTTGGGACCCTCCATAGATGGAGAGGCCAACAGCTGAGCAACTAGCACTTGTTATGTCTATATATGCATTGGCTATATATGTATTGGCTGCTATGCGCATTTCATGTGTACCACTACTGCCTTCAGACAGGATCACTGCCTGGTTGTTGCGCATGCGCGTCACGCATGGATGGCAGTTTGCTGTATGGAATCTCTCCTCGTTATGGCACGCGTGTGCAGTGTAACGCACTCTGCGACTTGCGCATCTGCCTAGATTTAACCCGGAGCAGAGCCTTGGTGAGACGCGGGATGATTCCCGATCGCGTTTCAGTCATGCGCAGTGACGCCTGAGAGGTGTAACTTGCCAGTAGTTCCCTTCTGTGCCCTATTGTTAGGCACGCCCACCATACAGACTCATCATGGAGCCAATCGCCATTTGGAGGGCGAGTGGCAATGATGTCACGTGCATGCGCACACTACAGAGTGAGGACGAGTCGCCAGTACTGCCCTCTTTTGAGAGGGAGGGCGCTTCTGGGATAACACCATACTATTGGATCCCTCACTAGGATGCGTCACAGATCTACGCAGTGAGTACACTTACCATGCACACCCTGGTGCATCACCTGTGCATAATATATTTGGCTCATTGTAATTAGGTGTTTACATTCACGGGCATAATTAAACTCCCTTTTTAAGCATGCTTGTTACCCTGCCTACCTCACCACTCCCAGTAGAAGGCTCTTGGCCGAAACGCATAGGAGCAGGTGCAGTAGGCAGGACCCCCTGGTTTGTCCCCCTCTAGGGACACGTACACATGATCTGAACTTTTGCTTCATGCTCCTTCCATGATTCTGCTGTGTGCCCTACACCGGTGACATATGACTATTAGCTTTGGCAATGAGTTGTGCCTTTCAGGTTGTTTATTCTTGGTCTTTTCATATTACTTTGCATTGTGTCACTTTATACTTTCCCAGAGATGTAATTGGGAATATATGCTTTGACTTGTGTGATTTGACCTTAGTCACCACCATTCCGCTTCAACTCCTGTCTGCATTTATTACTCACCTTGTCAGGCACACTAGAGTGATACTATGTCTGATTAGGATATTATTGTTGGAGGATGCATGCTTAGTTCTGTACGCACAGGGGATCCATGCCTTGTTTTAATCATTCTTTGCTTTCTTTTACCCTTGTTCTGTGACAGTTGTTTAATAAAGATATTATGTATTTTGTACTTTGAACTGGTATACTAGAGTGCTTTTGTTTGTGGCTTTTCCCTCTCTCACCATATCCATTGGCCCATCTAGCACCACCGATTTATCACTGTATTTTTATTTATTAGTCGGTATTTAGTAACCTTTACACATCTTGTGGATGCGGGGTCTGTTCTCTCTCTTATCATATATATATATATATATATATATATATATATATATATAATCCCTTGCTGCAGTGGTAGTGCTGTATGCTGGGTGATAATGGGGAAAGGCAGGGTTGCAGACCTGCCTAAGACATGCAGATGAGCATACAGTTGTATTTGCATATTTGCTTTCCTGTGGAGGGTTTTTGTCACTTTTTTTTACTTACCATAACTTAACTCAGTATTATGGTATAGCCTATCCCATAGCCTCTTTGCATACCCAGTTAAAATCAACCCCACACTGATGAGACCCATTAAGGTCGAAACAGCTGTCTGTGGGTGGTTTTCTGGGTATGCACCTTAACCCTGGCTGTGCTCAAAGCTGTGACCATGCAGCAAGCTTAAGCCTATAGGGAACCATGTTAAAAATGGTTTTTGAGGCAAAAAGTGACACTGTGTGCTCATTTGCATGTCATTTCCCAGAATCCCTTGCTGCAGTGGAAGTGCTGTATGCTGGGTGATAATGGGGAAAGGCAGGGTTGCAGACCTGCCTGAGACATGCAGATGAGCATACAGTTATATTTGCATATATATATATATATATATATATATATATACATAAAAATTAATTAAAATGAGATGGCAATAATTGGAACTGGTAATACGTATAGATAAATAATTAACAAAATATATTGGACTAGATATCAATAATTCATCTATGAAACAAATATTTATATTGACTGTAAATAAGGAACAATGGTCTGGAATAAATAGAAAATCAAGCAGGATAGCTAGAGGAAGATAACACATCTATACTAATGAAGATAACTAATCTATCTTATCACATATATTACCATATGGGCAATGCATGCAAAGCCAGAACACAATGATTGGATGTTATTAACAACTTAATTAACCAATACTGTATCCATAGGAAGAGAGATCAGGGAAGTACAGTAGGAAAAAACAAATTGAGAATATTGTGATTGTATAAAATAAATATTACGTGCTCATTAATTTAAATGATGTGATTGAACAAGTGATATCATTTATATAAGTTAGTAATAATGTGAAACATGAATTCTAATAATATAAATGTTTAGCTATTAAATAGGTCTTAGTGTGTATATAATTATGTGTGATGTCTATAAGTGAATAATGAAATAACTAATCATTTAACTGAACACTATCTAATGGGCATACCATAGAAGGGAGCAATAAATGCTCAACCCAGACCTCCCAAGATGAGACACCCATATGCAGAGACAGAGGGACTCTAGTAGAGGTCTATATGATGGTACTTACATTGATACATTCATTAAACCCGGTAGGAGATACAGTACCTAACAATATATCCAAAATCTTTCTTTAGCACATACACCTTTAAATCTGTCACCTCCCAAGATTGAGGGAGGGATAGCTTCTAGGCCTATAATGGTCATAGAATGAGGGTCTTTATGATGTACTTCCAAATAATGTCTAGAATAATGTCTAGATAGACTATGAATGTGGTAGACCTGTATAACATTTCGCTGATGTTCAAGGAATCGTGTTGCTAAAGTTTGGGTAATTCTTCCAATATATTCTGGTCCACAACTACAAGAAATTGCATATACTATATATGTGGATAGGCAATTAATGTAGTCTATCACAGAATGTTCTGAGTTATTAGTGTTGGAGATAATTTTCTGTGTCTTATTGGCTATAGGATTCAACTTTACAAATTTCAATTTACTAGGTGCCAGAATGGTCTTTATATTCCTATCTCGTTTATAAACAATTGAAATCTGTTTAGGCAATTTTAAACCAATAATAGGGTCACTCATTAGAGTGTTTATTAGGGTCACTCATCCAGTGTTTATTTAGAACTTTTAAAATTTGATGTGCCCCTTGATGATATTTCGTAATAAATTTAGGGAATTCATATGATGAATCGACTGGCTTTCTCTTGATATTTCTATCATATGTCTTGCCCAATTTATTTCTAGATAACTCCAAAAGATGGGCCCTATCTGTTTGTTTCACATTGTCCAGCGTCTTTAGTACCTGTCATTTACTATATCCCTTAGCCAGAAATTTATTGACCATTGGCTGGCTTTGAATGCCAAAATCTGACTCTAAAGAGCAATTCCTCCTGATCCTCAGAAACTGACTCTTTGGGATGTTTTATAGCCATTTTTTTTATAATGCTTACTATATGAATGTATGTAGACATTTGTGGCTACAGGTTTGAAATGGGTTTTTGTTAATATTTTCCCATCGCCATCCACAGAGAGGTCAAGATCCCAAAAAGTTATTTGATGAGGATCGATTTGGTATGTAAATCTAAGGTCCATATCAATATCCCCAAATGAGGTGCGTATGGTGGAAATGTTCTCTATTCCCATCCCAAATAATGATAAGATTATCTATGTAATTACCATAGTACACCAGAACCGCCCCCAGCCGAGCATTACCCCAAACATGAAGGCTCTTCCACATCCCCATGTCGAGGTTTGCATAGCTGGGAGCGAATCTGGGTCCCATGGCCGTACCACAAGTCTGAATGCGTGATAGTGATAAAAGGCGATAACTACAATATAATTACTAAAGTAAATAATGTGATGTACAAGTGCGATAAGAAGAATAATAAATACTGATAACCAGCTCTATCCCTCTGGTGGATCCCGTCTTCACTGGCTCCAAAAACTTGAATGATATTCATGTAATCCAGGTGGTGTATCGGACAGAAGAGAATAGAAATAAAAACAACTAAGTGTAGATGGTACAGCAATGTAGGGAAAACAGTGATATTTTGGCTCTATAGGTTTCCTACTTACAGGATTCCAAATGAAAACAAGCACTGGAATGTATGATGGAGTGAGGATATGCAGGTGTCGTTAAACTCCTCAATGTGCCAGTCAGTGTCTCAAGCAGGTAGTAGCACTCGAGAGAGAGAAAGAACTAATAGTGCAGATCAGTGTAACAAACACAGCTTTATGACAATATATAAAATGTACACTTACAATAGTGCTAAATCAATAGCGCAATGGATACAATCAATGGTTGCGGTGCATCAGGTAATCTCACCACCTCCATACAGGGGGGACGCGTGCAGCTGGTCAATCTCGCGGTATGCTCTGCTCTTACGCTTTGTCGCGCCGTCGACTCCGTGACATCACTTCCCCCGGCTTCTCTCAGTGGCTTCAAAGTGCTCCGCGAACGTATGATCGATCCAACTGGCTTAGGACTCCTCCTCAATGTATCCAGGAGCATCCGGATGAAGCCAGAGACCCTACAAGGTCGGCGAAACGCGTTGAGGAGGAGTCCCTAAGTCCCTCTCTCTCTCTTTCTCTTTCTGATGAAATAGACATTTCATCAAAAATACCTATAATTTAAAAGTATCTAATATGCATCTATTTGAGTAATGTGATGACCAAGTAGAACCATCTGGGATGGAGACCTTAACAATACATTCTGATCTTACCAATTTACTGAAATAGCTAATTAAACTTTAAAATATCTAATTAGTCTGTTGGAAGACAGTGAGGTGAATAAATGTATATCACATACACAGTTCAAACCCAAATCTATTTTTTATCCTTATGAGTCAAGGGGGCTTTTGAACTTTTTAGTAAACTGATCAAGAAAGAATTTGGCTAATTATGTAAGGACACTTGTTACTATGTCATTAAGGATAATCTAGAAATGAGAAAGCAGGCTTTTAAAGACGTACATCAAACTGGTGACCTGGTAATCTGCCCAGCCAATACAGAAGATGGTACTGTTTTATAAAATCGACAGGATTATGTCAGGGATGCCACATGTCTTTTAAGTGATGATGTCTCCTACCATCTTTTTGACAGTGATCCTACAATACTCTATCTATCTATCTATCTACTGTATCTATCTATCTACTGTATCTATCTATCTATCTATCTATCTATCTATCTATCTATCTATCTATCTATCTATCTATCTATCTATCTAAAAATCTATCTATCTACTGTATCTATCTATCTACTTTATCTATCTATCTACTTTATCTATCTATCTACTGTATCTATCTATCTACTGTATCTATCTATCTATCTATCTATCTATCTATCTATCTATCTATCTATAGCCACAATAACCCGTTCAGCTCGGCAAGTCCTGGTCAACTTACTTTTGCCAGCCGACCCAGGCAGCACCCATGATAGGGGCTCATCGGCCTCTACCGGGTCATCCAACCCCTCGGATCCCCGTGGAGTAATAAGGCCTGCCCGGATGCGGTCCCACCTTACCCTTAGGGCCCTAAGATATGCCTCGTCATCAAAGTCACCGGCACCTCATACCTCCCCATATACCTCCTCTCCTCATACCTCTCCCTCCCCATCCTTTCCTCATACATACCCTCTCCCCCCTCCATATATCTCCCTTCCTCATACCTTCCCCATCCCTCCTCATACCTTCCCCATCCCTCCTCATACCTGCCCCATCCCTCCTCATACCTTCCTACCTCCCTTTCCATACCTGCCCCATCCCTCCTCATACCTGCCCCCCCCCCCCTCCCCATACCTTACCCTCGGCTCCTCATACCTTCCCCTAGCTCCTCATATCTCCCCCTCCTCTACTCATACTTTCCCCTCCCCTCCTCATACCTTCCCCACCCCTCCCCATACCTTCCCCCTCATACCTCCCCCCCCCCTCCTCATACATTCCCCTCACCCTACCTTCCCCTCCCATCCTCATACCTTCCCCTCCCCTCCTCAAACCTTCCCCATCCCTCCTCATACCTTCCCCATCCCTCCTCATACCTTCCCCATCCATCCTCATACCTTTCCCTCCCCTCATCATACCTTCCCCATCCCTCTCCATACCTTCCCCATCCCTCCCCATACCTTCCCCTCAGCTCCTCATATCTCCCCCTCCTCAGACCTTCCCCTCAGCTCATCATATCTCCCCCTCCTCAGACCTTGCCCTCAGCTCCTCATATCTCCCCCTCCTCATACCTTCCCCTCAGCTCCTCCTATGACACACAGACAGACATGACACACACAGACAGACAGGAGACACACACACAGACAAGAAACACACACATAGACAGCACACACAGACAGCACAGCCAGACAGCACACACAGACAGTACACAAACAGACAGGATACGGACAGGACACACACACACACACCCCTTTCTCTCTCACTGAGAAGCAGCTCACTCCATCCTGCCCGGTACTAAGCCCCGCCCCCGAGATCCTCTGACCTCAAACAAATCCCCTGCTTCTACTCTCTAAGCCCAGCCCCCCCGGCATTCTATTAAAACCAGAGACATAACATAAAACACAGACAGAGCTCAGTTTTTAGCACATCTAGTGAGACTCATACACGGTACAGTGCCTAAATATATATGGATAAATATCTAATAAGTAAATGGTCTTTTAGTTTGACATTTTTGGCCAAAATTGTTGTAAGCCCCTGAGCCAACACCAAGGCAGACCACATATCAGGGGTCCCTAACGCTAATATAAATTCT